>CALZFC010000027.1:4585000-5003520 GCA_945643635.1 Allodiplogaster sudhausi
GACTCGCCTGCGTCGTCATCGTCGCCCCCGTCGGAGGCTGCGGCCGCCGCCTCCTCTTCCTTCCGCTCACCCACCGCCGCCGCCGCATCCGTGCACTCGCCCGACTACGCGGGCACCGCCGCCATGAGCGCCCTCAGTGTGGTCAGTTTTGGGGAAGAAGAGGAAGAGGTTTTGGGGATGCGGGGCTAAAAGGAAGTTAATCACTGGAAAATAATTAAGGCTAATTAGTTCCATTATTTATTAGCTAATTAGTTCCTTGTTCACCCTGGCCAGTAGGCACTCTCTCATACTCGCGGGCTCTATTTCGCAAGTCACTGCGTGAAAATAGTACGCGCAAGAGAGAGAGAGAGAGAGAGAGAGAGAGAGAGAGAGGAGGGCGGCGGCAATTTGAAAAGTCGCCATTTTTTCCGGCGTTCGCCCTCCTTTAGCCGCGTATATTTGCTCTTCTTGCTGCCAACGTCAACAAGTGCAATTTGAAAAGATACTATGATGGAAAATGGAACAGGAGAGCGAGAGAAAGGAATGACAGTGGCGAAAGATGTTGTGGTTTGTAGACAAAAAAAGTTTATGGTAAGGTACATAAAAAAAGTTCGTGTTCAAAAGGTAGAGAAGGAGGCTATAGTGGAATGCTTTCATCACTAACACTTCTGCTACATACGTGTGCCTTTCTGAGCAGTTATGAAAGAAGGAAAAAGGAGAGAGAGAACATCTTATTTACACTTTTGGCTAATTAGCATGGCTTGCCTCTGGTGACACGACGAAGCTGGTCAGAAGGACGTTGCAGGAGATTAATGTTCTTTTCTCCGTCTTTCCTCTATCTCTCATTCTCTCTCTCTCTCTCTCTCTCTCTCTCTCTTTTCTCGCTGTTCTTATGTTAGGAGTGTTTGCACAATCCTTATGAAGGGATAGAGAGAGAGAGTGAGAGAGAGAGAGTCCGGGAAGTAGAGATATGCCGCAGAGTGCAAGTGAAGCAACACGGACGGCATTCGCGCCGCCCATGCTCACTCCCCCACACTTCTCCTTCCTCCTTTCACCTCCTTCTCTCTCTCTCACTCTCTCTCTCTCACTCTCTCTAACCCTCTCTCTCTTTCTCTTTCATACACTCTCTCACGCATTCTTACATCTACACTCTTATGTCGACGCCCTTTCCTTCTCGATTTCCTTCCTTCCCCCTCCGGGCAAGACCAAGGGTGGCTCTTCGCTGTTCGTGAATCGCGTTGTCCTTTGCGCTCTTATTTGTCACGGGCTTCTGATGTTGTTTGGCTCGTCAGCAGAGAGAGAGAGACAGAGAGAGAGAGAGAGAGAGAAAGAGAGAGAGAGACCCTTTTGTCACGTGTCTAGTCATAATTGGACAGTTTGCTCCGGCCTCTGGCTTCTTGTTCCCCTTTATAGTAAAAGGTAATCTGTTCATATAAAGTTTAGAGTTAAAGTATTCCGTATACTAACTACTATATTAGGAAGAATACAGAGGTCAAAACAAGATGATGCTTCTTCTTAGGAATATCCAACTTTTTTTTTACTATTCTTGCTTTTCAAAAAAGAAAATTGAAAGAGGAGGAATAATGAGAAAGTATGGTGGAGAACTTTAAAAAAGAAGAAGCTATGGCTTCAGGGAGCAAGCATTCTTTGCCCTCGTAATTTGCTCGTCGTTGCTGTGCTGCTGAAGAAATAAAACAACTGCTGCTGTGCTCACGGCTGCACACTGACCAGATATATGTATTCGCTGTTGAGAGGAGATTATCGTCAAAATCTATGTGTGTGTGAAGATGGAGAGAGAGATAGAGAACTGAGATAGAGAGAGAGAGCTGGGCGAGAGACTACGAAATTTTCGGAGACGCCGACGTAAAAGGCGACGTTCGGCGGCCATCTCTCTTCTCTTCTCTAGTGCGTTTAGCCTTTGCCCATCCGTTATCAGAGGGCGCAGGGGGTAGCTGCCAGTGTCTCGTGTGTGCCGTCTGTTTCTCTGTCTCTCTCTCTCTTTCTTCCCTTCGCACACTTTCACATTCTATCGCTCTCTCGTTCTCCTTTTCTCTCTCTATCTCACTCCGCTGCTCATTAGCCTTAGTCGTCCATTCTGGCCAGGATGCCTAGAGAGAGAGCCATCCTCCCCTTTTTGAGGCATATTCTTCATCATTCCCCTTTCATCATCTTATCAACGAACACACACGAGATCTGAGCCCTCTTTTCCTCTCGTCTAATTTTTACTCTACTTATCGCTTCATCTCTTTCTTTATCTCTCTCTCTCTCTCTCTCTCTCTCTCTCTCTCGCTCTCTCTCGCTCTCTCTGTCGCTCGCTCCCTACATATGTATGTATGTCCCTTTTTCCTTTACTATCTTATGCAAGTGTTCTCACTTTTTATTTTATACTTCCGCTGCCTTCTATTCATTGATCCCTGCCCAACTTTCGCTCCCTCTCTCTTGCTCTCTCTTTCTCTCTCTATCACTTATCTCCCTCACTCTGTGCCCCTGTGATTTATCTGTTTTTTTTTCTTTTATCTCTCTCTCTCTCTTTCTCACACGTTCTCTCCTTCTCTGATATCTACATATATCTCTCTCTCATTCCATCTGTCTCTCTCTCTTTCTGTCATTCTCTCTCTCATTCTCTCTCTGTCTCATTCTCTCTCTCATTTTCTCTCATTCTCTCTCTCTCTCTCTCTCTCTCTCTCTTTCTCTGCAGTGCTGCCCGATCGAAGGCCCGGCTTCCTCCGGCAGCACCAGCAGTATCGAGATGTCATCTGCCGGTCACTTCACTCCGCCCGCCATGCCTTCGGGGATGCTTATGCATGGCGGGGGCAGCTTCATCCCGTCCTCCAGGTGTGACAATTACCTGATTCGCTCTTTCTCTCTCTCTCTCTCTCTCTCTCTCTCTCTGTATTTCTCTTTCTCTCTCTCTCCCTCTCTCCCTTCCTCTTCCTTTCTATCTTTCTCTATCTTTCTCCCGTCTCTCTCTCTATTGCTCATCTCTCTCTATCTTTCTCTCTCCTTTTCTCTCTCCCCCCTCTCTCGCTTATAGCTTGATTGCTTGATTTCTGTCGTTCCCTTCTTGTCACTCATTCAAATCCTCATTAATCCGTATCCCCACTTATGCATCTCTCATACATTCATTCTGATTCTTGATTCTGATTCTGATTCTGTGCTCTCTCTCTCTCTCTCTCTCTCTCTCTCTGGCTAAGCTTCCCTCTCTTTGCTAAGGGAGCCGCCGTCTCTGCGGCCGGCACGGGGCCACTGCGAATGTCGCATGCCATGCACTCGCCGCACATCAACACCATGGTAAGAGAACAAGAGAGAGAGAGAGAGAGAGAGAGAGAGAGAGAGAGAGAGAGAGAGGAGAGAGAGCGAGGAAGAGAGAGAGGAAGAGGGAGAAAGAGAGAGGAAGGGAGATAGGGGAAGAGAGAGAGAGAGAAGAGAGAGAGAGAGGAGAGCAATATAAAGAGGGAAGAAGAAATGAAGAGAGATAAAGCGGAGAAATAAAGAAAAAGCAAAGCTGCACAGGGAGTTAGAAGGCGAGGAGGGGAAGGGATAATAATAAAAAGAAAATTTTTTTTTAGAGAGAATCAAGAGGTGAGAGAGACAGAGAGAGCGAGGGAGGGAATGAGAGTCGGAGGTTTGCAGTGTCTCTCTAATTGAACACATGAATACGCTCGCTTGGGCACACTTCACTGACACCTTTTGCATTCTTGCCTTGGGCATAGGAAAAAAGAACAGGAGTAGGGGAGGGGGGGGGGGTGCATGAATATATGTAAGTAGAAGAAAAAACAGGAAAAAATGCTGGCACATACATATCTTGTGTATATTGTATTATACACTTGTGAAGAAGGGATGAATAGGCGCACTCTCTAATTGTAAGTATGTAAGTAATACATATCTATTGAATAGCGAAAAAATATTTTGAAAAAGTACTCTTTTGTCTTGTTTATATTCATGGTTATATCAAAGTTTCATTCTTATATCAAAGTACACATTCATATCATGTCAGTTGACTAATACCTAAAGTTCCGGAAGTGACAAGGGGATTTATGAAGGGTTCAATTTCTTTATCGACGAGACCAATAGATGAAGGTACATACATACAATATAGTCGTTGAAAATATGATTTGATTCAAGCAATATAATGAAGTAATTATATTAGAAAAAAAAATAAAGAAAAGAGACAAAAAAATAATAGGTGAGAATGTTGACTGACTTTTTCTGCAGTCTTCCTACGCCGGCATGGGCGGTGGCTACATGCTGCAGCCGCAGATGGCGTCGCCGCTCGGCGCTTCGGTGCCTGTGTCGCCGGAGGACTCGAGCGGCGGCACACGAAAGCGTGGCCGCCCGGCCGGCGCGTCCACCGTGAAGCGGCGCAAGAGTGGCGATGTCGCATCGGCGCGCGGAGCCCCTCCGCCCCTCCTGTCGCCGGCTGCTGCCGCCGACTCTGGCAGTCGCTTTCCCTACTACATCCCGCCGGGAACGGCCGCCATGGCTCAGCAGCAACAGCGCTCTCCAGGCTCCGCAGCCGCCGCGCCCTCTGCCTCAGCCATGCATGTTCCACGTCATCAGCTGGCGACCTTCACACAGGAGGTTTCCTAACTAATGATAATACGAAATTTAATTTTTTTTTTAAATATATTACCGTATACTATCTACCGTATTTTCTCTATTAGAACCCCCTCTCCTGTAATAGATACATACATACATATATATATATATATATATATATATATATATATTTATTTATTTATATATTTAACATTGGAATTTGTGCTAAAAAATATCTATTAGCGTTTTCTACCACAAATGACCGCTGCTGCGACTACTACTGCTTCCTTCGTTCATCCATCCACTGCCCAGCATCAACAACAACAACAGCAACAGCTTCGATTCCAAGCAGTACAGATGGCCGCCGCCGCTCAAAGGCAACACGATGTTGGAAGCAATGGCAGCACGCCTCAGGTTACAGACTCTTTCTTTCTTTCTCTCACTCTCCCTCTCTCCCTCACCCGCACTCTTCTCTCTCTCTTCTCTCTCTCTCTTCTCTCTCTCTCTCACTCTCTCTCTATCGCTCTATCTTTTCCCTTTCCCCTCTCTCTTTCTCTCTCTCTGTTCCCCTCTCACATTTATCATTGGATCTCATTTATTGTGCTTATATTATTATTTTTATTTAAACGTTATTTTCAATTTTTGTTGTTCATCTTCTTTCGATCTTGACGCTATCGTTTTCCTCGTTATCATAGTCAGTTTCTATCTGCTCCTTTGGCGCTTGCTACCGTTGTCATCCATAGTGGTATGTGGCATTCATTATGAGTGTCTGTGTTATCAATAGTGTGAGCAGCAACTCTTTGTAGGAAGCTGACTGATATGTATGAAATGTAAAACATTCAAAGGAGTCTTTTTTTCTTTTTCGCCGTCTATGGATATGTTTTCTTCCTATTTATTATTGCAATAATTTCTTGACTCTAACAAAAATTATTCTGATTTCATCTTAATTCTAGGCACTCTAAAATTCTTAGAAGACTTTTTGTGACTTTATCCTGGTAAGAGTCTTTCACCGTTAGAGAACATACACAACAACCATTCACGTACATATGTATACTAACGAAGCAAAAAAGACAACTCTTGTGCAACAGTGAGGCTCAGGAATTGCTACATGTTTCTCCGTAATCTAGGGTAACTCTGTTAATGCCAAAAGACTGGAAATGAATGGATGAAAAATTAGCGCACCTTGGAAACGTAATGTTATTGGCTATATTTTTTCTATCCATTTTACGCTATATCTTTAGTTTATTAATGTAACTACTATTCATGGCCCTATAAAAGTAATTAGCATGTTGCTTTTGGCTATACTGTTCCATTAATCTCAATTTTATATTCATATATGTACATACATTTTCAATAAAAATCCATACAAGTGGACTCTGTTCAGGGCGTCACTGGAGTCACTGCGGGTGGCCGCCCCGTTGGCTACGTGATATCGCAGCCTCGGATGAGTGTCGCCGAGTTTGTGGACGCAGCGATCAAGCGAACCGATCTGTCGGATGATCTCGAGCCACTCATGATGCCGCCGCCTCAGCAGCAGCAGCCTCCTCTGCTGCGTCCCCTCGCCACCCCTCCCGGAAGATCGGTACGAGCTTTATTGTTTGATATTTCACCTGACATTTCCTGATCGCACTCATCACTCCCAACCCTAAACTTGAAACTTCAAAGCAGACGAAAATGTCAAACATCTAATCAAATGCAAATGCAATGGACATGCTTACAATATTTTGCAAGGTACAACACTTTGCAAGGTACACACACGCGCCTGGTACCTTTGTCGCGTAAAAAGAGTTTATCAGCTGACGTACGTACATAAATGAATGATGGAAAGTGATAAGCATGAGCATAACAGGCTATAGTCAACCCCCTAGGCTGATAAGATCGCAGACGCGGAAGCTCGCGCATGTAAAAACCGCGTGTAAATAATCTTCCATCCATTTAAAAGGAGGAAGTCAAGCAAGCAACCCAATGCAGCAGTGATGTCTGAAAAATACGATGAGCCTTTTTTGCTTAAAAAAAATCGAGATGAGCAAATTGTGATTTTTTGTGTATCTTTCGCCCGTCAACAATAGCGTAAACTCTGTAAATTAATTAGTGCTAGTTAATATCTTTAATTAATAAACTTAAAGGAAGTATCCGGCGAATAATTATACAGCAGCGCATGAGAACCAGTTTGAATGCGCGCGCTCAAAAAGTTGCCTGTCGCTCGGCCGAGAGAGCATGTGAAATAGGCGGGCGGCTCTGACCTACCGTAGCTAATTCTCTACCCGCCAGTTTTTACGTTACTATTGCTCAGAATGTAATGGAAAAAATCGCTCAAACTTTCTGGATGTATCTTTTACGCCAAGATGAACTGATCCACATAAAACAAAACTTAGGTTAATTATTCCCCGGATACCTCCTTTAATTAGTATCTTTAATTAATTAATATTTGGTGCAGGATGCCTTGAGTGCGGGTGGAGGAGGAGCGCCGTCCTCGGCTGACTTTGAGAGCGCCGAGCGATTCATTGACGGCGCCGTGAGCCGTCTTGCGCAGCGAGACCGAGCGGGTCGGCAGAGTAATGATCTCGTCATTCTCGACTAGTCTATGGCTGTACTCTCTCTCTCTCTCACTCTCTCTCTCTCTTTCTCTCTCTCTCTCTCTCTCTCTCTCTTTCTCTCTCTCTCTCTCTCTCTCTCTCTCTCTCTCTCTTTCTCTTGTATACACAACAATGACAATCTCCTCCCGCTTCTTTCAGGAACATACTTTATATTTTATATTTTATTTAAATATGAATGTAGTTCAACAAGACTTTCGCTTGCTTTATTATACATAAGTCATCGCAAATGGTCTGTGCTAGCTTTATTCAACTACTATGTATTCTTACCACAAGCTATTCCTTCGTTTTTGTTTCTGAATTGTTTTTTTTTTGCTGGCGTTTATCATTTACATATAATTCTCAATCCAGACATTTATGTAAATATTTACGCTTCCTATTTTTTAAAGTTTTAGTCGAGCTTAACACACGCACAGAGGTCATGTTGTTATCGCGCAAATGCTCCGGTAGAATTTCGTTTTACTAGGTATCGTTTGCTTATGTTCACGATCTTTTGGAACTTAGATGTCCAATTGAATAATTCGTCATGCCGGGAAAATATTTGCGTCTGACTTTGCATATTCTATTGTAATCTATTTCCTTATGATGTTGAGGCAGAAGAGGACATGAAATGTTGTTTATTTTGCAATCCTTTTCCGTTTCCATTCCATTCCACGCTACAATTTTGCGTATCGTTAGAGTATTGAACATTAAGAAAATCTCAGTTGCTGGCAGCAGCTTTTTTCGTGTTCTTAAAACTTTTCACAAATTGGATCTGCTATCTATCATTGAATTCTTCATTCTTTTGCTCTTTATATCATGGAAATACATGCAATGTTGATTCAGGTATTACGCTTTTAGCTAACGCGTCATGTTTTTAGAGAAAACAATCACCGAGTAGCTTCCATTGTAAATACACTTGTATAATAGTGTGAACTAGAATATTGATAGACATTTTCCCAATCTTCATTTGGTTTTATCAATTGTGCTTGTTCATTTTTTTCTCTAATGTACAACTATTTCCTTTGCAAATGTTTTAATGCCATATTTTTTCAACTACGACAGCTATGTATGTAACGATTTCCAATTATAATATAATTGTAATCTTACACAGCATCGGTGAAGCTGAAAAGCTAGTTCAATCAATAAATTACGTATTAATTCCACACATTCTCAATTGGCACAATATAATCTCAAAACACGAGCTAATTAAAAATGTTTTTAGGGCAAGGCTGTATATTTAATGGAATACAGTAAATTAAATTTCATATCAAAAAGTTCTTTTGATTGAGATTAAAACCGCACAGGGTGATATTGGAAATCACACGGTTTTCATCGGGTAATTGTCTATTCTCAGAATAAGGGAACTATCATGTACTGGATCACCAGTCCATCAAACTGTTCAGTAAATTACATGGCTGCACTTGTTGTGGCGACAATGGCCGCCACGGGCAGAACGGAAGTCACTGCTGTCCAGTGGAAAAGAATGAATGGAGAGAAATAAGTATGGGATTGATAGAATGCATGCAATTCAGGCATTTGCAAATGTCATGCACATCTATTCAGGATGATGGTTTGGGATGCATCAGAAGTAGATGAAGAGCGATAAATGTGGTTTATAAGGGTGGGGGGGGGGGGCTCGGAAAGGAGCAGCTATGTACCCTCTAGTGGTCAGACATGAGCGGTGCGGGAGGGAGGGGAGAGGAGCTTGCGAGGCCGGAGGAAGGATTGAGGCCAGTGCCACGGCGGAGTAGACGGCCGACGCAGCAGGCGCACAGCAGGGACAGCACCATCAGTGAGAGCAGGCACAGCAGCGCCGCGTGCAGCGCGTCTTCTCAAGCGAAATTAATAAAAAAAATTTTCCTTTTAAAAAAATATTTTCAAATTCAAAAATATTTTTCTTTTAAATTTTGCATAATATATGTACGTACGTACGAAAGTTTGAAACAAAAAATAAGAAGAAGAAAAGAAAAAGGAAAAGAAGGAAGATGATTAATTAGTGTGATTAATTAATTAGTGGCCAACTCATGACGAATCCGCCGCTCAGTGCGCGGTCGACGACGTCGCTGGCGAAGAAGTAGACGAGCAGGCCGAGCAGCAGCAGCGTCGGCAGGAGGAGCGCGACGGCGACACGCTCGTGGCGACGTGCCGCCGCATGCCATGCCGAGGAGGAGTCGGCGAAGTTGGCTTCCTCGACATTTTGAAGAAGTACTGATATATTCTTATTTTTACTCTGATTTATTGACCAATCGTCAATTTTTTTTTAAATATTACTGAAGCTTTTTTTAGTGAATCGCCTGACGCTTCCTTACATATATATTTGTTTTTTTTTTCTTATTATTTAAAATAAATAGACAGGGTTATCATATCGACGCTTTCTCCCTGATATGAATCTGGATACCTCGGGCGCGCGAAGAATCGGCACGTTGTTGCTGATTTTGTCGCTATTCGTGAAGGCATTGTCTTGGAGAAGCTGAATCATCCTGGCTCTGATCGCGCCTGCCTGCCGTCCTATGTGGCTAGCTAATGGATCGAATGAGGGAGGGGGGGGAGTCGGCGGGAGGCGAAGGGCAGAAATGCTAATCTAGAGAAGGGCAAATGGACAGATCCTATGCGTGAAGAATCATAAAGTGACCATGCCGCGCTGTTCAAAGCCAGACAGACGAGGTGGAGAGAGAGAAGAGATCACATTTGGGAATAGAGAGGCGCGAAAAAAGGGGGGAAAGAGAGAGGTGATGTGACAGAGAGAGAGAGAGACAGAGAGAGAGAGACAGTAACAGAGAGGCAGAAGCAGAAAAAGAAAGACAAAGAAGGAGAGAGAGAGACAGAGTGTGCAAGATGGAAATGCAAACTAGAAAAGATGGAACAAATGGCCAAGCAGAGTACAACATGTCAGTGGCATTATAACAAAAAATTTTTTTTTTGCAAGAGGAAATCAAACGGACGCGAAGTGTTTGAAGAAAAAAAAACATAACAGACGAAGAGAAAGAAGCAGAGAGAGAGAGACGGAAGAAGTAAAATTTAAAGAGAGAAACACATATGCATGTAGACATTATAATGAGGGCGCTGGTGCTCACATTGACTGGACTTGGCTTGTGATTCTATGGCCCCTTTGTGAGGATATGTGTCTTTGTAGGCGTGAGATACATTTGCATTACATATCGCCAGTAAATACTAAAGAAACATTTCACTCTCTCTCTCTTCATTTCTTTATTCTTTCGTTTCTTTCGTTCTCTCTCTCTCTCTCTCTCTCTCTGTCCTTTTGGCACAACCTTTTTTGTTCTCAAAAAAATGAGAACCCTAGTCAGTTGTGTTGTTCGCGAGCAGAAAAAAGACTGCAGACTCGTTCCGTCGGAAGAATCGGTTGCGAGTACAATTTTACAATTTATATAAATAATACGACGCGGAGCAGTGTGTCAAAGGCGTGGATCGACCACGACACTTTTTTTAGTATTCTTCATTTTCTCATTATGTATCTCTTTCTCTCTATGTTCTCTCACCGCTTTAACACCGTCGTTTTATCTCTTCGTTATAGAAGAAAAATCCTTGAAATTTTAACGAATAAGGAAACATGGAAACAAGAACCTAATAATCCTTAGAAGACGCTGACAAGTATTCTGCTGGGGATCAAGCATATAAGATGGCGGAAAAAAAAGAGTGAATGCTGAAGAAAGTACGAGAAAACGATGTCAAGTCCCCCACTTCCCAACCCCCAGCTGCAGAAGAATTCTCTACCAGACGGAAGGAAAAAAATTAACGGCCAGTCTCCTTTTTTTGGGCAATCACTAGAAGTGCATAGCTCGTAATTTGTGTCTGGAGTCGATTATGAAATGAGAGGAGCGAAAAAATGTTTAGAATGACAGAAAGTGGCTTACAATGGGCACTTGGAGGGATGATTCCACGAAAAAGGAAGATGTCGAATTTCCGAGCGATCTCTTCTCTTCGTATTCTAAAATGGCAAGGTCCTTCTGAAGGCGTTGCCATTTTCGATGGCTTCGTTTCTGTAACAAGACAAACCGGATTGTGGATTGGGGGAGAGAGGAAGAGAGGGAGAGAGGGCGAGAGAGGGGGAGAGAGAGCTGGTAGGATAGGCCGGTCTTGCTGTCCTCCTCTGCCAATCCAACCACCATCGTTCCATCATGCGCAGGTGCCAACCGGCATGGCAGCTTTTCGCCGTTTCAATCCTTGTGCTTCTCTGTCTGCGTCTCTCCGATTCTCTCAGTCTCTCTCACCTATCTTTTAACGATGGAGAGAGAGAGGGAGAGAAAGAGAGAGAGAGAATGAGTGAGAGAAAGAGAGAAAGAAGGGGAAGAGAGAGAGAGAGAGAAAGAGACAGAATGACGACAGAGAGAACGAGAGAGAAGCCTTCTAGATTTCATGCCTTTTGTGCCGCTCCCACGCCCGGACGGCCATTCATTCTGACTAGCTGCTGCTTAATCAAGGGTGGTTTCCCTCTCGCACGTATGCACGTTCTCATTGTCGTGTGGCAATGCAACCACAGAGAGAGACACTCTGTGGCATGGCTCTCTGGCTCTCAGAAGCCACACGATTTCTCCTCTCTATCTTTTTCTCCCGCCACTTCCGCATCTGGAGTACAATGTCGAATTTGTGCTGCAATTGGCAGTCGCCAGAATGATGGATATGCCTATCACATCTTCTCAGGACTCTGTCATCCCTTCCATCTTCGCGCACTAATTGCCTGTTGACATTGTGACATTTCAAACCTCTCGGATTCTCGGTGGCTGGAACGATTCGTTCGTGCTTTGCTTACGGAGGTACCATCTGATTTTCTTTAATTTTCATATATCATTCATACCTCTTATCAATGTCCACCGATCTGGATGGGTTACATATGAGCGGGAATTTGTTTTAATGCATTGTGGAGCTTTTACAACAAAAGTCATCCTGGACGAAAGAAATTAAAGACCGAGAGGGAGGGAGAGAAAGGATGTTGAGAGAACTCAAACCCACTGCTGAGTTGAACAATGAATAAGGTCTACGGTGCACATTCACTTATTGTTAGTCACTCAGCTTCTCAGTTTCTCAGCAACGCTTACAATTTGCCAACGAAAATGGTGAGTAGAGAAAATTCAAGAAATAAAAGAAAGCTATGGGGAAACTGGGGAGCAAGAAACAAAAGGGAAGGGAGGCCTCCATTTTCTATATGACCAATAAACATCATAAATTGATGAATTGTCCTTTACCAGAAGCCGATCCCTGTTTTGTTCCATGGAGGAAACGATAGCTAATAGACATTTGAACAATTTTTTAAAACAATACAAACTGTCTTCATTCCTAATTGTAAGTCCTGCTCAATTATAATTCTCACTAATCAGAGTATCTCATTAGCTGTAAAAGACAATTCCTCGGTGCTCTTTGTGATTTACTCTGTGCTGAAATAAGGCCTTGTGCGTTGTGTGTTAGCGTGTTCATCACTAATTAGAAAGCAAAGGAAGCAGGTAATCATGGGCAAAGAACTATAATGTAGGACTAAGAGTCTGCTTGCGAGTCAACCTCACGTAAATGATCTTGCAAGGGATTCCGAACACCAACCTTGGGATTTCGAATACCAACCTTGGGATTCCGAATATCAGCCTTGGGATTCTGAATACCAACCTTGGGAATCCGAATATCAACCTTGGGATTCTGAATACCAACCTTGGGAATCCGAATATCAACCTTGGGATTCCCAATGCCAACCTTGGGAATCCGAATATCAACATTGGGATTCCGAATACCAACTTTGGGACTCCGAATACCAACCTTGGGACTCCGAATACCAACTTTGGGATTCCGAATACCAACCTTGGGATTCCGAATACCAACCTTGGGACTCCGAATACCAACCTTGGGATTCCGAATACCAACCTTGGGACTCCGAATACCAACCTTGGGATTCCGAATACCAAACTTGGGACTCCGAATACCAACCTTGGGATTCATTCGTGGTTTGCTTATGATTAGCGATAGATCTTTCTCTTATCTAGCCAATGCTTTTTCGCGTCTTAGCATGATCAAAGCTTCTGCTGCGTGAAAATCCGCTTGTTTTGTAGGATTCTGTAGGCGGGGCATCTCCGTTGACATCGCCTTTCTCCTTAATATGCCTTTCCTCTGAGAAGAGAAAGCGTCTAATCCCATATAATCACAATCTATATCACGAGTCCTTCTCCTTCCGCACGAGAAGATTTGCATGTCTGCTCCCATCGCTGGCTGTCTCACCATATATTTCCCATCTGAGCACATTAACGTAAACATCAATTTTTTTCTCTCTTGCCTTTGATAACAGAACAAGAACAAAAAAAGGCATCCACCGAGCATCATCGACAGGCCGCAAAAACATTGAAAAGTGAGCGTAAAAAAATGCTTGTTCCCTCTCATTTACTTGCCGTTCCGTTCTTCGCTTGTTTGTGCAAGGAGTACAAATTTCTGCCAGACTTTGCTCTCTTGTCTAGCTATGATAGCCTTCGATGCCTCGCATGGCTTCCCTTGAAGAAAGAGAGCTCTGACTCATTTCGATGTCCTTTCTCCTTTGTATTTCATCATCATCTTCACATTCATAATGAATCAACACTTCCTTTATACATACATTCATTGATGATAACTGTCGCCAAGTACATCTCTTCTGCGACCTGGCACACATTGCGATATGGTGATATGGTGATTGTGTCTTGTCTTGTCTGTTTGCTGGGGGGGGGGAGCTAACAGCACCAGTTCATTATCAGTTTGGGTCTCACGAGGGACCACTCGTCATGGCAGCAGGCCCATTGGTGCCCTCCTCACACCACCTGCACCTGTGAAGTTCATTTTCAGCTTCTTTACGCGCACTTTACTTTACTTTACTTGAAAACTCTACCCAACCGCAACTTTGGAATAGTGTGAACAAAAATACAACAAAATCTCGTGTCAAAATGCACCAAGTTCCTTTTCTAGAACCTTGTTCTGAGCACGCATCAAGCTTTCTCCTTCTCGTTACGTCACCAAGCTCTAGAAAAGGAAACTGGAAGAGTGGCCATTGAATAAGGGCGGTGTTTATTCGCTGCCGCGCTCTGTGTGAATGATGCTTATGTGATTAGACTTTTCAATCCATCTCCTCACCTCGTCATACAATCATTTCTCTCCATCTCTCTCAAAGTCTACTTGTTTCTCACCCTCTCTTTCTCTCTATCTCTCGCTCTCTATCTCTTTTTATACCACGCACTCTCCCCTCCTTCTCTCTCTCTCTCTCTCTCTCTCTCTTTTCTCTCTAGTCCAGCCGTGGTCACCATCTGCAGTTCGCCCAAGTCTCTCCTACTCTCCAGCTGAACTGTCACGTCTGTGGTCTCCCTCCGGCCTTTTCTCATTCTCGCCTGCTACCCAGCCTGCGGACGGCTGACTCAGCGCCGCCGGCTCAGCCATGCAAATCTCCTCTCTTCTCTCCTTCCTGCTTCTCTCTTTTTTCATCACTTTCTTCCTCTCTAATTATCTCTCTTTTTTTCTCTTCAGAATATCGTGTCAATCTCCATCGATCTCTTCTTAATCTTTTTTTTTATTTTCTTTATTACAAGAATGCACCGCGAATAGCTTGGCCTCAACACAGTTTTCAGCAGTGATAACGATGTGCTTTTTGATTGGCCTCCTCCTCCTACTATTTCAACTCTTCTTCTTCAGCCATTTCCTTGCTTGGCATTTCGGCTGAAATGTCTGACATTTCACGGCCCGACCACAGCGACCATTTTGAAGTAGTGCACATTGAATTTAATCATGAAGGAAGGACCAATGAAGCCCTCCCCCCGAATTCTCCAACCCTCAGCTCTATGACGAAATTCATGAATGTTCGTCCTTGTATGTTCCCAGATGAACACGGATTACTACTGCTTAACAATAAGAGTACAGCCAGAATCGTTGTCCTTTTATTGTCTACGTGACTTTTTCCATGTCCTTTTCTATTTATTCAGGCGTGCCTCCCATCCAAACCTGTAGAGTCTCACTGGCATCATTGTTGTTTCTCTCTCCCTATCTCCTCTCTTTCTTTCTCTCTCACCTCTCTCTATTTCTCTCTCCTAGTTTCGCTCTATCTCTCCCCGTTCTCTCTCTCCCCTTTCTCTCTCTCTCTCTCTCTCTCTCTCTCTCTCTTTCTCCCTTTCAACCTCTTCCTCTCTTCACTCTCTCTCTCTATCTCTCTCTTTCTTTCGCTCTCTGTCTTCCAAATGTTGCAGCGCCATCCTCTTTAGCCTTCATGCTTCCATGATTCGAAGTAATATGAAACGTCAACACATTTGCCCTTTGTCTTCAACTTATTTCGCATCGAAACCATTTCAGCCGATAGTACATCTTCAATTGCATGTGTGTGCCATTCTTATACCATATTTTCAGTTTTGTACTTTGTATTTTTTTTGTATTTTATGTCAGAAGCGTCCTAATCATAATTCTTTATTCAAGCTCTCTTAGTTACAATTAGTTCTTTTCTACATATGTATCTACTTTCAAGAATGAACGGCAAGTCCAAGTCAACTTTCTTCGGAAATGGCGCGGAATCAAGAAAGGAGAGCTCTTCGTCTGACCTTACGCAAATGCTCACCTCCCAAATGCTCCAGGTCTCATTTCAAGTCTTTAATTAACATATACATTTTCATTTATTTTACAGGTTTCTCATTGCTTTTCTCTTATTTCATGCAAGTGAAGATAGAGAGAGAGTGAGAGAGAAAGAGAGAGAGAGAAAGAGAGAGAGAGGGAGAGAGAGAGAGAGAGAATTGCATGAGTATCGACCCATTGTTCAGGGCCGCGACGTTCCCGGCCTGATGGGTCTTGTCTCTCGCTTCGCGCTCACCGACATGGACACTAAATCGGTATGTACAATTTAATTTATCTTAGTCCGACTGTATTTTTTGAAAATTATTTTGTAAGAGTCAAAGAAAAACTAAATAAATACAAAGAAACAAAGAAAACGAGCTAAAGAAGAGGTTTTCCACAAAGTTTCAATTCAGTCCTCTGCCCAAACGAAGAAGACGGGAATGTCACTTTTTTTTATAGGATAAATAGACCTTTGCATTTTTGGCTGTTTATCTTCTCAGGTGAACTTCTGTGTCTATATAAGAGCATTATATTAATAGAGAGCGAGAGAGAGAGAGAGAGAAAGAGAGAGAGAGAAAGAGAAGTTTATAATCTGCCGCATTTGAAGTTAGTCTGAGCTTTCGAGAGATCTTGATGGTCTTCATATAGGTGTCAGAAAATAAATGTACATGTGTGGATGAAAGGAGGGCGAGATTTTTTTATTGCAGAAATGAAAAGGCCATTGATATTCATGGGACATTGTACGGAAGCTTTCATGCGAATGACACGGATAACGCGTAGGAGGAAGCGACGATTTGTTAAATGACGCTTCCTTTTTCTTCTTCTCCTTTTCAACATACGCCGACTGAGTCAGCGACTCTTCTTTGCAATTCGAACGAGGAGCAACGCGCATCTTCTGCACAGTGACTTGCACACAAGGAATTCCTTTCCATTACGAAAAGGGCAAGGACAGCGAGGCGGTTTGTAGAATGCAAAATGCCTCATCACTTGGCGTCAAAACATGTGCTTTCCTCAAGTGGAAAGAGAGAGAGAGAGAGGCGATAATGTTGACGAATATAACGTGTGGAATTTACTTCTACACTTATTCATATAATTATCTTACTATATTGAAAATTCAAGTTTATTATTAAAATGAGTATATATGTATATATATTTTCAATATTTTAGTTCGGCAGTCAGCTCCGCCAGATGACGCAACCATCGAGCATCGAGAGATCTCTCCAGCGGCAACTCAACTGCAGCCAGCCCGTTGTGCAGCACCACCGGCAGCTAGCAGCTCATCAGCCATCATCAAACTCCAGCAACAACCCTATTCAAAAGAATCTGCTCAAGCAGAAGAACCACGGCTCCTTCTAGGAGATCACATTCATTCTGAAGATGTCAATGCTTTAGCACTATCTAAGTCATCTCTTTTTTACGTGGAAACTGCCAAGTTCAGGTTGCTTTAATCTCGGTTATATTAAAATATATGTATGTACGACTATTCTAGTGTAGTCGTTAGGTTGAGGTTACATTCCGGATTCCTTTATAAAAGTATTATTATTTTGACAAATATCACATTTCTACACCACTGCCGTCTCTATTAACAGCATTCACTATTTTGTACCGTTTACGTTATTACTATGTAAATCCTAATCTGCGCTCCGTTTTGGCCGGCCCATAGATCTAATTGTTGTGCAAGAATACCTTTGAAATATGTATGTATGTTGTACGGATGAAAGATGTGTTTCTATATTGTTTATGTTAGGTGTATATAAACGGGAAAACGATTGTAAAAATGAACCTTAGCCATGTCACAAAGCTTCTCAAAGCAAAGCAGACTTCATAAACAAGGGGTTTCATTCAAAAATTGTGGAGGTAACATTTATGATTTGAAATATTCTCATCCCTCAAACACTTCTGCTTGCTTTCTTTCTTTTCACATCAACACAATGATTATTTACAGAATTATCGTTTTCAGACCAGTCTTTTTACTCTCCATCAATCTTCTTTAGTAGTCAATTTAATTGGAAGAATAAAGCGAAATATTTGAAAATTTTCGCCCTGTTGCAAATGTAATTAAATTGGTGTAATGTATGCAAACCCATAAAACCACCCTGTCCAACGAAATCGTTGCAATAAGTTAGATTATTTAACTCTTCCTCTCAGTTTATCTTCTTGTTCAGTATCATGTAGCCTGCTATAACCATTCCTATGTACTTATATATATGTATATCATAAAAAAAAACACCAAGAAAGCATCGCAGTGTTTTAAACTGTCATTCAACAAAAGTTAATTTAATTATATGTACTTTCAACGGAATATTCTTATTCTAGATATTCTTTTATCTCGTTGGGACCCTTAGAATGTATGTATACTTTGTGACCAGTTTCACGAGAAAGATCTTCTTCACCTGCCTCTCTGCCAAACTTACCCGGTTGCATAGAAATAGATCTGATTTTATTGTCAAAGCAGTGTGACCGGTGGAGAGAGGAGGGAGGTTTTAGCGTAACAGAGAAAAGAAAAGAGTGCACAATCAGAGAGAAAGAGAGAGAGAGAGAGAGGAAGAGAGAGAGAGAGAGAGAGAGAAAGAGAGGAAGAGAGAGAGAGAGAAAGAGCGAAAAAAGGAAAGGGAGCGATGGCGCCATGATGTCTTGTGTTTTTTCTTACATTACTTCTCCGTCCGGCGATCTCTTCTTAACATTCTTCGCCATCTCCTACTCCGTCACACCTTCCTTCTTTCCTTTTCTTCCTCTTCTCATTTCGAGTCTCGCCCCTCGATCTCCTCTCCAACCCTGCCAGAACCAAAGTATTAATACGCAGAGAGTTCGGCCACCTCCACAGGAGTGAAGGCTCGAGAAACGATTGTTCTTTTCTTTATTATCCTAATCTGGCTGGATCACAGCCAGTGAAGAACTCTATAAATGCACATAAAATTATACCGCACTATTTTAATGTAATTAATACCGCGTTTTGACCTGTTTTGTAGATTATTTTATTTTACACAAATGTACAAAATAGGTAAAAAGCGCGAGTTGGAACCGTCATTTACACATACATGTAACATATATGCATGACTTACGAACGTTCTCTTTATCTTCTTAAAGGAGCTGTCCATGTACATTGAATTCCGCCGTGCTTTGTTGTCTGCGTCTCTTTTATAACATGTTCTTTTCTTGAGGATTACGATAGATTTTAAGATCCATCATTAATATTTCAATTATTCCTTTCTAAATCTGGTCTTCGAGATATTCGTACTGTTTGGATATCGGCGATAAATATATAGGTCATTATAGTCTTTCCTCTTGAGCTACAACCACTCGCCGAAAAAAGAAAAGCCGAATCACGGCGACCTTTGATGATGAATGATTGAATTGAAGAGAGCAGACCTCGAGACAACTTGAGCATAGGGACGCAAGCGAGCAGCTGTGAACTTTCTGCTAGCTCTCCATTCCCGATCAAAGGGGAGAGATCATTCTTATTTCTTCCTCCTTTTAACTACTTCATACATATATTCCTTTTTCGCTTTTTTTTTTACTTTATTAACGTTTATGTTCTCCACGTACAATCTTATGTTATACTAATTCTTATCCATCGCTTCAACTACACATTATCACATTTGTCCGCTCTTTGTAGTTTTCGATAGCACAATTCTCTAGGAAGCAAGAGACTAGTCTAGAGAATTTCTTGGGGGAGAATTCTTTGGCCTGTGGTCTCGTTGATTCCGTGGCAGAGAGGAAGAAGAAGTCCGCCGTCTAGTCATACCTCAGCCAAGAGACACTGTGATTGATGATGAGAGAAGAATCGTAGGCGGCGGCGAAGGAACAATGTGGAGTAGGGCGATAGAGAGAGAGAGAGAGAGAGTCATTAGAAGGTTGAGAGAATTAAAGAAAGAGAGAGAGATGGAGAGATAGAGAAAGAGTGAGAGGGAGGGAAACAAGGAGGGTTGGAATCATTATAAGAGAGATAAAATAGAGAGAGAGAGAGAGAGATAGAGAAAGAGAGACAACGGGAGAAGCGAGAGAGAATTAGACATCAACAAAAAAATGAGGAAGACGGAGAAGAAAGCAATGAGAACAATTGAAGCCAGCCGCCGCTCCCTCAAGTACCGATGAGTAAGCACACTTAATGTAATGCTGATGCTATCTTTAGATGATCCATGACTGTTGACTCTTTATATCTGTTTACATGTTTCGCCAAAAAAACCCTAGATGCAATTAACTAAAAAAGAGCTTCTTATCGCCCACTTTGAAGGAGATAAAATGTTGTTCCTTCGCAAATTTTTGTCTTCTCATTATTAGCCTCTCAAGTATGTACATATGTACATATGTGCAAGCTCATCTTTACTTCTCTGTCAACATTACTGCTTCCTAGTCTCTTCAGCTCGGCAGAGTCTCCAAGTTTTGTGGTGGGCTGGCCGTATGCGTCCTCCGGAGAGAAAATCTTCGCAATCCAGTCCGGATACTACTGCTGCTTCCATAAGGACACTCACAATTTCATTCCTATCATAGTCGTTGGCTATTAATTCATGTCTCCGTTCCTCTTCTACTCTTTATCTCTCTCTATCTCACTCTCTCACTCTCACTCTCTCCCTATCCCTCTCATTAGCTCTCTCTCTCTCTCTCTCTCTCTCTCTCTCTCTCTCTCTCTAGCTCTATTACTATATCTCTTCTCTCTCGTACTATCTCAATTTCTCTTTTCTCTCTTTCTCGCTCTCTCTCTCTGTATGTCTCTCTTTCTGTCTCTCTCTCTGTATCCCTCTCTCTCGCTCTCTTACTCTCTCTCTCTATTCTGCTGACACGTCCTAACCAATCTGCCACCCGTCCTTCTTCACTCTCCTCATCAACAACGGGCCACACTACATGCACACTTTCTAGTTCGCTCAGCTCTCATACACACCCCCGGAGAACACTTGCACTGGACAGCTTTTTTCTACCATCTTCTACCCTCCCAAGCGCCCATTCTCATCGTAGTTTAGCCTGGCCGAAAGAAAATCGCTTATCTAGATAAGCCCATTTAGCGCCCGGAGGTGCACCACCCCATTTATCCAAAAGACAACACGCTTATCGAGTCCATTTACATATATTTAAGACTATTTAGGGTTTAGAAAAATAGGAAAAAGGAAAAAAATAAATCGAACTTTCCGCTTGTCTTAATAATATCCATAGTGCAAACACATTCATTTATGCACAATGTGAATTATTTGAACATATCCGTCAAAAATTCCAATTCATCCTCATGGGAAGAGTGTCTTTCTTGTTCTTTCTTGTAGTTTCTTTATGCTCTCGGAATCCATAGCAGTCGTCTAAAAGTGTACACAGTTTGTGGGCGGTTTCTGGTTTCTGAGATACGGTATTCTCATATTTCCCAAATAATGAGTGACTGGATACATATGTACAAAAGTATGAATGTATGCATTTTAGTGACTAGTATTGTATGCATAGCTGATCGTGAGTCATACATTGTATGTAAGAGACTTGAAACATTCACTTTTTTTTAGTCACTTCGCTTGAACATTTTGTGCTTCCGCCGTGTTAATCTATTCAAAATGGACAAAAAAGGAAATCATCGAATAATCTCATAATTAGGATACTACGCATTCTCGAGTATCAATCAACTTCATATAAATACAATATGTATGTATGTATGTATGTATGTATGTATGTATGTATGTATGTATGTAGTTTTTCTCTTTCAGATATACGCGTGTACATAGCTCTCTATTCCCTCGGCCGTTAAGTTTATCTAATTTTTTTCTCCGTTTGCACTTAAATCCTTCAGCAAGCATCATTGAATTGCGGCTATTTATTCGCTGAGAGATCTACAGTAGGATTCCATCTTGTGGCTCAGAAATCAGGAAAGAAACGTTTCCGACACAATCCGCGGTCTCCCTTTCTCTCCCTCTCACGCTCCCTCCATCTCTCTTTCTATCTCTCTCTTCATCTTTCTCTTTCTCTCTCTTTCTATGTCTCTCTCTTTCTTTCTCTCTCTCTCTCTCTCCCTCTCGTTCCATCCTGTTCCTAAAGTACTAGCTAGGATAGCTCCCATAGATCTCTTCTCCGAGATTCCCCTTCGCTTCTCCATTCGCCGCAATGCACCCTCCCGGTGCACAACGACTTGTGCACAAAACGTTCTCTGCGGTCAGGTCAACGATGAGAGAGCAATCAAGAGAGAGAAAGTGAGAGAAAGAGGGGGAAAGAGAGAGAAAGAGAGAAAAAGAAATAGAGAGAAAGAGAAAAAGAGAGAAAGAAAGAGAAAGGGAGAGAAAGAGTGAGAAAAAGAAAGAGAGAAATAGAGAGAAAGAGAAAAAGAGAGAGAGAAAGAGAGAGAGAGAAACAAAGAGAAAGAGAGAAAGAGAGGGAAAGAGAGAGAAAGAGTGAGAAAAAGAAAGAGAAAGAGAGTGAGAGAGAGAGAGAGAAAAAAGAATGCAAAACGAGATTTAAACAGTCCTGGATGTGAGAACATGTTGTGCCTACTATGTGAGTCGTACTCGAAATGGCGTTTTCTCTCTTTCTAGAATTGCTCAGACAATGAGCTTAATATATGTATGTACATACATACATACATCCAGAAAGGACGTCCGACTACAATGGCATAGACAGTAGCTAGACTCAAGAATAGGGTTTCTTGCTGGATGCATACTAATTCAGCTCGTCCATCTTCCTCTCACTCTCGTTTCTTTCTCTCTCAGTCTCTTTGTTTTTTTTCTTTCTCTCTTTCTCTCTATCACGCTTTTTTTAACTTTTCACTCTCTCTCTATCTGTCTATCTCTCGTCTGAACGCATCCAGGGAAGCCTGGTCTGATGGCAGAGACGACAATAGTGTACTTGGGTCGCTTCATCTCTGGCCTTCCCCTCTTTCAAACTTCTCACTCTCACCCTCTGTGCTTTCTTTCTCTCTCTCTCTCTATCTCTCTCTCTCTCTTCTCTCACTCTCTTCTCTCTCTTTCTCTCTCTCTCTTCTCTCTCTCTCCCTCTGTTCTTTTTCTCTCCCTCTGTTCTTTCTTTCTCTCTCTCCCTCTCTTCTCTCTCTCTCTCTCGCTCTCTCTCGTTCTCTCTTCCTTCTACTTCAGGGTGCACATTGATCAACCCACGCATAGGGTGCATTCGTTCCGCTCTCTGGTTCACATCAAACTTTATGTGTTCCGTTCCTTTTCTTCTTTCTCTCTCTCTCTTTCTCTCTCTCTCTTTCTCTATCTCTCTCGCTCTCTTTCTCTATCTCTCTCGCTTATTTTACTGTCCCCACTTCCCCTACTTATCCCCATCTGCAACTTTTTATCCTCCCTTCTCGTTTTGATCCCAGTACCCTTGCGACATTTGCTTCCTCGTTTGCAGGCCCTTCTCTGTACCTACCTTGCTCTTCGTCCACTTATGCCCTGTATTTCCTTCCCGTACCGTACCCCAATCCCCTTCAATGTACATACATATATCTTCTGCTTTCTGTCCTGTGCTTTGTGATGTATTGTTTAATTAAGCAACGGGCCAAGACATTCGAGCAAACGTGGCAACGGTCCTCTCTAATGAAGGTAACGAATGAAGCTGCTGTCATCATCAAACGTCGAAATTGAATTTATTTTCGAGCTCGTCAAAAAATAGGATAAAGTTTGCTTTAACTATAGGAATCTCCTCGTGCGGCCGCCTTTTTTTGGGGGCTCTACTCTATCCTTTCGAAGACCAGAAGGGACGAGCGCATGACTATATTTTGCTTGTTCTCTGGGACCCTCTTCCTGTCTATCTGTGTTTCTTCTTCTCTCTCTCTCTCTCTCTCTCTCTCTCGTTTCACTCTCACCTCTCTCTCTCTCCAACTTTATTTCCATCTATGCACTTTCTCTTTCCTCACCATCCGCCTCCCGTTCTCGCTCTCTCTCTTCTTCCGCATCAGAATAGAAGTATGAAGGTTGTGCAGCCAAATGCACTTTGAGAGAGGCAGAGCCAGATAGGGAGAGATCGAGAGAAAGAGAGAGAGAAAAGATGAGAGATCGAGAGAGGGGGCGGGAGATAAAGAGAGAAAGAGAGCGCGAGAGAGAGAAAGGATGAGAGGGAGAGGGAGAGAAAGAGGGAAAGAAAGAGAGCGAGAGAGAGAGAGAGAGTGCAAGCGATGGCCAGAGACAATAAGGGGGAATGAGATGCAGTGCAGCTGTGGCTTGCAGCAAAAGATGGACGAGTCTTGATAATAGCTAGTATGTATTGGGAGGGAGAGGGTATGATGATAAGAGGGAGGGAGAGAAGAAGAAGGGTATTAGAGCTAGAGAGAATGAGGCAGAGAGAGAGAGAAATATAAAGAGAGACAGAATGAGAGAGAGAGGAGGACTTCACCGTTGTTCTCTTGGACTCTTTTTAACTATGTTTTCTCTCATCCTCTTTCTCTTTTCTCTCCTTCTTAATTTCTAGCGAACTTCTCTCTCTCTTTCTCTCTCTTTCTCTCCTTCTCTCTCTCTTTCTCTCTCTCTCTCTCGAGTCTCATTCCCTTTGCAAGATGCAAGAGTTCAGCAGTGGTGATGGCTGTCTTTCATGGACGTCAACCGCGTGCACTTTGCTTTTATCTCTCAGTCACTCTCTTTCTCTCTCTCTCTCTGTCTCTCTCTCTGTCTCTCTCTCTGTCTCTCTCCCTGTCTCTGTCTCTCTTCGTCTTACTCTCTCACTTCCTAGTTTCCTTGAACCCGGCGGATCCGAGATTATTACTTCCTTATTGTTAGGTGCATGCATATTTGTATATATTGCAGCCATTCGCAAGGCGTATACGATTAATGTTTCACATGAATCCATACAATTCGCATCCGAAGAATATGCAATGACCTCGATAGATTATATTACATTTGAGGCAAAATATCATAACGAGAGGAAACATTACACTGCAGCAATGCGGAAGAGTGGGTGGTGCACTCTTACAACTTATGTACATATGTACAATTAGAGTCACTACTTCATCCTTTCGTATTCTAGTTTTTGATCGCTCCTAGTTCAATTCCAAATGTTTCTGAACATGGCTAATTAGATCATATAGAATGTACTTATGCTGCTTGATGATTAGAGCGAACACACTAACTATAATAATAATGAACATACATTTCTTTTTCTGTTCTTCTTAATTACCGTCATGTCTCGCCTATATGTGTTTATAAGCCTATAATATATGAATATGTACATATAAGCATGTACCAAACCTATTTCTCTGTCATTCTGTGTCTTTCTCCATTTCTTCTATGTATGTATGTATGTACTTTGACTGCTTCAATGTAGTCACTTGAACTTTTGATGTCATTGCTCTTATTTCGAAGCTTGTTTTAGCCATCTCAGTCTCAATCTGCTTCCTTCCTTTCCCTTTCCTTTTTCTGGTTCTGTTTCTTTCTTGCTCTTTCTCTGCTCTCTCTTTCTCTTTTTTACTCTTTCTCTCTCTCTCTCTCTCTCTCTCTCTCTTCTCCTCTCCTTTTTTCTCTATAGCTCGTACCCGCTCTAAGTATGCAGGTATGCATGTAGCACATTTCATTTTGAAGCCAAGCATTTGACCACGAAAAAGAACGAAAAAGAAAATTCTCACGTTTTATTTGCGTTTGATTGTTTATCCGAAGAAATTTCGCAATCTTTTATGGAAAGTTTGATTAGCTGACATCAGACGGTGAGAAAGCATTTAAAAAATTTCTCTGCCTGCTTTCATTTTTCTTTCTCTCTGTTTCTTTCACTTTCTCTATTTCCTTCTAACAATCCATTAATCTATCTGCATCTCTGTTTTCACTTTTTCTTACTTTCTCTCTTTCTCTCTTTCTCTCTTTCTCTTTTTCTATCTTTCTCTCTTTCTTTCTCTCTCTTTCTCTCCTTTCGATCTCGATCGCAGTGCTGCACAAATGCGAATGCGATTAGAGTACTTGCCACCCATGCGACAAGCGTTCGCTCTCCTCTCTCTGTCTCTCTCTCTCTCTCTCTCTCATTCTCTCTCTCTATTTCACTCTCTCTCCCTCTCTAGCCTCTCTCTCTCTAGCCTCGCTCTCTCTCTCTCTCTCTCTCTCTCTCTCTCTTTCTCTCTTTAGCCTATCTCTCTATTGCCTTACTCTTTGTATTCCTCCTTTCTATTCCAGTTCTCTTCCTTATAGATCGCTCTCTCACTCTCTATCTCTCATTCTCCCTATTCTCCGTACTCTCTCCCCTCTCTCCCTATCTTGCACCACTCTCTCTCTCTCTCTTGCATCTTTGCACTGAGATGGTTCGTGTGGCCACGATGCCTAGGTTGCCTTTTGCCGGGGTAAACGAACACGTTTCACAGATGACAAGGGTTGCCATTCTTGGAATTGAGTGAGAAGAAGAGTACTAGAGATTTGATAAGGAAAAGAAATATGTGGCCAGCAAGGTTAGGAAGAATGGAATAGAGTGGGAGGATAAAGGGAGAGAGAAAGAAATTGAAAGATAGATAGATTGGTAGGGAGAGAGAGAGAGAGAAATAGATAGAGATTGTGAAGGGGATAATGAGAGAGAGAGAGTGATAAGAGCGGAGATGTTGGATGAAGTTGTTTCAACGCTGATGTAAGGCGGGCGTGACCAATTTGACAGTGTGTGAATGACTGTGTGAGGTTACGCTATAGAAAGAGAGGCAAAAAGAGTTTCTTTTCTATTTTATTTCATTATCTTTCATTTGGCGGAACGAGAGCTAGAGAGAGAGAGAGCGAGAGAGAGAGAGAGCGAGAGAGAGAGAGAGAGAGAGAGAGAAACAGGGAGAGAGAGCGCGCGAGTGAGAGAGAAAGAACGAGGGGAGAAAGAAGAATTAGAAAGTGAGACTGAAACTGGCCGTCCTTATGCTTCTGTGTACATGATGTGTGAGATTTCGCAGGGGCCTCCCTCATTCTCCTTTTTCATTCTTTTGTGCTTTTTTCTTGTTTGCCTTGTCTCGTTGCTGGCGCGCATTTACATACACGTGTGTGATGAGTGAGTAAGGCGAGAGGGGAGAGAGGATAGAGAAGAGAGAGGCGGGGGGAGGGAAAGAGAGGGCGGGCGGGAGGAGGCAAACATTCCTCATGTGCCGACCAAACACTCCATCTCTCTAGACCCATGAGCGTGCTGGCTGCTTTTCTCTGGGACGGCGGCCCTGCAACGGACGAGGAGCTTCGGAAGCGGGCGGACGACGCCAAATTCAAGATTCCGCTCGTGCCGGCGACTCGCGCCTCCGAAGCAACCGTTCGTGATTTGGTTATCTTGGCTAAATGACATTATATTATTTTATATTATCTTATTATTTTCTCAAGTCTTTACATCCTAACACACAAATAGACGACCTCCATTATCACCAAATACGCATTCCTTCCTCATCCAACTGTGTGCATTTCTTCACAACAATCCGCGCTTATCGTGCACAGCAATCGATGATTTGACCTTTAAAGAGCACTCTTCACTTTCCGTATGATCCATCGCTCTCTAAAAATAGGCCGAAGTTCTGGCTCCGCCGGTCCGTCAGCTGAACAAGACAACGATCTTCGCCGGTCCTGATCCCGAGCCGTATCTTTGGACGGACATCCTTCATCGCATATTCGAGGTGTGATTGTGTGTAAAAGTGTTCCTTTGGCTCTGGGGTCAAAACTGCTCATCAGAGAGAGAGAAAGAGAGAGGTTGTGAGAGAAAGAGAGAGAGAGAGAGAGACACTGAGAGAGAAATAGAGATCTCCTTCTATCTCTCAATCTCAACTTCTTTTCCACACTTTCGCCTCTCATCTTAATAATCTCTCTAGGTATAGGCATCACCGCTTCCTGCAATATCAATACATCGTTCCCCATAAACATCTGCCAAGGTGTGATCATGATTTAGTTATCCCTCTCCCATTCCAGTCGAGTATCAATGACGTCATCCGAAGTTGCACTTCTCGCCACCTCTTCCGCCGCCACGAGGTCTTCTATCGTTTCTACGAGCTGCACCTCGAGTGGAATTCCGACTTGCGCGTTCCTCCTCTGCCGCCCTATCGCGTTCTTCCCACCAAGCTCATCGCCAAGGTTCGCATCTTTTCACTTCCTTCTTCGCCAAGTTATTCTCTCTTGTAATTTCATCTTTTGTTCTTCTCATACGCTCTTACTATCCTTTTGTGCCATCTTTCCAATCGGCTCTTTCCCCTTTTGCTCTTCTCCAAACTTTCCCCCCAACAGTTTCGCGTGTCGATGTTTCAAACAGTCAGTTAGACTCAGTGGCGGCGGCAGGGTCCTTCATTGCATTTCATTTCTGTGCGTTTCTGCTCATTGATCGCTTAAAAGGCGCTAAAACCATCACAAATTTGCTTGCATTTTGGCAGAGCAATTCGAAGCAGTTCGCCTGGTGTTACAGGCTACAGTAGCCGCATAGGAGTCCTTTGATTGCAAAATGAGAGACAGGATCAGCATCAACAAGGGTTGCTTGTTGCATACGATTGTCTTATCTCTTTCTCTCTTTCTATCTCTCTCCCTCTCTCTTATTCTCTCTCCCTCTTTCCCTCTCTATTTCTCTGTCTCTCTCTCTATTTCTCTCTCTCTCTCTCACTCTCTCTCCCTCTCTCTCTCTCTCTTTCTGGCCCCATTCCCACTCTGATTAGCGAGGAGAGTGCCTGATTGTGAGTGCGAGGCCATAAAAAAGGCATGAAAAGAGACAGGGTCCCCCTTTTACTTCCTGGTTGCGACTTATCATGCAGTGGGAAGAATAGACAGGCCATGCCTGAATGGCCATAGCGTCATTCTCTCTCCATTCAGTCCTTGCTCCTGCGCAGCAGCTCACCTGAGCGGCCTTGGCTAAAGTGGCCGAGATAAGGATAGCTCTGTTGCCTAGGTCGCACCGAAGCCATGTTATCTAGTATCTCTCTCTCACTTTCTCTCTATCGCTCTCTTTTTCTGTCTCTCTCTCTCTTTCTCTCTCTCTCTCTCTTTCATTCTCTCTCGCTTTCTCTCCTCCTTCTCTCTCTCACTCTCTCTGTTCTGTTATTCTGTCCCTGAACTGTTATTCTCTCTAAAACCATTATCTTTAAACTTCCAACATGGAAGTAAGAGTCGTCATCATAAGGTCATAAGACTTAGGTAGAGGGAGAGACAGAGAAAGACAGAGTGAGAGTGTAACAGAGAGGCAGAGAGAGAGAGGGATAGTCAGAGAGAGAGAGAGAGAGAGAGAGAAAGCAGGTGTTGGTTGCAGTGTGCAAGTCACAATGCTGACATGCTTCCTCTGTGAATGCAGCCTGGCCTTGTTCAAAAGATTAGCCGCTCGTTTGTTTGACCAAGCAGAGAAATATTTCGAGGACAAGAACATTTTAGGCTTTGAAGGGAGAAAAAATGGTTGTGTCAATCAAAAGCAAAGGCCGAATTTGGCATTTAAATTGTCTGTTTGTACATGTATTCATGGATGTGAGCACAGGGAACAGGCGTGGCCATTTGAAAACCACCAAGGAATAACATGAAAAGGAGAACGAACTTGAAAGAATCCGGAGCCTTTTTGCCATAAGGCTCTAGTCGTTCTGCTTAATTGTATGTGTAGGCTACAAATGGCGATGACTGGAGCAAGTGGATGAATGAGGCTGATAGTGAATGGCTTGCAGGTGCCGCTATCGGAAGAGGAGTTGGCGAGGGCGGGCGAGACGGATGAGTACATTGGACGTCTTCAGGATGCGTTCAATCGCGAGTGCGACATGTACCAGGCAGTCACGGAGCCGCCGACGGTAAACGATTTTTTTAAAAATAGATCACTCAACGGTTTACAAATTTCCACAGATTCTTTATTATACTTTTATACAACGCCGTCACGGAGCCGCCGACGGTAGGTAGAAAAGATTTCACACTGATTTAGCCACGAAGACATTCAAGCGTTTGCATAAAAATTTCACACAGATCCATTAACTTACCTAGTTTAATGAAATAGTAAAAAACAATATTAGCAAGTGAAAGCAGAAATTTGAACGGAACGGGAATAATACGCTCTTTGCAACAGTAGCAATGCCCGGTTGGCGGCAGACGAAAAAAAAACAGAGATCATCATAGCTTTCCGCCAACGTTGTTTTGGCGAGTGGCTGAGTATACTAGATGAATGACAGATGAAAGAGAAGAAGGAGAATACAATGATGGGTGCTGTTGTTTTCTAGCGTGGCGTGCAATGTCTCCTCTTTCACCGCCGCTCCCGTGGCCATCCGGGCATCATGATTCTGCAGCCAATGAACGAAGCTAGCGATGAAGTTCGCAAGCTTTCCGTCGAACAGGTTAGACGAGAGTCATTTACCTTTATATTTTATTATAAATACTTCGATGTTTCATTGTATTTAAAGAAGAGTGTTTTTTTTCTTAACAGAATTGTGCTACTTTGGAGCAAAGTATATTAATGAAAGTAGAGGTGCAAGTACGATATAAATTTTTTTCCACATTTTTATTCTTCAAAAGTATGCATTCCACTAGAGAATGCGAGACAACAGGAGAGAAAAAAATGACGCGCATGCATACATAGAGGCTGTTTTATGTGTGCACCATCGTTCTCGATCTTCTTGACTCGTGGTAACTAGAGTTTTGCACAACACTCCATCATAGCCGCACAAGCAGAGACTTTCATAGCAAATGCGCCTTGAAGGTTCTTGCCGCCACAGAGCAAACTTGACATGTGTGAATAAATAGAATGGCATGTGGGCCGATTCAAAGCAGACACACCAACCGGTGTCCTTCTTTTTGGTGCTTGGCTGACAATGGATTTGAGAAGGACAGAGGATGAGGACAAGGCCGACAAAGTAAAGATTCGTCGTCCATAAACTCACTAATAAGCAGGGATTAGCCCCTCGCATTTCTCTCTATTTTTCAGTTCACTGGTTGGCTGGGTGCAGTGTGCACTCAGCTGTGTATTATTACGAAAACCTTGCAAATAGTAGTTTGGAGACTACCAGCCCACGTAGTACAAAGATCGGGACAAACAAATTCCGCTGTGATGTGGTGCAGAGTGAAATGTGACGAATCTTTGCACCCTCACTGAACTCTCTCAAGTAGAGGGGAAGAGAGGAAAATTTACATATGTACTTAATTATGAAATTTCTGCACTGAACACTTAATGAGTCTAATGCCTATTTTGAAATGATTGGACAAACATTCGACGGAGACATTCTTTAATTGTAAGATGGAACGAAAATAACGCCTAGAACGTAAATACTTTTGCAGGTGACGCGGATGGCGTTCGAGTTGGGAAAGATGCAAGCGGGTGTTTACTCGTCATTTTCCGATTCCGAGTGGGAGGGACGCTACTCGAAGAGCGTCCTCTCATCGCCACGAAATCAGGAAGCCATGGTTCGTTTATCCATGATAACACTAACGCCATGATGAAGTCATTCAAATGTCACGGATTGAATATATGTACATATTTATAACTTGATATATTCGCAGCAAATGGAATCGACGCTGTGGGGCAATGGCGACTTTGATTGCATGCAGGAGAAGGTGGAGAAGTTCCAAGTCTTCTACACGACTTCCTTCTGCGAGTCCTCCTTCAACTCCTATCAGAAACTAAGTCAGTAAGCAGATGGTACGGCGTGATAATTTGATGATGGTTACCAAATACGGGCTCCAAATCCTAAATATAGAAACCGGCTCCTTTAGTTATGATACATACATACATATGCACATATATGTTGCCCTTCAGACATGCCTCCTGGCTTGGTGTGCGGAATGTTTCAAACGACCATGATGCTCAACGAGATTGGCGTCTTCGTTGAGGTGTTCACTTTTATTTTTCTTACCCTTCTCAAATTTATTTGCTTTATTATTTAATTTAGTCTTATTTTTTTATTAATTTAATTAATCATTTAACCAATCACATGATTTTCTGTTCATAATGCTCTTCTTGCTTTCAGCCATTCTCCGTGATAGACATGGCCTTTCTGCACACGGGCAACATGTGTGAGGAGCTCGCGTGGATCATGCACTACTATCTGGAGATGGAGGAGAGGCGGACGGGCACGAATGCCATTATGACCATCTTCTTCCGCAGTCTCATCCATCATCTCCCCGAGAGCCATCCTTATCGCCGGAAGCTCGTGAGCTTTCTTTTTAATTTATTATTATTTTAAGTATATATATATTTATATTTATATAATTGAAGAAATTAATATCAAGTTGTAATCAACGTCTTTTTAGCTGCAGGCGCCCCTTCACCAATACTTTGTCAAGCTCTACTATCGAATAGTTCCGTTTGTGACTTATCAAGTGATGTCACCGATGCACGAAATGTATGCTCGTTTTGCTCAGGTCAGAACACGATTATTGCAGACGATGATTTCATATTCATACTTTTCACTCTCACCAGTTATGACATGTTTTGTGAGATACATTTCTGCAAGAACTTACAAGCGTGATGCGGAGAGAGAGAGAGAACAGGAAAACATGTTTCTTTAAACCATGCATGTGAGAAAAGTTGTTCCTGAGATCTTTATCAGATATCATAAGAGCTGCTAAGCACAGCTGGCTCATGGCGAGTTTAGAAGAGGAATATCCCTTATAGATTAAATTATAATAATAAGTAATATATATTAAGGCTTACTTACTAGTAAGTACATTTTCAGAAGGAGAACTCGATGCCGGCGGAGGAGTATCGAAAGGCTCGTCTCGCACTTCGCAGGCGTGCTTGTGGAGTCGTCCACGACTGCTTTGAGTGCTTCAAGATTGACAACTTTGACTAGTACTCAACCTTGACCAGTACTCACTAGATTTGTCAATAGGATATCAACTCTTTGTTGTACTACTTATTGTTATATACATAGACTCCACTGTACCTTCCTCATAGTACCTCTCGCTTGTCGAGATACTCCAGTATAGGGAAGTCTCTCACATCAGCTATATGCTCTCGCGTCTTTGCCTACATTGTATCATAGTCTGCTCTGGATGCAGTATCTTAATCTATTTATGTATGTATGTAGATATGTACATAGGGAGAGTCCTTTGCAGATGCCAGCAAATAGGTGAATACATTAATAGGTGCAGATCTTCATGGAAACTGGTGGACTTGTTACTAGGCTCTCGTTTATGCCAATTTTCTCTTGTACTATATTTACCCCCTCATTTTGTTTTCTTCATTTTTCTTATAGAATGCCAACGGTGCGAAAACATGTCATGCCTGCCATACTCTGATTCTTTCACTCGTTATATCTTTTACAGAATGTTTCTGTTAAAGTGCATTTAGGATGGATCTCTCTTACGATTCTCTATTTTTCATTTCTCGTTGCTTGGGCGTGTGATTCAAAACACCGACCGCTTGTCTCGTCTCAGCTTTTGTCTCTACCATGAACTTCACCGTCTGCTAAAATTGTCTCTATCATGAACTTCATCGGCCGCTTGAATTGTCTCTATCATGATCTGCACCACGTCATTTGTCTACGATCGTGAACTGCTTTCGTGAACTGCATAACTCCTCGTTTATCTCTATCATGAACCTCAGCGCCCTCTACGATTGTCTCCATCGTAAACTGCTATCTTGAAGTGCACCAATCGGATTGTCTCTCTCATGAACTGCACCACTCTTCGTCATAACAACAACTGGTTCTCCTTCTCCACCCCGTACGGCCATGACCTTTGCTCGGCCTCATTCCTCTGCTGCTGCGATGAACAAGCAAACCACGCCCGATCTTAGATGCGCCTCTCCAACCAAAGTAGAATCATGTACATAAATTTGTGTGTGTAGGTTGAACTAAATGAATAAATCCAGTCTGAAACGGAAGGAAAAGACGAAAAAACGCCCGATTTTCCTGATTAAAAAAGAGACGCATAGAGACATAAAAGTACATTCACATATGTATCTATGTGTATCAAACCAGAGTCTCTCATGCACGAATCTACTTCCATATTATATTTAGACAATTCAGTGCACTAGAGAAAATCAGATAAATGGCTTAGAATTTATATAATGGAGACAATAGCTTGTAAATACCGACGAATCTATTGCATAGATCATATGAAAGTTCCTTCAAATGCTTGTAGGCATTCCCAGCAAATGCATTTTTGATTTTGTTAAAAATCGCAAAACAAGACAAACATTTCCTATACAATCTGTGAGTTATAAATAATACGTATTTACGTGTTATTCGCGCAAAATTTACTTCCTTGTCAATACATTTATCTCTTTACAGTATTGATAACGACAAATGAGCTTCCTAAACGGAAGTAATCAACTAATGCGAATCGCTTAGTAACATAAACGCACAGGATTGCATGCTAATAAAATGAGTTTTTCATGTGGATAACATTGCAAATTATGATGATTCCCTAGATACTCGCGCAATGATATTATATAGTTTACGAAGAAAAGAAAACGTCAGTATTTACAACTATGTAGTTGGCCTAGTAGACGTAGTGAAAAGCTGAATGAAATTACTGAAATAATCGTAATGAGTACAGGTGACATGAAACGAAGTAAAATATTCTCTTAAATGATTGCGTCAATGACGAGAGTGAAGGAGACGCCGGCGAAGATTCCTGAAATTGAAGGGATAAGATCTCTTTCTTTTCTTCTCATAATGTAATGCGTCCGCCACTTCTCTAGAATGCACCCAATAGGGTGAGTCAATAGGATACTAACATATATATATAAGTTTACGCAACATTATGTTGCACATAAAGGATAAAAAGTTCAAAAGTTCGTTATAACGGATGAAAGTTCGTTATAAAGGGTAGAAGCTTGTTCGTTATAAAGGATATAAGTTCGATATAAAGGATGAAAGTTCGCCTATTGAAATGCTCTTCCCGGAATGTGTGCTGCTTACCAAGAACGAGACTCATCGACGCACTCATGCCGGCGACCTTGGACAGTGAGGGATGGACAACACTGAAACAGCTCCTATTCATTAACTCATTCTTAAGCTGACAGCTTTCAGTAACTGAGATTAAAACGTACATTTTCTCGTTTAGCCATATTTGCCATATTTGTTGCAACCTCCTAATGCAGAGTAGAGGGAAAATTTCGAAGAACAAAAGGAGATATATACATACATACATACATATGTGTTTATCGCAGTGGATTTATCAGATATAATATAACGCAAAATTTCTAGAAACTCTGTAATTGAATAACCACGAAATAAATAGAAAAAAAAAATTTAAATAGTAAATAAGTATGTACCGTGGCGCGTTCATCATGCTGAGCGACGAGAGATAGCCATGCGTGAGAGCCATCGCAGCTCCGCCGAGCATGAAGAGCCACTCGCTAGTGATGAGCACGGGCAGCGTGCGATGCGCCGGCTTGTAGTTGCAGAACATGAAGAAGGGAATGAAGAGGAAGCGCGCCGTCACCGGCAGCCAGAGATTCGGAGCTTTCGGCTCAAAGGGAATAACTATCATGTTCACTTTTTCTCCTTTTTAGAAAATCAAATCAAAAAAAAATTTAAAAAAAAGTTAATATAAAAATGTAAAAAATGCATAATAAAAATTCGCACCACTTGGACATGGCCAGCTAGCCAGGAGCCGACCGTCGCTAGAACGTTGAAATTCAAGAAGGTGCCCACGTTGACGAAGATGTCGACTGCAGTGAATATTATTACTGTACTCGTTTTCTAATATTTATTTTGGAACAATTTTCATATCATTATAGGTATATCTCTCTAATGGAGGACGATCATCCATAAATAATTGATGCAGATTTGAATTGCCGCGTTCACCCTGGGAGCCGATACTCTCATTGTTTTTCTCGCAGTTCGCGCAAAACTAATTGCACGCGCAAATGAGAGTATGAAGGGCGGCGTCATGTTGATTCTCTTATATATTTTTTCGGCTGTCGCTCTCCTTTAAATTAATGAGAGTCTATATGTATATATATATATATATATATATATATATATATATATATATATACCCGGGATGATGTTCTATACCTGTATATATGTATATATGTAGTATATACATATACAGTCCCGCCCAACATTTCAGGTACATAGATTAATTAGATTAATTAGATTAATCTAAATAATCTCAATTGATTTTTCTGCGCTCAGGACGCATTTCAATAGAGTTTTCAGGTCAATGTAGACTAATTCGACGCTTCTAAATACGTTGGTAATGTTATTTTCTTAAAACAAGTTGACACTAACGAGAAAATTGATATTTTAGCCCGAAATCCCGTTTAAAAATGCAGCGCATTGCGCATGTAATGCAGCACATTGCGCACTATTTTCAAACTAGTTTGTGCACAAAATATGAATTTTCTCGTTAGTGTCAACTTGTTTTAAGAAAATAACGTGACCAACGTATTTAGCAGCGTTGAATTAGTCTAGTTTGAATTGAGAACACTATTGAAATGCTCCCTGAGCGCTGAAAAATCAATTGAGATTATTTAGATTAATCTAATTAATCTGATTAATCTATGTACCTGAAATGTTGGGCGGGACTGTATGTGGTATATACCTGGGATGATACTCTCGGGAGCTTCTCCGAGTGGCGGCGCGTAGAGCTTTGTGCCGGCCATCATGGCGGGGAAGATGGTGAGCGTGATGAAGAAGGTGGCAAAGACGTTGTACAGTTGAATGCCACTCTGAAATTGAGGATGTTGAACACCACTCGGAGCTTGAATACTTCTCATAGCAGTTTACTTGGTCGAAGAATTAAAAAAGTACTCACATGTCGGAAACACTGGAGGTACTGGACGAGACTGGGCTTCGTCGAGTTCTCCGCTGTGCGTGCAAGATGTCCTTGCTCGACGTAGTATTGGTAGAATGGCTGAACATTTTAGATTTTAGTGTTTATTATACTAAAATATCAGCAAGTTTGAATTGTGTTATTCAGTGAAATTGATATATGTAGCTTGTGTAATGTATTTTTTGTACATCAAACTAGTACCAGAGGCATGACAGTCACCTTGCCATCGATCTTCTCAAACCCTGCACGCTTCTTTAGTTTAAATTTGCAATCTTTCGCACCGGCGTCATTCATTTTGTAGATCCGGGTGGTGATGAATAAAAGGCTTACATTCTTGGACAAGATGACGAGTGAAATGCCGCAGATGATGAGAACTACGAGCGAGATGCCAAAGTAGACGATGGCCACCGTGCGAATCTGTCCCGGCAGCACTTAAATTTATTACTTCCTCTTTCTAATTACTATCATTTATTTACAGCTAAATCCTATTAAATAGCCAACAAAAATAAATTAAACGAGCTGAACGTACGGAGGGTTGCGATGAGATTGATGACAGTGATGAAGGTGCCGCAGATGTTGTTGCCAAGAATCAACGCGTTCGTGTACTTGCCCGGGAAGTCGGCAGTCAGGCCAAAGATGGAGTTTTGGTAGAAGCCGTTCGACACGTTCAACACAACGACCAATGCGAGCGTGAGCGGGTAGAACCAGCTCATGTCTGGAGTTACGATCTGTCAGCACACGCTTTTCTACATTCAATAATTATGTGCATTTCTAAAAAAAATTCCTGATAAAAATATCATATATGTATATTATACTTTTTATTCCAAAGTAAAAAAAACCTGCAATGTTGGGAGTGACAAAGATGACGAGCGAGATGACAATTGCAATGTTGAAGCAGTTGATTATGAGCGGGCCAATGATGCGGAGAAGAAGAGAGCCCCTGAAGAAATATTATCCTTTCATAACAATTAAGCAAAAAGGAATACTTAATTATACTTTTTAATTAAAAGGAATAACTAATTAGCATAATTACTTAAAACTTCTACCGTTGCTTCTTACCCAATGACGAGGAAGATGTTGAGTATGTTGACTGAGAGATTCGGCAGCTGAGCAGCGATGCCGAGAGTGCTCATGAAGCTTTTTGCGTACGAGGTCTCAGTGCCGTTTGGCGTGAACCAGTAGTCGACGTAGAACTGTATCAGTTTTGATTTGGACAGAAAACAGTGGTTTGATCAATGTGGAACCTTGAAAAAATCTTCAAAGTGGAACTTACAGTATGTATAAACAATGTAGAACTTTGAAAACAATCATCAATATGAAAGATATTGTATGTATAAAACATTATAGTTTCTATCAATTATATTAAATCGAATTAAAATGACCTGTGGGGCAATCGTGATGAACATGTTCCATGGCGTAAGGACGCCAATGCCGTTCAGCAGAATGATGGCATAGACGAGTCCACCGGCGTCCTGCGGTGCTTCGCACTCAAGCCGCTGCCTCGCCTTCTCCTCATTCTTCCTCAGCATCGGATCCTTCTCGGTCGGTTCTAAAGTTACTCTAGTTTTTGACGCAGCAACAAACAAAAACAAATAATCACAAGATCAGAAGTTAAATAGTTCTTTCTTGGACTCTTGACTCACTAGATTTTAATCGAAATAAGTGCCGGAAAAAGGGATCCACGGCCCTTTAAGGGGGGGGGGGTCCACTTCTTGATGTCGGGGAAGGATTTGTGGAGCTTAGTCAGCGCGCGCAAAAAGATATGGGCTACAGATCTGCATCTCATTCCAGAAGGAACTAAAACCAGTCATCTTTTTTTCATAAATCAAAAGATGTGACAACACATCGAAGGTTTTCTAGACCAGCGAAACGGAACGGAACTGTAATACTGGAAGTGTAAAAAAATGTTTTAGGTGCACCGAGAAATATGACTCCGAAAGAGAAAAAGAAGAAAGCAGGGGAGAAGAGAGAGGAAACGGAAGGGCAGCGGCTAGTCTTCGTATATATTCAAGGACATTCATATTTGGGACAGTTCCGAGCTTTTACCCTTACGTAAGAAGACAGAAATAGGCGCTAGCAATAGAACGACTAATTGAAATAAATGCGTTCGTGTCGGCAATGGCTGGCTCTTCTTACAAGTGTTTCGAATACAGAGAGGGTGATTTAATTGGGAATTCTTCAATTGGAAACGACTGTCCATGTTTGCGAAAAAAGTAAGGCAAAACAATTAATGGTGACTTGAATGAATCAACGGACCATCCTTGTGCTGAAGCTCGACATCTGACAGACCCATGTCTCTGAAAAGGTTGCCGTTTAATAGCCTTGATCATAAAAAAGAATTTATTCGAATACGGCAGCAATAGTGTTCGGAAGGCCAGAAGTAGACTTGTTCTCTTGAGCATTATCTTTTTTCTTCCTTGGGTTACATGATAAGAAGTGATTTTTAAGCTGCTCTTTTGGCGAGAAAAGATGGCCAACTCCGGCAGCACACCGACTGCAGAGGAATGACGACGATAAGAAGAAATGCGAGGAATTGGCCGCTTTGAAACGAATAAGTAGACCGTAAGCGAAATGGCAAGCAAAGCATGTAGCACAGACAAAAATTCATCTCTTTTTGAGAGGGGAACCTCCCCAGCATAATGACTGTGATCCAGGAAACGTTTTGAAACTCTGCAGTTATTAGAGTCTTAGAAGACGTTTGTGACTTTTCTCACGTTTCGTTACAGGATGAGGGTTAACGAAGAGATGAACGGTTCAGAAGTGAAGAGAAGATTGAGAGAGGATGATAAGAAGCGTGCCAGGAAGTGCGTAGACATGATACATTGTTTGTTCTCTCTCAATCTCTTTTCTGTCTCTCTCTATCTCTCTTTCTCTCTCCTTCTCTCTCGCTATATCACTTGGATGGTTACTACTACGAAACGTTGGCAAGCAATTAATTTGAAGAGTTAACTTCTTCGAGAATTTAACTTCTTCGCAAATAAGACAGTACAATGATTGAACAAGAAAAAGCGTACTCGATTTGACGGAAAAGCTTCGCATTTTTGAAACCTATCGAATTACTCTTTCAAAGGAATGAGATCACGATGACACTTTCCTTTCTGCTTCGAAAAAATATGTACATACATATATGCATTTCTAGATTGGATGATTAGCCATCAGAGAATGAGAGAGAGAGAGTGAGAGAGACAGAGAGAGAAAGCAAGAGAAAAAAAATAGAGTGAGAGAGAAAGAGAGAATACAAAGAAAGAGACAACAGAAGAGACTAGGCGGACGAAGATAGACCACAAGACAGGAAGTGGATATTATGATAGATAAATGTCTGGAGAGATTTCTGAAAAGATCACAAACAGAGATTAGAACATCCGCTTCTGATCGGAACATAACTGAACAATGATAGGTCTGGCGGAGACGAAGACATGATGGCTGCGTGGCAATGCTTGAGTGAGAACTATTTAACCGGGCTTACGATCTTTTCTCACCCAAGCTTCATCATCTCTGCCTTTCGAGAGAATCATCTCTGCCTTTCTCTCTCTCATTCTTTTTCTTACGCCCACGCTCTCTCTCTCTTTCTCTCTTACGCTCACGCTCACTCTCTTTCCCTCTCTACTGCCGTTCTTTGTCTGTCAGCTTCGCAGTCCAAAGAGAATTTCAATGACAGAAGCCAGCTCCGTCTCGGACAATCGCCCTCGTGTCCCCTTTGAATGCATCCCTCCAATCTTACTCCCAGACCGTGTGGTCAGTCTTTCTGCTTCTTTTGCGAGGACATTTGCAAAAGGGGTGGAAGGACGATGATCTGTCAGTGACAAAAGAAGGAAGCATACATCACAAAAACTCTCTTAATCCGAATAGTTTTTGATGCAAAAACTGATTCACAGTGAACAGAATTTGTGATACCAGCATACAAATTAAATAGCCTGATAAAGACGCCGCATATGACCAAAGCAAGATTGTTCTTTGTATTCTCTTGTATAATGGATTAAATGAAATATATATAAATTTGCAAAAATAAGTAAAAAATAAATTCAAATCAAAAAATTCAAGACAAGACATAATAGTGCCTGCGTGGGATTCGGGCGTCCATTTCTTATGATTCCTTGCCCTGTCAGTAGGAACAGCAGCCAATCTGCTCTGCATGTCTATCTCACGTTCTATCATGAACAAGTGCACTTTATCGCTGTCGGACTATCCTGTCAATTATGGCATTGAAATAATGTGTTAGATTCGAACTAAATAACGATGAGAAAATAGAAGAATGCCGTTGGTGAGATGACAGTAGTATACTTATGGTTTGCTCATTCATGATAAGTGTAATACACTGGTTTGCAGGCATCGTTGCAGACTTGACTCAACAAGAAGTATGCGTTAAAAATTCAAAAATTAAAAGATGTCGTTAGCATGAGAAGGAACCAGAGACTTGAAAGCGATCTCGATACCATTGCCGCGAATTCTCCAGTTCCACCTTAAGATATTCACAACTGGCTGATTAAGAATTCAAAAATAAAATAAAACAGTGCTCTATATAGAGCTCTTCAATTTAGTTCATTATAAAATGGACTCACCATTTTCGCCTCCTTTGTTATCCGTCCAATCTCCTCCTTTATAACAGAAAGCACCAACTCGGCTACTTTATCATCGGCAACTTCATGGGATTTCCGCTGTCCAAGCTGAAGAAAAATGTATAGGTTCATTCCTAATTTTAAAATCCCACGCTGAGACTTTGTCAACGGTAATGACAAATTGCCTATCATACTGTAATTTTATGCCGCACAATAAATAAACAAAAAAAAGAGTTATTGCAATTTGTTAACCTTTGAAGTCGTGGTCCTATCGCCCAAATGCCCCTCTGACATTGCCTAAGGCAAATAAATATTATATGGGAACAATACAATAATGTTATATTGGTTATATCTAAATTATTTGTTCATTTCTTAGACTACACGATTAAAAGATCACGCAGAATGAAGATGGCGCATTTCATGGTAATATGTTGCCAGTCAGCACAGTCAGAGTTAGAATTCACATACCAATTGGCGTAGTCGTCTCGCCACCTTGTATTTCTGACGGTCCTTTGAAGATTAGGGCATTCTCAGCATTCGTTGCCATCTTCTCATCGATCTCTCGCTCTTTGCGTCTCTCGTTACGCTGTTCGTTCTCTCATTCCCTCTCAAACATGCTCCCTCGCATCTCTCGAATCTTCTGTGTCTTGATAGCAGGCACTTTAGGAAATGATTCGAAATTCATATAGATAGTTCCAACAGTAAACAAAAAAATGGCTCAACTTAGCAGTGAGGGATTTTCACAAAATAATTGTGTTAGACAAATGTGAACTATTTTGAAAATTTTTGAAAAGAGATACATGTTATGTCAATGGAGTAAAAACCGAAATATCTCGGGCGAATTAATTGCATTTAATAACGACGTTCCATGGGCGCGCTTCCTAACAGCGGAATCATTTTAATGGAGTGATTAAAGAAGAGACGAGCTTGGAGGGCCGGAGGAGTGCCTTCGAAGGTGAAGAGCTGAATCACATGTGACTGCTGCAGAACATGGCGGCATGGCTTTGGTCGCGTGGCAAAGTGTCATTTTATGGAGGGCGCGCTCGAATCATTTTGATGTCTCACGAATAAAAAGAGGTTATGCCGAAGAGAACGAACTCATTACGCGCCAAGTCACACGCTTGTGGCTCTTGTGCCTTCTCTCGGCATCGTCACTTTTGTCAACGCCGGCCTTCCGGCATGGTTGTCTCCCTCGCCCGCCTGCTTGCTACTTGTGTTTTCGTTACTATTTCAAGCAGCATCATTGCACAGGTGCGAAAATATTATGACCTTGGTGCATAACTGGAGTCCCGGAAGATTCGTAGACTCTGATTTAACATTTCCAGGCTGCGGATTCTGCATTGTACAATGAGACGAGGACGCCGATAGACTTGTCGACCCCTCGAGGAACCCTTCGCGGATTCCGCAGCGTACTGAGCGACACGGCGGGCCTCTACCATGGAAGCGCGGACGTCTTCCTCGGTATTCCATACGTTAAGCCGCCAACGGGAGAGCGGCGATGGAGGGTTCGTTTTGCCAAAAATTATTTTCATTATTATTTCCATTTGTAACTTTCCTTTCTGCAATTTGATCAGACTTTATTTCTTAACAGAAGCCCGAAGTCGAATGCAGCTACAACTCGTCAGCAGATGGAATTTACACGGCAGATCAATACAAGTTGGCGAAACTTGAAAATAGAACTTAATTAACAAAATGAAAACGAGCTAGTTTTCAGGCCTTCTTGCCCACAGCTCACTCACTGCCAGGACTTTGCATTGATGAGTGAAGACTGTCTCTATCTGAACGTCATTTCGCCAAATGTGAGCCCTCAAAGGGCCTATAGAACCTGTGCAAAATAAGAAAATATAATTTGAAGCAATAGGAAAGTTGGAACGTGTCGATTTTCCCCTTTTTTGAAACATAATAACAAAATATATTTAAATATATTTAAAGGCACGTTCGACGTACAAGTACCCCGTGATGGTGTACATCCACGGTGGAGGGTTCAAGACGGGCTGCACGCAGGAGTTTGGCTACCCGGGCATCATCTCGAATCTGGCGTCACGCGGTGTTGTCGTTGTCGTCATTCAGTATCGATTGAACATTTTTGGTGAGAGAGCTTTGAAGTCTTTGATCATTGATCTTTGGTCTTTGATCTCATCTAATATTCACATGCTATTGTCTTCTCTACAGGATTCTTCACAACTGGTACCGATGACTTCCCGCCGAATCTCGGCATGCTGGACCAGGTTGACCATTGCTATTTTGGGCTAATTTGTAGTATTGTTATTTTGGGTTAATTAGTAACCACAAAGAATTTGACTGACATTGTTGACCTATTGCTGAAGTCATACGAGAAAGATGTCAGGTGGAAGCGGTTCGATGGGTGGCAGATCAGATCAAGTACTTTGGCGGGGATCCATATCGGATCACGCTGTTCGGCCAGAGTGCAGGCGGCGCCTCCGTCTCGGCGCTCTCGTATTCTCCGCTCAGTCAAGGTAAAGATAGGAAAGCTAATTGTGTGATGTACAGATAGGACTCTTAATGACAGTTTCATTTCAGATCTCTTCCAACAGGCCATCATGGAATCTGGCGTTGCTCTAACGACCTTTGAAGGCTCTCTCGGAGATGATGGAAATAGCAGGAGCCGAGCAAAAAAGGTCAGAACTTTAGAAAGCCTGCGAATGAAGTGGAACATTCGAGCCACAAATTAGCACTGACATGAACATTTCGTTATAGTTCTGCAATACAAGCGAAGAGGAATGGGCTGCAAAGGACTTTACAGCTTTGCGGAAGTGCCTGCTCGATCTGGAAACAATGTTCCTCGTGGCGCAGGAGAAGGTTGACAGTTTGAACTGTTATACGTTGTATTAGGAAGTGCTGCCGCATCCTGCTCGATCAAGCGGTTGGAATTACTTGACTTGAAACTTTTTAGGACAATAGCATCGGCTGGAAGATGCAAGTGGACGACTATTTCATGCCTGACATCCCACATCGACTCGCGCCCAAGCGGCCGAACATTCCGACCATCATTGGCAGCGTTCACGACGAGTTTGCTCTAACAGGTCAGTTAATTATTGAAGTTAATTACGTTTTTACTCAATTATTAAAAAAACATTAAGTGTGTGCTAGTTCACAGTTACAAGTATCATGTTTATATGTATTTCTTAATAGTGATGACTCTTCTCTCGACCGGGCTGCCATTCGAGATGTTCCAGCGATCCTTCTTCGAGTACTTGTACGAAGACTACGGTACATTCTTGGGTGATCGAAGCGCTGACATGCTCAACGTTCTCATGAATGTCTACGCCGGCGTAAACGCTGACGATGAGGCATATTTGACATGGGCCAAAGCCGTCTCCGCTGTTCGTTCTATTTTATATGTTTTCTTCTTCATCTTTTTTTATTGAAGATCCTTTTTTCAAAGATTACTAATATAAGTGCAAAAATTTGTAGGGCTTTACATCGGCTGGTTTTACCGCCTTCATTCATCGCGAATTTCGTGACATGTTGGCTGCGGGAAATGAGGAAGTCTATCTCTATGACATCACTTATCCAGCGAATGTCGGACGCCTCGCCACAATTCCTGGATGGCCAGAAGGTTTGTTCATTGTCACACACAAGTAGACTTACATATCATTTCTTTCAGCGACATTCCATACTCTGGAGAACCCTTACCTCTTCCTGCAAGAGCGCGTCTGGCAGACGGCCATCAAGAAGCAGGTGGTCAACGCGGACGACCACAAGATGGTCGAGTGGTTCGGCAAGGTCTTCACGGACTTTGCCAAATTCGGGTGGGTATTTATAGGCAAACCTTCACAGCGCTACTTTTAGATTTTTTCTTCCGGTTGGTATCGAATGATCCCCATTTAGTAAGCCAACTCTTGATGGCTCATGGCAGCCTCTGCGGCTGACCGGTGAGAACTTCTACCTCGATATCGATGGAAAGGAATATCCGATGCGTTCCGGGTTCATGCCAAAGGATCATCTTGTATGGAACGAGGTACATAGTTCACTCCAGTTCACAATCAATTTTGCTTTTTATTATATATTTTATAACAATCTGATCTCCAGTTGATGCCTGCCCTGGTTGGCGACGTTTTTCCTCCCGAGAAGACAAACGCGTCGTTTTCTGCAGTAAAGCTGCGCCGTTTTGACGACATAAAAGCCGGTCGGTCGTTCGCTCTTATCTGCGTATTTCTCACTTTTCCATTGCTCTCTGACTTGTGGTACTGATAAGAATATGAAAGTGATCTTGCAAGGATACATAATTCCAATTGACGAGTTTATCAAGATCATTTGAGCATTCGTCAACTCTGCCACTTCGTGCGGTAATGCTACGCCAACGCAGGTGAGCATGACCGCGAGCAGCAACACACATCGGACCCTTCCCGATTCTTCTTCTTCTTCTCCTTCTCTTTCCTCCTCTCCAAGCCCTCCCTCGGGTTCATTCGAGATGTTCTTGCAGCGCTCACTTTTATCCATTAAAGAGCAAATTTCTATATGTAATTAGGATGAGAACGTAGGTTTGACGCTTCTTCAGAATCGTCACCGTTCACCGACGCATCAATGAGCAGCTTCTCTCCCACATCAAAAGCACTTGAGGTTTGGATTTTTTTTATTCTGTTAATGTATTTAGAATTTTTTTTTCATATACTCCACTCGAAAGCAAACGATACTTCAATTAAGGCCACAACCAGCGAGACGGTCAAATCTATCGAATCAACAACAACCCTCTTTCTGCTCATTGTTTTGAATATGAGGTGTTAATAGCTAAATTGCATTAATTCATTGTTCAGGTAGTTTCATATTGAATAGTCAACTGAGTCGGGTACATTTCATGGTTTCATTGCCAGTATTTTCTTTTTGAAACTTGCAATAAATTTGATTGAATCTGACAGCAAATTTCTCTGACATTTTCATTCCCTGTGTAACTTTGAATCACAACGATTCGCAACAGCATGAAAGGTTATCTTCCTTTCATCCAGACGCTGGTTTTAATTAAGTGTTTCCTGATTTCCCGATTGCTCATTCCATCGGAGCAAAACTAGCAATTTCCCAAACAGTAAACTGTCTGGTTTCAGACGGTCTCGTGTTGCTGAAGACAAAACAAGGAATCGAAATTGGATAAAATGGAAAATTCGCGCACGAAGACGCTACTCAGCAACGTTCTCTTTTTTATCTCTCATTTTTTCATGTCTGAAATATTGGATTGAGCAACTGTATTTTCGTTCATGAAATTACTTTTGCGAAAACTTTTGTATTTAAAAGAAATATAATATATTTTACCACTGAGACCAAGATGAAGCTTCTCCTCTTGGTGCTCGCTCTGCTGCTCTTCACTGCTTGCTTCGTCGAGGCGCACCGTGGCCGTCGCTGCTCTTCTTCGATCAGCCACTCTTCGTCTTCGTCCTCTTCCGGCTCTCACTCTTGCGAGTGCAGGGTAATAAATATTTCTATTTTTATTTTCGAATCATTTGTTTTCATAAATTTCATCAGCCAATTTAGATTATATACCAAACTAGTACTGACTTTCTTAAATATATACAATACGAATGTGTCAAATATCTTTAAAAATAAATTATGTTTAAAAAAATAATAACTTGTATCGTCTTAATAATAAAATCACTTATCAGCCATTCAAGATTATCTTTCTTTCTTTATTAAATAGAATTTAAAAAAAAAAACAATCTAAAAATAACTTTAAGCGCCGCCGCAACCGCTGCCGCCGGCCGCGTTGCCGCCGCCGCCGCAACTATCGCCGCCGTAATCACTACAGCGCCTATCCCGTCTATGCTGCGCACGCACAGCCGGCACGCCATTGCGCTGCTCCCGCCGCTTCTCATTACTAGACTTGCCACTCCTCATTGTTCTAATTAATTATCATTAATTAACCCTGTTCAAAATAAATCTATATAAGATAACAACTGTGGCTGTATAAAAGCAAATAAAATCAGCTGATTTATAAATGCATTTCTTTATTGAAAAAGGAAAAGAAAGATGATTACTTCAATAAATCGCAAATGTATTCAGCGGAAATTAACAAGAGCTAATACAGTTTCGCAGATATGAAATGGACAGATTAATTTAGAGCCAAAGAAGAATGACAGGACAATAATAGCAGTATGCACATGATAATGCATTCACGGTGGCGACTGAACGCATTTCTCCTTCGTCTCCCTTTCCTGGTAGACATAATCACCCGGCTTTGTTCGAATCAGCGGAAAATAGAAAGCAAAGCCGAGAAGTATAAGAGCGGAGTGGATGTAGAAGAATGGACTCCAATTATCTGTAACGGTGCTGTCAGAAACGATAAGAGTGAAGAAGAGAGGCTCGACGAGGACGGAGATCGATTTGAAGAGCTGGATCTGGCCAAGGACGAAGAAGGCGTATGGCCTATTATACGATTTCATCATCGAACAATTTAAAAGAGCTGAACACTAATGAATTAAATAAGACAAGCTTGAATTTCTAGTTCACTTCACAGTTTTAATTCATGTTTTTTCTCTAAATTACATACCCGGAAAGCAACATTGCGCTCTTTGAGGGTAGAAGGTCTACATGTAAGGAGAATGTGCTGGTAGCTTGGTAATCTTATTATAAGGACTAAAACTTTGTCACCTCGTGCTGTGATTATTTGGCAACAACCAGAAAAAGAACCATTTGTTGCTTACACTTATTATCACTAGAGAAAAAAGCACCTTGATAACCAAGCAAAATGACCAACTTCCAGTAAAGGAAGGCAGTTGTGACAGGCAATGTATTCAGGAAAATGTTTTGTGTAGTTTATAGAAAGTTGTGGAGAAGAAGGTAAAGACAAACCATGAAGAGTGTAATGAGAACCACGGCGATTCCTTTGTTACTCGGGTTGAATGGAATGTGTGCAAGTAATGCAAGGAGAGCAGCCGGCACGACCATGCACAGAAACGCAGCAATGCGAATCTTGGCTACTTCAGAGATCGCTCTAACAAGGAAACTTCGGAGTACACATTTATACATACCGTATTTTCTCCATATTGTTTAACCGTCACTTAAAGGTGCATGAACACCCAAAACTCCTGCACGGAAAGACCTGTAGAATAGTGCCGAGATACTGTACTACGCTTTGATTTTATTATAATATTTGTACTGAAAAGCAGTACACACGGACTACTAAAAACTTTTAGAATAATTTTGAAAGTGAAACTTTTCTTCGATATTTCGATATTTCCTTGGGAATCTTGGCAACATGACAAAGGAACATAAAGAAAGGAACTGGAGATGGCTATATCCATTCATTTCGACCTTTCAAGAGAAGATGTTTAAAAAATATTTGGCCGGTGGTGAATATCCTGGAATTAATTTTCTGCAAAACTAACAAAGAACAGAAATATACAGTATCGCACCAAAAATTTCCCTGATACAGTCACATTTTTATTTATGCAAATTTCTCGCCAATGTTGTCCTTTTGAATCTTTTTACTTGTCAGAAGTGTTCGCATGAGGGACATAGACTGACTAGTGTAATAGCTTAAGGCATGAAAAAATTGAGTTTCATGCTCCTTTAAGCAAGGCCTTTAAAGCTTTAACACGTCGAAAGGGCGTTATAAGAGCTTTAAAAGAGGAGCTTCTACAAAAAAGGGAGTGATTCAAGCTGGAAAAACTTATTTACAATCTCTATCCATAATCAATACATCCAAAAATAACTTACTAAAAAAATAGTTACTTACTGTAGGCGGTCGCTTAGAAGTCCTCCGATAACCTTGCCAATCAGGAAGCCAAGGCCTCTCAGATCAGTGTAGAACGCATTTTCTACGGTGCCAAATCCGAGAAGTTTCAAGAATTTCGTTGTGTTGATCTAAAGAAAGATTTGACTTTTGGCTGAACAGTTGCACAAGGCGAACCATATGATATTCCTTAAAAAAGCTAACCACAAGCAGCACGGCAGCCATTATTTCCAAGAAGAATGCTACCCATATGGCGTGAATGCGAATGTCCGTCAAGAAGCTCTGAAAAGGTGCTTGAAGCAGCCGGCTCGGTTCTTTCAAAGAGAGCACTAACCTTATACGGAACCCGAACGTTTTTCTTGTCGTAGAAGCTTTTATGCTTGTTTTCGCTAATATATGCCACCTCGCCTCGAGTTGCAATGGTCTCGCGAGGATCATCGCGGTAGATGAAATGCCAGAGGAGAGAGGAGAAGAGAGCGAAGGCAGCGACGGCGTAGTTCACTGATCTCCAGCCGTATGCTTTGAGAAGCTAGGAAGAATATGAGAGAGTGAGAGACGGAGGAATATAGTAACGGAGAGATAGATTGTAAGCGAGAGAGAGAGAGAGAGAAAGAGGGAGAGACATATACTAACAATTCCCACAAATGGCATGATTGCAATCTTGAACGCAGCGAAAGAGGAGAGAATGGCCATGAAGAAAGCAGATTCTTCGAGAGGCGCCCATCTAGTCAGCACGAATCCAACAACACCACAATCAGCAGCATACAAGACGCCCTCAAGGGATGATTACTCTCGAAAGATCACATGGAGAGACTAGTGATACATAAGAATATACTTGAAATTTTGAACAATTAAGAACACGAAAAGCTCATCCATGTACCTACACTGGCAGCTAACGGTAGAATTTTTTTTTAAGATTTTAAAATACATAAAGTATCCCGTTTTCTTAATCATAACTGAGTGCATTTGATTACTGGAACCTGAATGAATCTTGCGAATAGTGCAGCAGGATATGAAGAATCCAATATCAATGGAAGAGCGGCGTTTATAAAGGATGATAGAAGAACTGTATGATTCATATTGTAAAATGTTGTATACGGATTGTGAAAAGACAGATGCCTGCACTGAAGAGGACATAGCGTGCGCCGAATTTGGTAAGTAGAAGGTTGCAGGGATGCATTCCTATGAGAGTGCCAAGGCCGACAACGGATATCAGATGATTCTTTTCGTAGTCCTTGTATATACGAATAGCAGCACGCTGCATATGTAGTTTAGCGGAACTTTCTTATTTTGCAATACATCAAACAAAAAAGTATCTATGTATGTCCATACATACATACATACAAATGTTCATACATACCGTATTTTCTCCCCCAGGGGTACTATTTTTCAATACCCCTGCGAGAGGGGGGCACTATTAGAGGGGGGGGGGTTCTATTAGAGGGAGGGGTACTATTTTTCAATGTGACTGACAAAAAGTTTGATAACAACATTTTATTCTATAAAACGAAGAATTATAGCTCTACTTCAACGGAATCTTCACTGGAATATCCGTTTTACCGTAGATTTTGAATGATTTTGCCATCAGTTCATTGGGAAGAGCATCCCATACCTCAAGGATAGATTCCAGGTACGTCTCTATTAGACAATATAGGGGGGCACTATTGGAGGTGTGGTTCTATTAGAGGGAGGGGTACTATTTTTCAATACCCTTGCGAGAGGTGGGCACTATAAGAGGGGGGGGGGATTCTAACTCATTAAAAATTATATACATATTTATGCTTGCGCGGTCTATGTATTTTTCATTCCTTATTCCTTACCAACTAGAATATGCATATGACGCGATTTGCGAGAGAATCAAGAAGAATCAAGCTGCCCGGGGACCCGGCCAAACTCGTGCAGCTTGGAATTTGTTCAAAAGTTCATTTTAGGTACTTTTTGGTATCAGGAATCGATTGGGCGTGGTCTAGGCATCCGAAAATGAATTTCTCTTCAGCTATGAAGGCTTGAATTATTGAGGTCGCCGCGTCTGGTGGCGAGTTGGATGCACCTCTGAGCAGTTTGTTGAGATATAGAAATGAAATTTTGCATTCTAATAGGCAAGATATTGCTCTAATCAACAAAAAAATTAGAAAGTGAAAATGTCCAACTTTCAATTTGTTATAGATTTTTATGTTTGAGGGAGCACAGATAACGTATTTCTCATTTTAGTAGAACCGAACCTATACAGCTGTATAGAGCATGAAAAGAGCTTTCGAATGGACTATTGGGTTTAGGAAACTTAGGATGCGCTGAAGTTTCCTGATCGATTATCACGGCGCGGCAGTGCAAATCAGCACGTCCACGGCTTAGAAGAACTACTTCAGAATCATTTTCGTACGCCGAAACATACACCACAAGAAAGAACGTGAAATTTGCTACAAGCTGAACCACTTTCAATAAAATTCCGAATCTACGATGTTTTGTTATAAATCAAAAGATTAGGGCATCACTTATAACAAATCTTCAAGGAAGGGCGCTTAAAAAAATTATTGGTATATTCTAATTGGAATAAACTAAAAATATGGATTATTGGGCGCAATGAAAATGGTACTACCTGCCCAATATTTATAGCTTATAACAAAACATTGTATACTTGAAATATTATTGAAAGGGGTTCAGCTTGTAGCAATTTTCACACTCTTTCTTATGGTGTATTTTTGGACGTGCTAAATTGCTTATGATGTAGTGTTTTGCACTGCCGCGCCGTGATAATCGATCAGGAAACTTCAGCGCATAGTAAGTTTCCTAAACCCAATAGTCCATTCGAAAGCTCTTTTCATGCTCTATACAGCTGTATAGGTTCGGTTCTACTAAAATGAGAAATACGTTATCTGTGCTCCCTCAAACATAAAAATCTATAACAAATTGAAAGTTGGACATAAAATTTCATTTCTATATCTCAACAAACTGCGGCGCAGTGAGCTCAGACGTGCATCCAACTCGCCACCAGACGCGGCGAGCTCAATAATTCAAGCCGTCATAGCGAACGAAAGAGACATTTTCTGATGACTAGACCACTTCCAATCGATTCCTCATACCAGAAAACACCTATAAGGAAGTTTTGAACAAAATCAAAGCCGGTCGATTTTGGCCGGGTCCCCGGCCATTTGGATACTCTCGCAAATCGCGTCATATGATAATGCTTTCACGAAGGCGACTGAACGCATTTCTCCTTCGTCTCCCTTTCCTGGTAGACATAATCACCCGGCTTTGTTCGAATCAGCGGAAAATAGAAAGCAAAGCCGAGAAGTATAAGAGCGGAGTGGATGTAGAAGAATGGACTCCAATTAAATGTAACGGTGCTGTCAGGAACGACGAGAGTGAAGAAGAGAGGCTCGACGAGGATGGCGATCGACTTGAAGAGCTGGATCTGGCCAAGGACGAAGAAGGCGTATGGCCTGTAACAGGAAGTCGGCAACGAACGTAAACGAGCCGCAAACCCAACGATAAAAACTTTATTTCTAGCTCTCTTAACTGTTTTAATTCGTGTTTTTTTCTATAAATTACATACCCGGAAAGCAACATTGCACTCTTTGAGGGTCCCGCAGCGCTGAAGCCGAAGAAGGTCTATAGGTAATGAGAATTAGCTGGTAGCTTGGTAATCTTAAAATAACAATTAATACTTTGCCACCTTGTGCAGTGATTATTTGAAAAACAACCAAAAAATTAGGATCGCTTTGTGGTTTACACTAATTACCATAACTGCTATATGATCAAAAGCAGCGAATATAATTCAGTAAGGCCATTTGTAACAAGCGAAGTTGATGGCAAGCGAATTCTTCTTTTTGATGCATTGTTTCTGAATCGGTGCTGTGTCAATGTTTCGAAAAAAAAGAGGATAAATAGGAACCATGAAGAGTGTAATGAGAACGACGGCGATCCCTTTGTTACTCGGGTTGAATGGAATGTATGCAAGTAATGCAAGGAGAGCAGCCGGCACGACCATGGACAGAAAGGCAGCCATGCGGATCTTGGCTTCTTCAGGGATCGATCTGCCAGTCAAATTTCTTAGTATACGTATGTTCATACTCTATTTTCTCTATCAGAAGCACCAGCGCCTCTTATGTCTAACCGTCACGTAATCAAGGGTTTTATTAGAGCATTAGGGCCTTAAAGAAGGGCGATCACCGAAAATACAGTAATGTGCGTTCAAACGTACAAAGACTTCGAACGGAAGTCCGTTTAATTACTCAAAAATGTACGGTAGACTAGGAATGTGCGTGTGTTTTTTGAAGCGGGTTGTTACTGCTGTTATACCTATTTGATAATGTTTTGCGTAACAAGAATTTATAAAAACATTTTCTAAAACAAATGAACCAAAAGATGATAAAGCATTCACCATAACAATTTCTTCAAATCCTTGTAATTTTATTTTCCCGCGATGGGTACGTGGCCGTGAAGTTGAGATTCTACCGATGGGTTCTGCTTTTTCCCTGGCACACCAATCACAAATTCATTCAAAATTTGAATTTTAAAGTTCATTATACTTGAATATGGAACTTTCTTGTACATTTTCATATACATATTCTTTTTCTGCATGCCCCAAACTATTCGAAAATAACTAAGATGGTTCATTTATCGTCAATGACGTTTCAGTGATCGCCCTCCTTTAACTAGTAAAACGATCGTTAGAAAAGCTTTAAAAGGGAAAAAACCCGGAGTTTTTTTTCCAGCTTGAATCACTCTCTTTTTTTCTTCAAAAAAATGGAGTGATTCAAGCTGGAAAAAAACTTAATTTTACCACCTCATTTCACAATCAATATACCTAAAAACGTAGTTTAAAAAAGTTTACATAAACTTACTGTATACGTTCACTTATTGTTAGAAGTCCAGCGATAATTTTGCCAATTATGTAGCCTAGGCCTCTCAGATCAGTGTAGAGCGCGTTTTCTACGGTGCAAAACCCGAGAAGTTTCAAACATTTCGTCGTGTAGATCTAAAGAGAGATTTGAATTACGGCTGAAAATTTGCACAAGGCGAATTCTTAAAAAAAAACTTGACCACAAGCAGCACGTGAGCCATTGTTTCCAAGAATAATACTGCCCATATCGCGTGAATCCGAATATCCTTTAAAAAAACCCTGAAAAGGTGCTTGGAGGAGCCGTCTCGGTTCTTTTAAAGAGAAGACTGACCTTGTATGGAACCCGGACGTTTTTCTTTTCGTAGAAGCTTTTATGCTTATTTTCGCTGTTATGTGCGACTTCTCGTTGTGTTGCAATGGTCTCGCAAGGATCATCACGATAGATGAGAAGCCAGAATATAGAGGAGAAGAGAGCGAAGCTCACCGATCTCCAGCCGTATGCGTTGAGAAGCTAGGAGCAGTGTGACAGAGTGCGAGACAGACAGAGAGAGAGAAAGAGAGTGTGAGAAAAAAGAATCTAACAATTCCGACAAATGGCATGACAACGATCTTGAAAGCTGGGAATGATATGAGAATTGCCATGAAGAAAGCTGATTCATCAAGTGGCGCCCATCTCGTCAACCCAAATCCAACAACACCACAATCCGCAGCATACAAGACGCCCTCAAGAGATGATAAATCTCGAAAGAACACGTGAAAATTCATCAGAACTTGCATGAATTTTTTATCAATCAACAACACGAAAAACCCGTCAATCTCTCTCAGCTAACTGTAGAATTTTTCCTTTTAAATTTTTCAAACTAAATACATAAAATATTCAATTTTCATTGCCAAAAATGAGTGAATTTGATCAGTGGAACCTGAATGAATCTTGCAAGTAGTGCAGCCGGATATGAAGAATCCAATAACCACGGAAGAGCAGCGTTTAGAAACGATGATAGAAGAACTGTATATATCATTCGGACTGTAAAATTGGAATGAAAAGCCAGATATGTACCTGCGTAGAAGAGGATATAGCGTGCACCGAATTTGGTAAGTAAAACGTTGCAGGGATGCATTCCGATGAGAGTGCCAAGGCCGACCACGGAGATCAGATGATTCTTTTCGAAGTCTTTGTATATCCGAATTGCACCACTCTGCATATATATAGTTTACTGGAACTTTCTTATTTTGAAATACATCAAATAAACAAGTATGGAGGTGCATACATACATACAGTACTGCTCAACGGCGAGGGGTCAATTCTACGTCGGCTATAGCGGCCGCGGCCAAATGGGCCAAGAGGAATATCTCGCTGTGGAAAACGTTTTTAGGCAAATCACATATCAATAAGAGATCCTTGAATTTTTCTTTATTATTCACGTTAAAAAGCTCATGAAAAGTACAGCAAAACAAATGCAGCAAAACATTTGCTCCGCTTGGGGTTCGAACCTGCGACACACGAAATACGATATGAGAACGCAGCAATTATGTCACCTCGTATGTCACGAAAATGCTAATTTCACTAATTTTCAAGATTTTTCTTAACGGGATTAGTGAAAAATTCATGGATCGTTAATTGATATGTGATTTGCTTGAAAAAGTTTTCCTATTCCACTAGGCCCATTTGGCCGCGGCCGCCATAGCCGACATACAAAGAATTGACCTGTCGCCGTTGAGCCGTTGAGCGGTACTGTACATACATACATATACGGTGAACTCACATTAAAGTACTTATTTGAAGGCTCCTCGTCATCGCCACACCTTACATCAACCGTCTACAAATCAGAATTTGAAGGATTTATTGCTCATTATAAAAAGGCTCCACGGAACCTATTAACCCGTTGACATAAAGCGTTGATTGATTGATAAAAAATGCACTTTAGAAAATAGATTCAAATCCATACCGATTTGTTGAGTTGCGCTTCTTCTTCTTCTTCCATATAGTCCTTGGTGTAATTGAAGATATCCGCGCAAGTTCATTAATGTGCCCAGAGTGACGAAAGTCACGAATAAAATCAAGTATCTGTACCTTGCTTGAATTTTGACCACCAGCTGTTCAAAAATCATCCTATATACATTGTGTAACTGACTTATTTTTACAAGCATAATTTCTGAAATGAAACACAATTTCCAACTATGCTGGCGAGCTTTATCAACCTGCCCTTTCAAAACTTTATAAGATGGAATCTGTTATAGAACATTTCCAATACAAGTGAAAACAATGACATAGTAGTATTTTTTCAAGGTGAATTGTGGTTGGTAAGGAACACGGAATGGAATAGTGATTTTCGCCAACAGAAATATATATTTGTGAGCAAGGAAAAAGAGCAAACATCAATCATTTCATGAGAAGTATTATGTATTTCCAAAAATATAACGTCATGTTCACAAACAAATTTTGAAGAAAAATAAAACCCATGGAGGCTGACAGAAACACAATTAGCAGCTAATCAAAAAGACGAAATGAAGAAGCGCAATGGCGAGAAATTGAGCGTATAATGAGGTCAGGAAATAATCAGAAAAGCCTTCTGCATCTTCAAACAAACACTTCTATTATGACAATGCTGCAGCAACCTAATAATCCTTCAAATTAACCGAATTCTGAAATACAAAAAATAAAAGTAATAAAAGTTAAAACTGGATCAGATTCCAGGCGGCTTGGTAGAAAAGTTTTCGAAACAAGGATCTTGGCAAATTGCCAAGATTTTGTTTCGAAAGCGCTTACTACGGTATAGAACAGGCATTTCGTGTTAGGAGTTAACGACTTTCAAGCTCCTTTAAAAGAGAGGACAGACCTTGTAGGGAACCTGGATGTTTTTCTTGTCGTAGAAGCTTTTGTGTTTGTTTTCGCTGATATATGCCACTTCCCGTTGAGTTGCAATGGTGTCGCGAGGATCGTCGCGGTAGACGAGTAGCCAGAGGAGAGAGGAGAAGAGAGCGAAGCCTGCGACAGCGTAGTTCACCGATCTCCAGCCGTATGCTTTGAGAAGCTAGGACACACAAAAAACATTGTTTGATATATCAAACAATTTCACACAAACAATTTGTTAATTATCCGATCCAAAACAATGCTGTTCCATATAGCAAACAATCACTGTTTGATGCGCGATTGTTTGGCATATCAAACAATTTGTTTCAGCGAAATTGTTTGACATACCAAACAATCACAGCGCAGCCGCGTTGGCTCCGCCCCTTTCTGCTTGCGCACCCATTTTTCATGGAATTTTAGCAGTTTTCTTATATTCTCCGATAAGTTTCGATGCTACTTACCAAACTTTTTCGATATCTAATTAGCTAACCCTCTTACACACCCTCTCCAACATTCTCTCCGTCTCTCTCTCTCTCTCTCTCTCTCTCTCTCTGTCAAGTTCTATCACGCTGCGTTCTAGTTAAAATGTTTTTTTTCTGAACCTCGTTCTCTGTCTGTCTTTATCTCTCTCTCTCTCTCTCTCGACGCACCTCCACCATCATACGGATCGGGATAGCCAATTATCTTACTCTTGCGAACGTCATACTTCACTGCGTTTTGGCTGTACTGTTGCCAAAACAGCAGTGAAATAGACTAAAACCCTAATAAGGATCGCAAAAGTCGATAATTTAGCTAACCTTTAATCCGTAGTGATGATGGAGTCGTCGCCGCTGGTTGTTCCTGAAAGTAGAGTGAGAGAGAGAGAGAGAAAGAAAGACAGTTTGTTTCCGACCGGACCCGAACCCGCACCCCGCGCACCAAACCGCCCAAGCAACTACATCCACACTACTCGCCCTAGCAATGTGCGTGCTGACGAAGATATCCAGATGAAAAGGGAGGCGCCCATAGAGAATGATGGAAATAGAAAGGATAGAGAGAGAGAGAGAGACAGAGAGAGAGACAGAGAGAGAGAGAGAGAGAGAGAGAGAGACAGAGAGAGAGAGAGAGACAGAGAGAGAGAGAGGGAGAGAGAGAGGGAAAGATAAACTCACAATTCCCACAAATGGCATGACTGCCAGCTTAAACGCTTGGAATGATATGAGAATTGCCATGAAGAAAGCAGATTCATCGCGTGGCGACCATCTCGTAAGCACGAATCCAACTACACCACAATCAGCAGCATACAATATGCCCTCAAGAGATGATAAATCTCGAAAGAACATGTGAAGATCCATCAGAACTTGCATGGATTTTTCATCAATCAACAACACGAAAAACCCGGCAATCTCCCCCGCAAACTGTAGAATTTTTCCTTTTAATTGGGCAAACAAAAACCTGAATGAATCTTGCACATAGTGCTGCAGGATATGAAGAATCCAATATCCATGGAAGAGCAGCGTTTAGAAATGATGATAGAAGAACTGTATGTATCATTCGGACTGTAAAATTTAAAGTGAAAAGCCAGATATGTACCTGCGTAGAACAGGATATAGCGTGCGCCGAATTTGGTGAGTAGAACGTTGCAGGGATGCATTCCAATGAGAGTGCCAAGGCCGACCACCGATATCAGGTGATTCTTTTCGTAGTCCTTGTATATATATATATATATCGAATAGCACTACTCTGCATATACACACATAGTAAATACATATATACATAAATACATGCATACATATCGGTGAACTTACATTGAAATACTTATTAGAATGCTCCTCGTCATCTCCACAACTTGCATCGAGCAAAGTCTGCAAAGCAGACATTGAAAAATTTATCCTCATTATAAAAAGTCAGGTTAGAAAATTCAAAACCAAACCGATTTGTTGAGTTGCGCTTCTTCTTCTTCCATATAGTCCTTGGTGTTATTGAAGATATCCGAGCAAATCATTAATGTGCCCAGTGTGACGAAAGTCACAAATAAAATCAAGTATCTGTAGCTTGCTTGAAGTTTGACAATCAGCCGTTCAGCAATCATCGTCCTAAACACATTTTGTATTTTTACAGCCACAATTTCTGAAATGAAAGGCAACTCAGCAAGCGAACATTGTCAATCGGTTTTTTTCTAAACTTTATGAAATATAATCTGTTATACAACATATCCAATGCAAGTGAATACAATGGCATAGTAGTGTTATTTCAATATGTATTCAGGTTGATAAGTAAAGCGAAATGGAATGGTGATTCATTGACTTCCACCAATACAAATATTTAATTATGAATAATAAAAAAGAGCAGACATCAATGGAAGATGCATTCAATTTTCATGAGGGAATAAGTTGTACGTACTATATGATATATTTACAATAATATACCGGTATGTGCACAAACAAATTTATATGAAAAAATTCCTGCAGTTGATACAAACGTTTGGCAAGAGTGTTCGATTCTCTTGAATAAATTCTGCTTTTAAGCAGTCCGAAGTATGAGTAGGACACCGGCACTCACGGAACAGAAGTGAAAAGGGAAGTTTCCATGGAAAGCTTTACCAACTTTGAACCTGAATAATTGGAGCAAATACGGTTCGCAGAGTACGACGAATGAGCGATGAGTTGTTGAGAGTGCAGCAGTCAGAGAAGTGAAGAGAGAACGCCTGCGCTCACGGCGTGGAAGGCGATTACGGCACGGATGGAATAGGCCATCGCCAGCAGTGAATTGCACAAATGTAGCGCTCGAGGAGAATTTTACATGGAAGAATACAGAGAACAGTGCCGAAGCCAACCATTTATGTATGTATATCTGATGGTTCTCCTCGCTCTCGCTGTATATCCGGATATCTATCCTGCATATAAAGAATGTATAGTACGGGATCATTGACCGAATACTTCACAGCTAAACTAACCATGTGAATTAGTACAATGATAACCTGCAAATATTTGACATCATTATAACTTTACATTGGTAACGTATTAAATGCTCGATGGTATGTTTTGAATGAGTACCTTGACGCTCCTGAATAAATTCTGCTTTTCAGCAGTCAGAAGTGAGAAGTGAACACCTGCGCTCAAAGAGTAGAAGTTAAAAATGCAAATTTTCGGACAAAATTTGCCACCTTTAAACCTGAATTATTCGAGCAAGTATGATGGTTCGCAGAGTGCGAATGGGCGAAGGTGCCTGAAAGGGCAGCAATCAGACGTGAAGAGAGGACGCGATTACGGCACTGATGGAATAAGCAGTCGCCAGCCATGAAGAGCTCAAGGAGATCTTCGTGGCGCTCGAGGAGAAGAATCGTGTCGTGAAAAGGTCCCGACTTTTTTTCATTTTTAAAACGAGTCCAGTTTCGAGAGATACATGACATACATACGCTTGCTTACTCAACGAACTACAAGGAATGTGCAAAAGGAGTGCTTCGAAACGGCTTTGAACCTGCGACACTGATCATGAGGCACAGCGCACGACCGACGTCATTAATGAAGTCAGCTTTGCTTTGAGAAGCTTTTTGAGTTACTATTGGCTGAACCTCATTTTAAACTGACAATTTTCATGTTTTACACCTTAAACAGATAAAGTATGCACATAGAACACCTCTTCTATTCGAACAACATATTTTATAGCTATTTTTGCACATCAATTAAAAGCATGTTCCGGTCAAACGGAAAGTCAACTCCACTCTAGGATTCATATCTACAGAAGACCGTTATTTACCAAATATGTTTTGCTTTGAGAAGCTTCGTGAGATAATATTCGCTAATAGTTTTCACGTTTTATACTTTAAAAAGCTTTAAAACTTTATTCGCGCGTTTTAAACACCTAACATAAATTACATACGCATATCCGTACATCATACATGTTTAATAGTTATTTCTGCACAACAATTGGATACATGGGCCGGCAAAAACGGAAATGTCAAGTGCACATTTATAACACAACGACTACGCTGAATGCTACCAAACATACATATGTATGTATGAAACAAACAAAGCAATCTGAACATGGCACTTTCTTCATAAAGTGATATGACTTATTGTTAGATAATAATAAAGCTTCGAAATAAAAAAAAATTCTATGGCCTTCTAGGAGGAGCTGTCGTTCTTTCTGCTTGAGCACGGAGTCTGCTATGCAAATGGGGGGTTGTTGATGGATGACAGAGTTACATATCCACTGGTGGTGCGCCACGGGCTGGCAGATGAATTACCATTGGGGATATCTCTCGAGGCCCGAGGGCTGCGTCATCTGGCGTAGCTGAGTTTCGAACTGAAATATTTTAAAATATAGACACATTTTAATATTATTAAATGTGTAAAAATTACACCATCATATGAAGAAGTGTCCATGTGGAAGCAAATTTGCAAGCTCTATCTAATCGTTAAGATTACCGCCTCTCTCGTCCCAAAAGTGGTTTGGAGTAAAATCAACTAAACTGTGACACACCGATTTAGTGCCCATGTCTGTGAGCGCGACCTGGATCTCGTCATGGCCCTGAAGAATCAATCGATACTATTAGAGAAAAAACAGCAAGAATGCAGTAAAATAAATTTAAAAATATATTTCAATGACTTGAAATGCGACCTGGAGCATTTGGGAAGTGTGCATCTCGATTAAGCTCTAATTCCAAAGAAAGTTGACTTGGACTGCGTTCATCCTGCAATAGGAGTCTCCTTATGTTAGGGAGGCAACAGTGACTAACTACTAAGCAGTAAAATGAAGGTTTGATATCTCATTGAACCATACAATAACATACTAGCCAAAGTTGTCAATCTTGAAGCACTCAAAGCAGTCGTGCACCACTCCGCAAGCACGCCTGCGAAGTACGAGACGAGCCTGTCGATACTCCGCGGTCGGCATCGAGTTCTCCTTCTGGAATTATAATAAATATAAAGTAGCCTTACGTACTTGTAAGTCTTTAATCCTTCAGCGAGATTCTTCTGCAAAGACAGCCATGACTCACTCAGCTATGCTAACCATTAGTAGCTATTATGATATCTGATTAAGATCTCATGAACAACTTTTCTCTTCTTAAACAAACATGAGTCAGCTGTGCTAAGCAGCTCTTATGATATCAGAAAAAGATAGCAGGTACAACTTTTTACATGCAAGATCTCGCGAACAACTTTTCTCACATACATATGTACATGGTCAAAGAAACATGTTTTCACGTTCTTTCTCTCCGCATCACGCTTGTAAGTTCTTGCAGAAAAGTATCTCACAAAACATGTCATAACTGGTGAGAGTGAAAAGTATGAATATGAAATCATCGTCTGCAATAATCGTGTTCTGACCTGAGCAAAACGAGCATACATTTCATGCATCGGTGACATCACTTGATAAGTCACAAACGGAACTATTCGATAGTAGAGCTTGACAAAGTATTGGTGAAGGGGCGCCTGCAGCTAAAAAGACGTTGATTACACCACTTGAGATAAATTCTTTTCCTCTAATGATCAAGCTTAGAATATATAGATACTTGAAGAGGCTGTCCATGGAGCGTAAAATCTGTCGTACTTTTATGTCTTCATGTCTCATATTACATGCTCTTTTTTGAGGATTACGTTAGATTTCAAGATCCATGGACAGCAGCCAATTTAAGATAAATCTTTTTTTAATTGTCGTGCTTAGAATATAGATGTGTACTTAGGGAAGAACAAAATAGAAAAAAAGAAAGAAAATGAGAGCTCACCAGCTTCCGGCGATAAGGATGGCTCTCGGGGAGATGATGGATGAGACTGCGGAAGAAGATGGTCATAATGGCATTCGTGCCTGTCCGCCTCTCCTCCATCTCCAGGTAGTAGTGCATGATCCACGCGAGCTCCTCGCACATGTTGCCCGTATGCAGAAAGGCCATGTCTATCACGGAGAAGGGCTGAAAGCAAGAAGAGCATTACGAACAGAAATTGTTAAGATTGGTTAAAAAAATTTAAGTAAATTAATAAAAAAATAAGACTAAATTAAATAATTAAGCAAACAAATTTGAGAAGTGTAAGAAAAATAAAAGTGAATACCTCAACGAAGACGCCAATCTCGTTGAGCATCATGGTCGTTTGAAACATTCCGCACACCAAGCCAGGAGGCATGTCTGAAGGGAAACATATATGTACATACATACGTATGTATGTATGTATCATAACTAAAGGAGCCGGTTTATATATTTAGGATTTGGAGCCCGTATTTGGTAACCATCATCAAATTATCACGCCGTAGCATCTCTGAACTCACTTAGTTTCTGATAGGAGTTGAAGGAGGACTCGCAGAAGGAAGTCGTGTAGAAGACTTGGAACTTCTCGATCTTCTCCTGCATGCAATCCCAGTCGCCATTGCCCCACAGCGTCGATTCCATTTGCTGCGAATATTTGAACTTAAAAATAATTCAATCCGTGACATTTGAGAGCCTTCATCATGGAGACAATGATAACTTGGATAAACGAACCATGGCTTCCTGATTTCGTGGCGATGAGAGGACGCTCTTCGAATAGCGTCCCTCCCACTCGGAATCGGAAAATGACGAGAAAACACCTGCTTGCATCTTTCCCAACTCGAATGCCATCCGTGTCACCTGTAATAATGTTTGATTTCTGACCGAGCTATAAAAAAGGTAATCTGAAAATAAATTTGCATGCAAGCTTAAAACTGCTCTTCCATATGAATCTAAGTGATGCCCACTACGTCAGAGGGTTCAGTGAAGGCGCATAATACTTGGTCACATTTTAGTCTGAAAAACATCATAGCCGTATTGCTAGTCACGCTCTTTGTTCTGCTTGGGCTTCTATCCAAATAACTTGCAAGTTTTTCGTAATAATACACAGCTGAGTGCTCCCTGCACCCACCAAGCAGTGAACTGAAAAATAGAGAGAAATGCGGGGCTAATCCTAGCTTATTAGCGAGTTTATGGACAGAGCTTTGCTTGACGGCATTTTCGTCACCTCCGTCCTAGTCAAATCCCTTGTCAGCCACCCACCAAAATGGGAGGGACACCGTTGGTGTGTCAGCTTTGAATCGGCCCATATGACTTTTCTATGCATTCACACATGTGAAGTTCACACCTTCAAGGCCTATTTGCTATTACAGTCTGTGTGCGTATGAGTTAGGGAGTGTTGTGCAAAATTCAAGTTTCCACGAAGCCATAAGCGACACCATGAATCGAGAACGATTGTGCACACAAATGCGCCCCGCTTTTTAAGCGCGTCATTTTTCGTCATTTTTCCCTTGTTGTCTTTTAGTCAAAGGTTGAATGCAAATTTTTGAAAAATATGGAGTAAAAAAAATGTATAACGCAATGTTATTGAGCAAGAGATGGGTTAAATACAGGCACTCTGGTGTCAATGCAATAAAAATATCCAAGTGTTTATATAAAATATGAAACAATAATGACTCTCGTCTAACCTGTTCGACAGAAAGCTTGCGAACTTCGTCGCTAGCTTCGTTCATTGGCTGCAGAATCATGATGCCCGGATGGCCACGGGAGCGGCGGTGAAAGAGGAGACATTGCACGCCACGCTAGAAAACAACAACACCCATCATTCTCTCTCTCTCCTTCTCTTTCTTCTCTCTCTCGCTCTCCTTCTCTTTCTTCTCTCTCTCCTTCTCTTTCTTCTCTCTCTCTCTCTCCTTCTCTTTCTTCTCTCTCTCTCTCTCGTCCTTCTCTTTCTTCTCTCTCTCTCCTTCTCTTTCTTCTCTCTCTCTCTCTCTCCTTCTCTTTCTTCTCTCTCTCTCTCCTTCTCTTTCTTCTCTCTCTCTCTCACTCACTTTCTTCTGTCATTCATCTCGTTTATTCAGCAGCCATGCGCCACAACAAGTTTTGCCGGATGTCCGCGATCTTTGTTTGGCCATCATAACGTCTACCGCCAGCTAGGCATTGCTGCTATATTTCAAAGATCGTCTTTTTTCGTTCCAATTCATATTTCGAATTCCCTTGCTAATATATTTTAAAAAATATAGTAAGGAGTCTGTGGAAACTTGTACACCGTTGAGTGATCTATTAAAAAAAAAATCGTTGTTACCGTCGGCGGCTCCGTGACTGCCTGGTACATGTCGCACTCGCGATTGAACGCATCCTGAAGCCGTCCAATGTACTCGTCCGTCTCTCCCGCCCTCGCCAACTCCTCTTCCGATAGTGGCACCTGCAAGCCACACACAATAACCCTCATTCATCCACATTCTAGGGTATTTACCATACCTAAGCTTGGGTATTTACTGTACTTTAGCGTGCCGATGGTATATACCGAAGCCGCAACACAGCATTATTTTTTATGTATTTTTTTTTCTTGTGTGCTACCTCCCCCTCCCCACTCTCTATGCCGTTTTGTAGCCTGCACACAGTTTAGCAGAAAGACTAAGGCCTGCCAGCAAAAAGGCCTGAGTCCTTTAGCCCTTTTCGCTCTCCTTTTCCTTTTCTTTCTTCTCAAACTCCAAATAGTCACGCCTGTTTCCTGTGTTCATCTTCATGAACACCTGTTCAAACAGACAATTAGAATGCCAAATTCCGCATTTGTTTCTGATTGACACATCCTTTTTTCTCCCTTTAAATGACTAATTTTTGTCCAGCGGACGGATTCCTCAGCTTGGTGCGGCTAGTCTTTTGAAAAAGGCCATGATGCTTCATTAACAGAGGAAGCATGTCAGCATTGTGACTTGAACCCAGCAACACCTGCTTTCTCTCTATCTCTCTCTCCCTCCCTCTCTCTCAACCTAATGGTAAGTCAGACGACCAAATGACGACGCTTCTACTTCCGCGTTGAAATTTAAAGATAATGGTGTTCGAGAGTGGAGAAGTACGGATAGTTTTAAATAGAGAGACGGAGACAATGACAGCATGACATGATGGCAAGAGTGAGAAAGAGAGAGAGTGAGAGGCAGAGAAAGAGGAAGAGCGAGAGAGAGAGAGAGATTAAAATAGAGATATGTAGAGATAGAGAGGTAAATTTACTTCGGTGCGACCTAGGCAACAGAGTCCTTATCTCGGCCACTTTAGCCAAGGCCGCTCAGGTGAGCTGCTGCGCAGGAGCAAGGACTGAATGGAGAGAGAATGACGCTATGGCCATTCAGGCATGGCCTGTCTATTCTTCCCACTGCATGATAAGTCGCAACCAGGAAGTAAAAGGGGGACCCTGTCTCTTTTCATGCCTTTTTTATGGCCTCGCACTCACAATCAGGCACTCTCCTCGCTAATCAGAGTGGGAATGGGGCCAGAGAGAGACAGAGAGAGAGAGAGAGAGACGGAGATAGAGAAATAGAGATGGCGAGAGGGTAAGTGAGAGAGAGAGGGAGAGAGAAAGAGATAAGACAACCGTGTGCAACAAGCAGACCTTGTTGATGCTGATCCTGTCTCTCATTCAAATTCCCCTCTTTGCTATCAAAGGACTCCCATGCGGCTACTGTAGCCTGAAACACGGGGCGAACTGTTTCGAATTGCGTTGCTAAAATGCAAGCTAATTGTGATGGTTCTAGCGCCTTCTTCAGTGATCAATGAGCAGAAACGCACAGAAATGAAATGCATTGAAGGACGCTGCCGCCGCCACTGAGTCTGACTGTTTGAAACATCGACACGCGAAACCGTTTAAGGGCGAATAGTTTGGAGAAGAGCAAAAGGGGAAAGATCCGAGTGGAAAGATAGCACAAAAGGATAGTAAGAGCGAAAGAGAAGAACAAAAGATGAAATTATAAGAGAAGAAATATGACGAAATAAAAAGTTTACGAACCTTAGCGATGAGCTTGGTGGGAAGAACGCGATAGGGCGGCAGAGGAGGCACTCGGAAGTCGGAATTCCACTCGAGGCGCAGCTCGTAGAAACGATAGAAGACCTCGTGGCGGCGGAAGAGGTGGCGGGAAGTGCAACTTCGGATGACGTCACTGATACTCGACTGAACGGGGAGAGGGATAACTGAATCATGATCACACCTTGGCAGATGTTTATGGGGAACGATGCATTGATATTGCAGGAAGCGGTGATGCCTATACCTAGAGAGATATATTAAGATGAGATTCGAAAGTGTGGAAAAGAAGTTGGGATTGAGAGATAGAAGGAGATCTCTATTTCTCTCTCAGTGTCTCTCTCTCTCTCTTTCTCTCACAACCTCTCTCTCTCTCTCTCTCTGATGAGCAGTTTTGACCCCAGAGCCAAAGGTACACTTTTACACACAATCACACCTCGAATATGCGATGAAGGATGTCCGTCCAAAGATACGGCTCGGGATCAGGACCGGCGAAGATCGTTGTCTTGTTCAGCTGACGGACCGGCGGAGGCAGAACTTCGGCCTATTTTTAGAGAGCGTCGGATCATACGGAAAGTGAAGAGTGCTCTTTGAAGGACAAATCATCGATTGCTGTGCACGATAAGCGCGGATTGTTGTGAAGAAATGCACACAGTTGGATGAGGAAGGAATGCGTATTTGGTGATAATGGAGGTCGTCTATTTTCGTGTTAGGATGTAAAGAGTTGAGAAAATAATAAGATAATATAAAATAATATAATGTCATTTAGCCAAGATATCCAAATCACGAACGGTTGCTTCGGAGGCGCGAGTCGCCGGCACGAGCGGAATCTTGAATTTGGCGTCGTCCGCCCGCTTCCGAAGCTCCTCGTCCGTTGCAGGGCCGCCGTCCCAGAGAAAAGCAGCCAGCACGCTCATGGGTCTAGAGAGATGGAGTGTGTAGGCACATGCGGAATGTCTGCCTCCTCCCGCCCGCCCTCTCTTTGCCTCTCTCCGCCTCCCTCTTCTCTCCACTCTCTCCCCCTTCTCTCTCTTTCTCTCTGCTTCTCCCTCCACTCTCCCCTCTCGACATACTCACTCATCTCACACGTGTATGTAAATGCGCGCCAGCAACGAGACAAGGCAAACAAGAAAAAAGCACAAAAGCATAGCGCATACTTCAGGAATGAAAAAGGAGAATGAGGGAGGCCCCTGCGAAACCTCACACATCATGTACACAGAAGCATAAGGACGGCCAGTTTCAGTCTCACTTTCTAATTCTTCTTTCTCCCCCTCGTTCTTTCTTTCTCTCTCTCGCCCCCTCTTCGCGCTCTCTCGCTCTCGCTCTCTCTCTCTCGCTCTCTCTTTCTCGTTCTGCCAAATAAAAGATTATGAAGTAAAATAGAAATTAAACCCTTTTTGCCTCGCTTTCGATGGCGTAACCTCACACAGCCATTCACACACCATAAAATGGTCAACTTGATCCACCATCTCCGCCTATATCACTCTACCTCTTTTTATCCCTCTCACAATCTCTTTCTATCTATTTCTCTCTCTCACTCTACCAATTCTCTCAATTTTTTTCTCTCTGGCCCCCTTTATCTCCCACTCAATTTCATTCATGTTTCTTTTTCTTATCAAATCTTCCGCTCTGTTCTTATCACTCATTTCCAAGAATGGCAACCCTGGTCATCTGTGAAACGAGTTCTTTTATCCCGCCAAAAGCGATCGCGGCCACGCGAACCATCTTCGTTCAAGGAAGCAGAGATAGTGGTGCAAGATTGGGAGAGAGGGGGAGAGAGGGAAAAGAACATGGAGAGACAGAAATAGAGAGAAGAGAAAACAAAGTTGAAGGTAGAGAACAGGAATAGAAAGGAGGACGAGACGTGGAGAGGAGATAAAGAGAGGGCAAAAGGAACGCTTGTTGCAAGGGTGGCAAGTATTCCAATCCATTCGCATTTGTGCAGCATCGAGATCGAAAAGGAGAGAACAGAGAGAAAGAGAGGAAAAGAGAAACAGAGAAACAGAGAAATAGAGAAAGAGAGAAAGAAAGAATGAGAGAAAGAGAGATACAGAGAAAGAGAGAAAAAGTTAGAGATGAACATATGTAGAAGAAATGATTGTTAGAGAGAAATATGGAAGGTGAAATGAAATAGAGAGAGAGAGGAAAGTCAAAGCAGGCAGCAAATGTTAAAAAGGTTTTCCCCACCGTCTCAGCTAATCAAACTTGCCTTAAATGAATGCTTCTGGATAAATTATCAAATGTAAATGAGATGTGAGAATGTTCTTTTTTGGCAGTTTTCCTTTGTAAATTGTTTGGCTTCAGATTCTGTTATTCGAATTAAAAAAATTTTGAACGAGTATATTTTTTTACATTGATATTGTAAGATAGTGGTAGAACTCTAGCTCGTGTACATATTGCATTCGAGTTGTGCCGTAACATTTGCAATGCAAGAGACGCCAGTTCGAATTGTGCTACATGCATACATAGCATGTACAAGCCAGAGAGAACAAGCTAGAGAGAGAAAAAGGACAAGGTAAGAGAGAGCAGTGAAAAAAGAGAGAGAAAGAGAAAGAAAAAAAATGAAAAGGGAACATGCAAAAAACAGATGTAGAGAGAAATATGGCTATAGAAAAAAAGCTATAGAAATGGGAGCAAAAGTTCAAGTTGACTTCATTGTAGCAGCCGAAGTAGAAGAAATGGCGATAGGCACGGATGATAGAATAGTAGATTTGGTGCATGTCTACATTTTGATATCTTTGTACGACGCTATATAAAAAAAGGTATTGGCGGTAGAAGGAACATAATTAAGAAGAAGAGAGAAAATGTTCGTTTATTTTTAAATACCTAGTTTGTTATTTGCAATCATCAAGTAGCAAAAGTGCAATCATCAAACAGATCTAATTAGTTCAGATTGTTTTGGAATTGGGCGAACTAGAACTAGAATACATACGAAAAGAGGAAGTGGTAACGACTCTAAGTTCTAATTGCTTCACTGTAAACTTATCTTTCGTTATTATGTCTTGACCGAATATCATACATATGAATACCGTACATACATCGAGAATATTGCATTTTCTTCGGCACAAATTGAATGAAAGGCATTATACTTTATGATACGTACATTTCATATTATTACGTATGCATGAGTGGCTTCGAATACATATTTATGTATGTACGTATGTATATGTACCTTAGGAAAGCACAATCTCGGATCCGCTGGGTTCAAGGAAAGGAGGAAGCGAGTGAGTCAGACGAAGAGAGAGCGAGAGAAAGAGAAAAAGAGGGAGAGAGAGAGAGAGAGAAAGAGAGAGAGAGAGTGAGATAGAGAGAGGGAAAGGGATCAAAGAAAAAAGATTAGGATGCAAAGTGCACGCGCTTGACGTTAACGAAAGACAGCCAAGCACCAGTGGCGGTACCCTTGCATCTTGAAAAGAGAAAGAGACAGGCAGGCAGAGAGAGAAAGAGAGAGAGAGAGGGAGATACAGAGAAAGATAGAGAGATACATAGAGAGAGAGGCAGAGAGAAGTTCGATAGAGAACGAAACGGAGAGAAAAGATAATGTGTTAAAGAAGAAGAGGAGAGAAACATTGTTTTAAAAAGAGTACAAGAGAACAACGGTGCACCCTGTCTTCCTCTCTCTCTCTCTCTCTCTCACTCTCTCTCATTCCCTCTTTTTCTTTCTCTCTACTTCGTTCTCTCTACGTCCTCCTCCTAGTCCTCTCATTCTCTCTATCTCCCTTAAGATTAACCGTCATACCCTCTCCCTCCCAATACATACTAGCTATTACCAAGACTCGTCCATCCTTTGCCTCTCTCAAAGTCCATCTGGCTGCACAACCTTCATACTTTTAGTCTGATGCGGAAGAAGGGAGGGGTGCAGATGGTGAGTTCAGCGAAGAAATGAAAGTTGGAGAGAGAGATAGGTGGGTGCGAAACGATAGACAGAGAGGCAGAGAGCGAGAGAAAGAAAGAGAGCGAGAGAGACAGCAAGAGTGAGAGTGAGAGAGACAGCGAGAGAGAGAGAGGCAGAGAGCGAGAGAGACAGCGAGAGAAAGAGAGAGAGAGAGAGAGAGAGAGAGAGAGAGAGAGAGAAAGAGAGAGAGAGAGAGATGATTGCAGTTACAAGCAATGGCATCTCACACAGCCATGGCCCGACCGAGGACATCTACAGGGTCGTTTAAATTGTCATAGGAGAGGAGATTTATGGAGCACATAAGAGAGAGGGCAAGAGAAACAGCAAAGGCAATTCAAGGTTTCTTTCTCCGTCTCTCTCTTCTCTCTTCTCACTCTCTCTCTCTCCCTTCTCACTCTCTCGCTTTTTCTTTCTCTCTCTTTCTTTCTCTCTTTCTCTCTCTATTTGTCTACATTTCTCCTGTACATACTACATATTCGCAGGAATCCGTACATATGCCCTCAGAATGCACTCCCAGGAAGTGAAAGAAGAAGCAGTGTGCGGAATTGTTTAGCAGCCAGAGGACACTAGAGATAAAATTGCTTTTGGAATCTCTCTCTCTTTCTCTCTCTCTCTCGCTCTCTTTCTCTCTCTCTCTTTCTCTCCTTTCTCTCTCTTTCTCTCTCTCTCTCTCTCTTTCTCTCTCTCTCTCTTTCTCTCTCTCCATCTCTCTCTCTCTCTCTCTCTCTCTCTCTCTCTAAGCCACAACTGCACGAGAGAAGAATCTTGGAGAGCATAATCATTTTATCAGAGACTAGCGAAACAATGTTGAAATGCTTGTCCGACTCGTCATACTTTTACTCGTCTCAGTTTCTTCATTTTATCTGACACTCTCCATCTCCCTTATCTCTCTTTCTCTCTCTCTCTCTCTCGCTCTCTCTCACTTTCTACCTCTCTCTCTCTCCACCTTCGCACCGCAACCCATGATAAGGCGTTCAAAGGCGCACAACACTCTGCAACCTTTCTTAGAACAAGCAAAATATAGTGGCGGGCTCAATGCGCTTATCGAAATAATGATGGGGTGGAGTTGGCCGAGGGAGGGAGGGAGGACTGGAGGGAGGACACTGCAACATACACCACACCACCCTTATACTCTATCCCACCCCCTCCCCCACCCGAACCGAGCAAGTCCCGCCCCAAAACCCTGGTTAGAAAACTCTGCGCAGACAAATCAAGGGATCGAAAGAGAGAGAGAGAGAGAGAATTCCCGGTTTTTATATGCAATATCCTTGCATTTGCATATTACAATTTACATACAAACCTGTGAACAACGGAGAGCGGGCAGAGTTGCAACTTCGAACGAAAATTCCTATTGAAATCTGGCTGGTAAGCTCATTTGTTTGCGGTCTAAATATGTATTTATAGAATTGCCACCTTTGCGGAAAACCCCTATCGGAAAGCCCGGCGCATGAGGAGTCTTCTGACTAAAACAAAGTTTAGGCTGGCTGGCCTATTTTTAGATGAGCTCGAAAGTAAATTCAATGTGACGTTTGATGACAGTTCAATTCATTGCATTCATTAGAGAGGTCCGCTGCTACGTTTGTTCGAATGTTGGGCCTTTGCTTAATTAAAGAAAACATTACAAAGTTGAAGGAAGAAGAGAGCAAAGAACAGGCGGATGGGGTAAGGAAATACCGTACATTAGAAGGACGAAGAGCAAGGTAGAGACAGAGAACGGCCAGCAAACGAGGAAGCAGATGACAAGGGTACCGGGGATCGAAACGAGATTCTAGGATATGTATATAAAGCTGTTGATTGGATAGGCAGAGGAAGTTTGATAGTTAAAGAGAGAGGGGGAAGAGGATGAGAGAGAGAGAGAGAGAGAGAGAGAGAGAGAGCGAGAGAAGAACAGAATGAACGGAACACATAGAGTTTGATGTGAACCAAAAAAACGGAACGCCCTCGGTGCGTGGGTTGATAAATGTGCATCCTGAAGGAGAAGAGAGAGGGGGAGAGAGAAGGGGGGGGGGGGGGAGAGAGAGAGAATGGAAGAGAGAAGCGGAGAGAGAGAGAGAAAGAAAAGTTGAAGTCGAGGAAGGCCAGTGATGAAGCGACCCAAGTACACCATTGTGTTGTCTGTCACCATGCACCACACGGCTTGGCTGGAGGCGTTTAGGCAGAAGACAGACAGATAAAGACGGAGTGAAAAGATAAAAAAAGACAGATATAGAGGCAGAAAGGGAGAGAGAGAGAGAGAAAGAGAGAGAGAGGGAGAGGGAGAGAGAGAGAGAGAAAGGAGGAAAAGAGAGAAAGAGAAACAGCGATAGATAAGAGCAGAATCTAAATCCAGCACCAATTATCTCCATCCTTTCTTCTAATATAGCCACTCTCAATCCCCATTGTATTCTGACATCTCTTTTGGATGGATTTAAAATCTCAGAGCTATTCTAGAAAGAGAGAAAACGTCATCTCTAGTATACGATGCACTCAGTGTGTACAATATGTTTTCGGCGGTTCTGCTCTCTTCAAATTTAGTTTTGCTTTCTTTCTCTCTTTCTCCTTTTTTTTCTCTCACTCTCTTTGTCTTTTCTCTCTCTCTCTCTTTCCACTTTCTTTCTCTTTCTCTCACTCTCTTTCCCTTTTCTCTCTCTCTCTCTCTTCTATTTTCTCTCTATGACACACTCTCTCTCTTTTTTCTCTTTCTCTTTTCTCTCTTTTTCTCTTTCTCTCTCTCTCAATCAGTTTCTCTCTCTCTCTCTCACACTCTCTCTGTCATCCTTGACCTGACCGCAAGGAACGTTTTCAGCACATGTCGATGTATACTGGGTGCATAGGGAAGCGAAAACGGAGAAGAGAGGAGAACCTCGGAGAAGAGATGTATGGGGAGCTATCCTAGTACTTTGAGAACAGGAAAGATGGAGCGAGAGAGAGAGAGAGAGAGAGAGAGAGAAGGAGAGAAAGAAAGAGTAGTGGGGAGCGGGGATTGTGTCGGAAACGTTTTCTTTTCTGATTTCTGAACACCAAGATGGAATCTACCGTAGTCCTCGAGCGAACAAATAGCGCAGAAATACGAGAATGCTACTAGAAGAACGATTTGAGTGCAAACGGAGAAAAAAATCCAGGGATGTACTCAGAGTGCATTCATTCTTCTGACACAACTACATACACACATATTGCATCCATGAACGTGACACACTCGAGAGTATATGAGATAATGGGATTTCTTTTTCCTCCATTCTGAATAGAATATTATCGTTTCTTTTGTGAAACGAGGAAGTAAATGCGAAAATTTAGATGAAAAAAATTAGCCAAAGTGGAAGATGGCATATGATTTGTAATTGAGAACCTGAATGTTTAAGAATCGCGCAATGAATGACTCAGCAATGCGTACAAGATACTAAAATGCATGCAAATTTGTGTACATACATATATATATAAGCGAGAATAAGAGGGAACTCTTCCGATACGGATGAATTGGAATTTGTGAAGTGTATGTTTAAATAATCTACATAGTGTTTAAATTTACCCACTATGGAGATTGTTAAGAAATGCGAATATTGCAATCTTTTTACTTTTTTCTATTTTCGATTCGTTTGAATCCCTAGATAATCCTACATATAAATGGCCTTGATAAGTGTTTTTTTCTTGGGTAAATGGCTGTGATGTCATCCCACACCTCCTGCAGTGAAAGAGAGATAAGCGATTGGCCAGGCTAAACTACGATGAGAATGGGCGCTTGGGAGAGGTGGGAGGGTAGAAGATGGAAGAAAAGAGCTGTCCAGTGCAAGTGTTCTCCGTCTGTGTACGAGATGAGCGAACTAGAAATTGCGAATGTAGTGTGGCCCGTTGTTGATGAGAAGAGTGAAGCAGGAGGGGTGACACGGTGATGTGTCAGCGACAGAGGGAGAGAGAGAGAAGAGAGGGCGAGAAACATACGAAGAGTGTGGAGAGAGGGAGAGGAGAAACTGGGAGAGAGAGAGAGAGAGAGTAGAAGAGGAACGGCGACATGAAGAAATAGCCAAAGACTATGAGAGGAGTGAAATTGTGTGTGGCCATATGGGAGTATTAGTAGTATCCGGACGAGATAGACAAGGTTTTCTCTCGTGAGAGAGAGGCCAACCCGCCGCCAAACTAGAGACTCTGCCGAGCTAAACACCAACGCTCCACAAAAATAGAGATTCTGCCTAGCTGAACAGACGAGGAAGCAATAAAGTGGATGTAGAAATAGAGTAGAGGAGATTGCATACTTTAGAGGCTAATGAGAAGACAAGAATGTAACGATAAGGAAGTAAATTTGAATCTCTCCTAAGCGGGGCGATAAGAAGCTTTCTAATACATTATTTGCATCCAAGGAGCGCTTACGCGACACTTGAAAACATATCTCAAGAGTCAAGAGTCAATAGAAGAAATGTGCTTCAGCAGTTACAAACCTATTTTTAGGGGTACAACGGCATGGAATGTGAGAAGAGAGAGAGAGAGAGATGAAAGACTACTTGGGGGGGGGTGGTGAAATGGGGAGAGATAGAGAAAGAGAGAGACGGCGACAGGGAGAGAGAGAGAGCGGAAAATACAAAGAGAGAGATGGAATGTGAGAGAGAGAGAGAGAGAGAAAGGGAGAGAGATCGAATAAGGACTCGGAGTTCCGCTGATAATAGGAGTCTGTCAGTAGGCAAAATCGTAGACTTCTAAAAAAGGATGGGGCTTCAGAGAGATACTTTAAGTTTTCTTCGAAGAGCGCTCAATGTTGTTGACTTCCAAGATAAGGATGAATAGCGAACGAAATGTTGTGAAGCCTCTGTTGCTCCTAAATTCTCCCCTATCGCGCAATGCGCTTTCTTTAGAAATGCATTAAGAGCTAAGATGACGCTATTAGTTTTGACTTTAATTGTCGGTTTAGAAAGAACCACAAAAGGATTCTGAGGTTTGAATTTTTTTTAATGTGTCGTATCTCTAAGAGATTCCCTACCTCTATTAGAATCATACCTCTTTGAGGGCAAAAGCTATTAAGAGAAGACAAAACCATGATGAATTGAATTGTGAATAAGTCTACAGTGTTCAATCCAAATTACCTTCTTGGCAGCAAATGAAACTGAAAATTAGTACCCTCTATTCATCGAGTTGAAGCCCGCTCCCTTTAGTCCATCTCGGGAAAATAGCACCCGGTGGTACTATTTCCAACTACCGGCAAGTAAAGTGGTCATCTAAAGATAGCAAAAAAGGGCTTTTAGTCATCGTCACCTGAAGGAGCGGTGGCTGGCTACAACTGCTCTCATTTCTTTCATCTCCATCTTCCTCATTTTTTTCTGTCTAACTCTCTCTATTTTTCTCTCTTTTTCAGTAACTCCCTCTTTCACTGTGAGATTCTCTCTATATCTTTCTCTAATTCTCCTCCCTTCTAATGACTCTCTCACCCTTCTGCCTCTGCCGCCTACGATTCCGTTCTCTCATCATCAATCACAGCCGACTCTTGGCTGAGGTATGACTAGACGGCAGACTTCTTCTTCCTCTTCGTCTCCACCACGGAATCAACGAGACCACAGGCCAAAGAATTCTCTCCCAGAAATTCCCTAGACTAGTCTCTTGCTTCAAAGTCGCAATGCCCTAAATACGTATGTAAGAGCTTACAAATGTGATAATGTGTAGTTGAAGAAATGGAGCAAAATTTGTATTTCAGAAGGAGCAGAGGCGAAAGATGAATGAATCATATGTAATGTTATCATGAATAATAACTTAGAGAACACACAATCCTCAAGGCTGAGAACAAAGAAAAAGTGTCAAAGAGGAAGTTGATTTGAGTTAGTGAAGGAAGTAAAAAGTAGGGGATGAAATGACCGCATTTTAAGCGAATGATTGCAGCTCTCGATTAAAGATACTATCGCCGATCTCGAAACTGCATAAATCTCTCTTACAGTGGAATTATAGAGAAATTATTGAAATTAAGACGATGGAGTGAACATTCGGAATGGATATGTATTTGTATTTATATGTACATACATACTTCTAAATGAAAAACTGCATGAAAATAATGCGGCAATTTATGTGCGGCAATTTATACGGTACCCAATAATATACTGGCTATGATACAGTCAAATTATAATAATATAATTATAATAACAAGAAAGAAAAGAGCCATCTCTTCTCTTGCAGCACTTCGGTGATAAATGTGGCCGAGCGCTCTCTCTCTCTCTCTTTCTCTTTCTCTCTCTTTCTCTCTCTCTCTCTTTCTCTCTCTCTCTCTCTCTCTCTCTCTCTGCGTGTCCATACTTCGGTTCTCGCAGGTTGTTCTGCTCGGAGAGGAGATCGAGGGGCGAAACTCACAATAAGAAGAGGAAAAGAAAAGAAGTAAGGTGTGACCGGGTAGGAGATGGGCAAGAATGGAGGAATGTTAAGAGAAGATGACCGGACGGGAAATTAGGGAAAAGCACAAGACGTCTTGGAACCAGTGCTCTCTTTATTTTTTTCGTCTCTCCCTCGTTCTTTCTCTCTCTCTCTTCGATTCTGCACTCTTTTCTTCTCTCTCTTTCTCTCATTCCTCCCTCATCCATCGTAGGTCCCACTGCTTTGACAATAAATTTTGATCCACTTCTTTTCCCTAATACGGGTCAGTATGGCGCGAGACAGGTGAAGAGGATGTTTCTAGTGAAACCAGTCACAAACTTTATACATAGTACATTGATACGTTATAAAGGATCCACGGAGATAAAATAATACGTAATTAGATTGAAAGTATCGATTGTTGAGTGACATTTGAAACACCGCTTTTGCTGCAGTCTTGCAGTTTTGGAAAGTCCAAAGCAAATTTCTTATCTGCTTTAAAATAAACATGAGGACTGCACGACCGACTTCTACACATCAAAAAATAGGTATACACCAAACACACTCTACATATATCACATAAATATGCTTGAAATAGGACGGCAATTGGTTCTTCTCGCTCTCATATACATATCTCTCACTTGCATATAGAGCATATGTAGTTCGGGATGATTGACCGAATACTTCAGAGTTATGAGGCAAAAATAGTAAATGTAAACAGTAAATCTAACCTGTTATATTATTCCATCCAGCACTAACAATAAGTGATCTGCGTGAATGGAAAATTGAAGCCAGTTCTTGCCATCCTTTAAAGTCAGATAGATTATTGGCAAAGCATGAAACATTAAGCTAAGGACACTTGCTATCACTGTGATTCTAGGTTTACTTGTCAATGATTAGACATCATAGCTTCTCGCGTTCGCAAAGTTCTCTAATGATTGGGCATTGCATTCATTTATCTGATCCGAAAGGGAAATAAATAACATTGTAGATAAAATATTAACGTTTATGATGACGAAGATTGGTGTGAAAGAGTCAAGACTCTATTATGTACAAGCATATGCCGCTGGCTTTGCCTTGATTAGCGGGAAATAGAGAGCAAATCCGATGATGAGCACAATGCAGTGGAAATAGAAGAAGAAGCTCCACTGTGCGATCGTGTTCTCAGGGACGAGCAAGTTGAAGAGCAAGGGCTCAAGAAAGACGGCGATCGACTTGAACAGCTGAATTTGGCCGACGACGAAGAACGCATATGGACTGCAACGGTTGTAAGGTTGCTAAACTTGGCAAAAATATTTAAAAAAAAAAACCGGCGGGTTTCGAAACCGGGATCGCCAAACATGAGTCGGCTGCTCTACCATTAAGCTACACCCTCCGACGAGTGCTTCGTTACCAAGTCTATTCGCATACACGACAGAAATTTGAGAGACAAAAAAAGAGATGAAGCTCACGCACCCTGACAGGAGTAGGGTACTCTTTGCGATAGAGCCTACACTGAAACCGATAAGCATCTAAAACAGTTCGAACGTAGCCTCTGAAAAAAATCAACTAAGTAACGGAATATTTATTACCTGGAAAAGAACTATCATAGCCACGGCCACGCCTCGCGTATGTTCATCAATTGAAAGCGATGGAAGCGTCGCTAGCACAGCTGCCGGTACGAGCAAGCACAGAACGGCAAAGATCCGTATTTTGGCAGCTTCGGATATCATTCTGAAGAAAATGCGCAGATATATTTGTTATATTAATTGTATTTTATGCAGAATATATTTACAACTTCTTCCCAAATTAGCCTAACGAACTGAAATCGATCGCTGAAAACGCCTGTAGCAAGTTTACATGCCAAGAAGCTGTAGCTCGCGAGGGCCGAGCAATACGCGATCTCCATCTCGGAAAACTTCAGCATATTCAAATATGGAGTTATGTAAATCTGAGAATTGAACAAATTCAGCTCTACAATTTCATTTCCACTATTAATGTCAAGTTTTTGACAGATAGAAAAAAAACGGAGTTCGAACAATGAGCATGAAGTTGGTTGTTGTATCCGCGAAAGCTGCGGCCCAGATGGCGTAAATGTGAATGTCAGTAAGAAAACCCTGAATGTAGATATTTCATGATATAGAATCACACAAGAAAGGCAACCATTACGAAAATCAGGAATCTGACTCTGACCATGTAAGGAACGCGACCGCTGCGCTTGTCATAGTATCTTTCACTTTTATTGTCGTTGATTTTGGCAACTTCTTTAGCGGTAGCGAAGCTGTCGCTCGGATTGTCACGATAGAGGAGAAGCCAGAGAAAGGAAGCGAGCAAGGTGATCGTGGACAGTGAGTAGTAGACCGATCGCCATCCGAGCCATTTTAAAAGCTTAATTTTTTTTGTCGTTTCAACGTGATCATAACTTGACCTTAAGTACATACATATAGTACATAGTATGAAGTACATATAGTCGCAATGAATAAAGAACTGGAACTGACGGCCCCAGCAGGAGGAAGGATCAGCGCTTTGAAAACGGGAAACGACGAGAGAACAGCCAGCAGAAGTGAACATTGATCGAGAGGCGCCCATCTCGTCACGACATAGCCAACTACGCCAAAGTCGGCCGAGTACAAAATTCCCTTGACAAGTGAAAATGGCAAGCTTTTGATGGCAATGATAATCAACGTCAATACCTGAACAATGCGCGCAAGTATGGCTGCAGAGTACGAGCGATCAAAGATTGTTGGCAACGCAGCAGTCAGAAGAGAAGTGAGGACGCCTGTGAAAGGCGGATTACATGCGAAAGTATGCGGCAACATGACAAGGAATCAGAAAGTATGCGGCAACGCGATACGGATTATGAGAAAGAAAGTAACGGCACCAGCAGTGAAGAGCACAAAGCGTGCTCCGTAGCGGGCGAGGAGGAAGTTGCATGGATACATGCCGAGAAGGGTGCCGAAACCGACCAGCGATATCAGATGGTTCTTTTCGCTCTCCGTGTATATCCGAATGTCCGTACCCTGCATAATAATGATGTGCAGTTATTGATTGAACGAACAATTCACAGTTACATATGAGTTAGTAATTAAAAAAAGAACCAGAGAAAATAATTAAAAGAGAACCATACAACCATAAGTGAAGCAGAGAGTAAGTAGGAGCTAACCAATTGCTCCCTTTCCATGTAGACCATTGTATATGTGAAGATATCGGAGCACACCATCAAGGAGCCAAGCATAACGAAGGTAACCAGCACGATTACATAACGAAAGCTCGATTCAAGAGTGTTCTTCAGGCTCGTAATCATCATACTAATGTAATGAAACCTTTCTTCTTCTTTAGTATAGAAGAAAACCGTTAATAGAATTCATTAAAGATAGAAACAGTCAATCAAATAATTTCAGTTCGGCTCTCCAAGTGGAACAAGTGACAGAATTGGGATGGGTGTTGAATTCAAAAGAGAAAGAAGTAGCAGATTAAATCTTTACTCGATACTCTTTCGAGTATGAAACAATTGGTAGGAAGAAAAGTATGCAAGAGACAGATAATAACCTTGTGCAATCTGCTGCTCCATGCATAATAAATATGTATGGCGAATGTCTGTAGCATGAATTTAGGCCAAATAAAGGAAGATACGTAGCTTATCATGCCATAAACGAGTTTGGATGCATTTACTGGTGCGAGAACAACTACCGGCATTTGAGCTGAAGTGTTAGCGAGCTAAGGAGTGTTTAATATAGGTGGAATATCAGGGCAGACGATTTGTCATCTATGTAACTAACTGAACGCGAGCAGGCATTTAATTCGCTGTCCCACTTCCAAGCGATTCAACGACCTTGGCACTCTGTGTGGTCACACTTTGGATGATACGGCCTCTCTTTATCTCTCTGTCTCTCTCTGTCTCTATTTGTCTCTCTGAAGAGAACGATGAATTTGGAAGTAGTACAATGTTTTCAACTCTGCTGTTGTGACCAGAACCATGCATATTAATACGAATGCGAGCATCGTCTCTTCATTGTTAGATCAGCATTAAATGATTACTTTTCAATGAGCTAGGCAGCCAATGCTTGTTGACATTACTAATGAATTTTCCCAAACTTGACTTACGACTTGAACATATTTTTCGGCTATTTTATTATATTTTTTGTTTGAGAAGTGGACTGATTGTGAGTACGAGACAACTCGAACTCGAAAATCATCAAATTTGTGGATTCGTGTGCCTTTCTCTGACCACAGTGTAGCAACAAAAATCATCAGGTTATCCACACAAAAAAAGACAATTGATGGTTTTTGGAAGTCTACCAGAAATTTTAAAAGAATCACCAATATGTAAAACGTGCTACTGACAGCTTCAATGGCTTGATGAGTGGGTTGACGTAGTTCCTGTTATTCTTCAGAACACGCTCCGCTGACCTGTAATGAACATGGACTGATAAGATTGGTGGTGTAATTGGCAATGAAGCCGGTCATGGCAAGCTGCTGTCTCAAGACGTGCTCCTCGATCGCAGCGAGACGCGTCTTCCGTTCTGCCTGAGGGCAAAATTGGTAATATTCACCCATTCACCCAGCATTCACCCACTTTTACCCACTTTCACCCACTTTCACCCAAATGGTAAAATCGCTATGCATTTTACAGTTTGGGTGAATGTTGGGTGAATGTTACTGTTCGCCCTGCCTGAGTAATGATCGAAGCCGCACGGTAGCACCACACTTCACGCCCGCTCGCACAGTTTGATCTACATTTAGTACCATTTCTTGAGCTCGAAAATCATCAAATTTGTGGATTCGTGTGCCTTTCTCTGACCACAGTGTAGCAACAAAAATCATCAGGTTATCCACACAAAAAAAGACAATTGATGGTTTTTGGAAGTCTACCAGAAATTTTAAAAGAATCACCAATATGTAAAACGTGCTACTGACAGCTTCAATGGCTTGATGAGTGGGTTGACGTAGTTCCTGTTATTCTTCAGAACACGATCCTCTGACCTGTAATGAACATGGACTAAACAGCGGCTTTTGATCTTGGAACTCGCTTTTGCTTCAGTCTACATAACCACTGTATTATATTTGAACAAAACTGTTTCTCGCTTTCTCGATTAATTTCCCACAGTGATGCTCTATAAATCTCTCTCTCTTTCTCTCTCTCTCTCTCGTGCTCTCTCTCTCTCTCTCTCTCTCTTTCCATAGTTTCCTCTATATGCCTGCCTAATCTCTTTCCTGCTTTCTCTCTCTCTCTCTCTCTCTCTCTCTCTCTCTCTCGCTCTCTCGCTTTACCATGAGTTGATATGCTTCCTCGCGGTGACATCTCTTAGCTCTGCTCTTCTCTTGATGTCATGCAGCAGGAAGTCACCCTCTCTCGACCAACCAGAGGAAGTCAACCAAATGTCACGCATCCAGCCGGAGCCCTGTCAAGATACATATGTATGATTGCGTTCGAAAATACCGGAAATCATCATTTTTTGTTGTTGAAAATATCATTGATGGTTTCTAGAAATATATATTATTCCTTTCAAATTTAAACGAGGACGTCACCGAAAAAGAAATTATGAATGCGGCTTCGAATTGTCGCATTTCGTGGAAAATAGCATGCGCGAATGATAATTTGAAGACTTGCATATATACATAGTTTCTCACTGATCGCACGCCCTACTTTAAAAAGGACTTTAACCAGAAGTTAACATTCGCAGTGTACCTGGCATAACCTTTTAAAGTACGGTAGAAGAGAGCAACCACACCTTACGCACGATGGTGAGTCTGTGGTCGCGGAAGAAATGGCGGGCGCCGACTGCCCAGCGGACGCACGCCTCGAAGCGGAAGAGGCCGCTGTAGTAGGTCGACTTCTCCCACAGACGACGACACATCTGACAAAAGCTCTTTTATTTTAAACCAGTTCATTTATTCTGCGCAAATATGTAGTGATGTGTAAGTATTCGGTTATAATTTTGGAAAAATCATAAAATAACAATGATAAGAAGACTCGTTTGAGCTGTGAAAACAGAGAGAGAGAGAGAGAGAGAGAGAGAGAGAGAGTAGAGGGGAGAGGGACAGAAAGAGAGAGAGAGAGTAGAGGGGAGAGAAACAGAGAGAGAGAGAGAGAGAGAGAGAGAGAGAGAGAGAGAGGGAGAGAGAGAGATGGTTGCATACCGAGATCTCTGGTGCGCTTGGCGGCAGGATCCACTCGAGTAGTAGCATCTGTAAAAGAACATCAGCACTTTTTGTCTTCATACATTGTTTTTCGCCGGACAATCCCGAAAAATCTGGCAAAATCTTTCCACTCGGCTCTTTCCCCTTTTGCTCATCTCCAAACTTTCCCCCCAACAGTTTCGCGTGTCGATGTTTCAAACAGTCAGTTAGACTCAGTGGCGGCGGCAGGGTCCTTCATTGCATTTCGCTTCGGAAGCGGGCGGACGACGCCAAATTCAAGATTCCGCTCGTGCCGGCGACTCGCGCCTCCGAAGCAACCGTTCGTGATTTGGATATCTTGGCTAAATGACATTATATTACTTTTCTTATTGAAACTTGAAGTTCCGAATTCCGAATTCCGAATTCCGACATTTTTTCTCTTCCGAATTCCGATTTCCGAATTCCGTTATGATAGAGGGACCTTCCGAATTCCGAATTTCGTTATGAAAAATTTTTATTCCGATACATCCCTGGTATGTATGAAAGATTAAAGGACAGCTCGTGGGCCTAGACGGTAAAAAAATATGGCGTCGCGATTGCCAGAAGAAAAGAAAGTAAAAAGTGGCAGAGCAAAATGTTACATCGTTTTTGAAAGAATGTGAGAAAGCAAATATATTAATATTCGACTAATACTTAAGGCGCCAAAATTTTTTTTTTAATATTGACGATATGACATTATTTCTGATGTTCAATAAAGCAGCTTGTCAGAAAACTGATTTCGTATGTATACAAAGAGTTCTACAAATATCCAATTACAAGGATAAAAATTCGTGCAAATATTAAAGATCAAATCAACAGTGAGATGATTAATTTGAATAGTGAAATTATAGAACTCGAGTAATTGTAAATGTCGTGAATCTAGCGGGGAAGAATCATTTAGGCTTATGAGCCCCGTGAAGACTCAAATCGGCCATCTTTATTTGTGCCGAATGTTTTCTCTGTCTCAATTTTGACTGAACATTCGTGTCACCTCGTCAATTTACTTTTTTCTGCCACAAAATATTTCCGTCCTAATGCCTAGGATTGCTAATAAAAAATACATGTTTACGGGTCAACTTCTTCATCTGCGACTCTTCTGCTTGCCTTCGACCCTCTGTCTAACAATCGGCCGGAATAATGTGATTCAAGTGGCAAATATTTCACGCTTCTACCAAGCAGCCTCTTGTATTGCTGATACTTGCTCAAATATCTCCAAACTTTCCCAACCCGGGAAACCTCTCTTTCCATGAACCATGTGGTGGTTTTAGATGAGGATAATCTCGCCCTCACTCAGGATGCCTCTTTTTGAAAGAGTGTCATTTTCCGATTGAAGAATTTTAGCACGGTAGTCCTTTATGGAGCAACACAATAACACAGCTCAACAAAGACTGTTAATCAGTCAATTACGAAGTACCACCTTCGGCGCCATGCAAATGCTACTTTGAACAATTAGCAGGTGGATTTAATTAGCTCTGCATGTAGCGCGAATAGCGCAGCGTACGGTGACTGCCATTGAGTTGGTTCGTCTCAGCTTAGTCTCTCCGTTGCATTCTCTCCAGAATGCAACCGCACTCCTCTGAGCGCCCTGAACTCATGCTCTTATTAATGTTCTTTTTAATATTTATAATATGAATTTTGCTCACGTGGAACTGTTCATCAAATGCACGTGCATCTCTTTGATCCTTGGAAAGGCGTGATTCTTTAGGAGAATGGAACTAGCCCCTGCACGGGGACAGTGGCTAGGAGGCAGCGACAAGCCGCTCAAGCTACCGAAGCATCCCGTCGCACTTCGGTTAGCCCGTTGTTTCTTCAAAGCTGCTATACAAAATGCTTTCTCGTTGTTTACTTTCCTGCCGGGTGTTGTTTCAACCACCAAAATGAATACAAAATGCTTTCTCGTTGTTTACTTTCCTGCCGGGTGTTGTTTCAACCACCAAAATGAAAACAAAATGCTTTCTCGTTGTTTACTTTCCTGCCGGGTGTTGTTTCAACCACCAAAATGAATACAAAATGCTTTCTCGTTGTTTACTTTCCTGCCGGGTGTTGTTTCAACCACCAAAAGGAATAATCGGAAAAGAATTAGACAATCACTTATGCGTCTTTTCTTCAGCTTATCTGCATCTATTGTTGCGGCGAGTTCGGAAGCCATCGTTGTTCGCCAGTCTCCTTCACACATTCGTGTAATTCCCATCAATTTGCTTCCCTCGAATCAGAATCTCATTGAACTCGGACGTCAATTCGAGGTTTTCCTGGACCATTCCGAGTTGTTGTTGTTAGCCTTTGATTCTATGGCACTGCGTATTTCAACGTCAACTATTTTCAAGGTCATCTTCACTAAAGAGCAATAGCAGTGAAAGGACGCAAAATCTCTTCTTTAATCCTGCGAACTTGAATCGGAGATGCGAATTGCTTGCAATAAAGCATGACTGGAGGTATGTCGATGCCGCTGTCATCGCCCTCAACGGCACTCTGTACACCTCTGAAGGAAGAGGCACTCGGTACGTTCCACCCCGCTAATCTATCAGGAGCATTAATGAGCCAGTTGGGGTTTGTCGCCACAATTTGTTTACTAGTTTCATCGTTAAAAATGGCTTTCTTAATTTGGAAAATAATTTTGCGAGTTTGTCCCTAATAACATGTATGTATGTGTGCATGAGTGATTGTTTAATGAGCTGTGGTGTCTCTCGCGGATATTATATGTAATGTCTGATATGCAGGATTGACATGCACTCTCTGCGTACTGGCAAGAATTCTCAGCGAATTCAGAAGCGGCCTCTCAATGGAATACTCCAGGTAACACATCAATGTCTCATTCGTTCAAAAGCCTTCGGTTTTAACATCAGGTAAGTATTGTCCTATTAAAAGTACTTGCTTAACAGGGCTCAAGGCTTCTCGGTGACGGCTTTGTAATTTCAACTGCGAATGCCTCGGTGACGGATGCGACTGGTGGCTTTTATTTATTAAATTTTCATTTCAAAGAAGTATTGCATCCATTGAATCAAAGATTTACATCTGGAATCATGTTTAAATAAGCAAAATTTTAATTTAAAAAAAAAAAACATTTTGAATTGAGCTAATAACGCTGGACAGAAATTCTTCTATCGGCTGATGTCCATCGACAGCTACGCAGCAGACGACAGCCTTCCCTCGATCGATATCTCCTTCCTCCACACGCGCTATCTCAACAAGCCATGGGTTTGATAGAATACGTTGCTGCAAACTTTCGATTCCATTCCTCTGAATTTATTTTATCATGCCATGTCTTTCTTTTTCAGCAGTTTTATCCCCTGAGAGACATCCGGGTTTACGGAAATCGGGCTTTCCTCGTGCTTGGAGACACTCTCTTCATGGTATGCAATTCTTCTGTATTTACAATGGTTTCCGATAGTTGAAAACGAGAAAGCGTTGCATATCCAGGGAGCCACTGACCATGAGCGAATTCCTCGACTCCAGACCCTTGCACGCGCAAAAGCCTGGTATGAATCCTTTTATTCTTTTTCTTTTGTCTTTTATTTTCTTTCTGAATGACTTTCGTTGAGCGAGAAATGGATGTTAAGCTTCTTCATTTCGTCCATTAAATCCAGGAGTTTACAAATAAATAAATATTTTTTCATTGAAGGGAGTCGTTCCCGGTAGAAAGAAAGACGAGTGTTCTCAAGGCTGGCAAATTCGATCACGCCATTTTCGCGGCCACTCTCTACGGCGACTTGGAAGGAGAAGTTATGGAATATTGATCAAGGGAATTCTTCGTGGCTCCGACCTTCTTTCCGCTCCGATTTTTATTTGCCACTTCTCACTTACTTCCTGCAACTGAACTCACCTTTGATTCATCTGTTTGCTTTGTATTGTATGCCTTATAACAGTGACGCTGATTAACAGTCTTTGTTGAGCTGTGTTTTTGTGTTGTCCAATAATTCATCAATTGGCAGATGACCCTCTTTCCTTAAGAGGCATCATCGAAAAAAAAAATCAAAATATCATCTTGAGTCACAATAATCCGAGTGAGAAAGAGGGCAGAAGGCTAGCAAGAAGATAGTCGTAGATCTATAATTTGAATTGTCACGTAAAGAAACGTGGCGAGATTGAAAGGGACCCAAAAGCAACTAAGTCCCTCCCTTGTGTGCATATGTACATCGAGAGAGGATATCTGATGTGAGAGACAAACAGTGTAGGGTTATCGATAAGATGGATGATGCATGATTTCGTCTCAGAAGAAATGGTTTGATATGACAGGCACTATTTTATATTCGGGGATGTCCGAGGATTTGGCGATTCTGCAAAAGGGCTCAAGAAAAGAAAAAAGAGAATATAATCAAGACAGTAATAGCTGTCTTCCTACATTTGAGATGTAGCAGAGAAGAAGGCTTTTTAAGTCAAGTTAGAGTCGTCTTCATCGGGTTATTGCTGCCAAGGAGATAATTTAGGCATATTCTACTTGTCCACATGGCCGGGATGCAGTGAAAAATCGGAGGCAGAACGGCTCCTGAGCCGCAGCAAATTGAAGAAAATTAGAAGAAAGTAAAGAAAGAGAATATTACAATAACTGCCCACTGACAATTTTTATCACATAGTGTCGAAACTCAATGCGAATGTGAAATTCTCTAGCGCAGTCACCGTACGCTGCGCTATTCGCGCTATATGCAGAGCTAATTAAATCCACCTGCTAATTGTTCAAAGTGGCATTTGCACGGCGCCGAACGTAGTACTTCGAAATTGACGACGAGCCAAAAGCTTACATCGGAGTCGAAGAAAAATGTTTCGTGCTACAATCGACCATGAAGCAATGAGGCCATTGGCCACAGTTATGTTTAAGAGAGCCTCTCTGTATGCCTCCAGTAGGGCGTGCCCCAGATCCAGACGTTGGATTTCGAATGTGAAAACATAGTCGGGCATGGTACTGGGCCCCAGTAACAATATTAAATGGCAAAAAATTTTTTTCAAAAAATATTTTTCCGTGAACAGGTAAAAGTATTGATAATTTCTGAATTGATGTATCTCGCTTCAAAGTCAATATTTTTCAATTTTCTTTTTTTTAACGGAATCAACGTTGCATTCTGAACAAAATCAGCCCAGATGTCTTTCAGTCAACTATTTTTTTCACAACGAAAACTTACTTTTAATATTTGAATTTGACGGGTAAGTACCTTATACTCATTTGTGTGTGGGTGTAATATCTCAAAATGTAGAGCATTAAAAACTGTATAACATATATTCTTTTCGCTTCGTGTGCACTACCCCTAAAGGGTGGAAAATAGGCTCAAATATGGGTACCTCAGATATGTAGGATTCAAGGAATGCGTAAAAAGAAGTTAAATTCTTGTTGTAACATAAAATGAACCATTTCATTCGATTCAGCACGTGCTTCTTTTCAAAAAAGCTCCATATCAAAATTTCATAAAATTATCATCTTCCATGAAAAAAATGCATTTTTCGATTTTTCAGCCATTGTCAGAAAATGACCTAAAACTATTCGAATCGCTGTATTTTCAATGTTTTCAGTGAGAACAGAATGCGGATAGTACTATTCAGTACGCGACAAAATTCTCTACAACATACATCCATGACATCTGGATAGGGCGTCCTTACCAATGACACTATCGATTTTCCTAAGGCGGTCGCGTTAAAACTAACAGATCCGCATTTTCCAACTTTTCGTGCAATCTTAATGTTTCTTACTCATCCAATGCATCATTCTGCTCCACGAAGCACACAAAGGTCAGAACCAATGTTTGTTTTACAGATCTCTCGTGGTAAAAGCCCGCAAAAGGGTTTGCACGCGCGCGGCTTCGAACCTGGGACCCATGACTTTCGACGTGCACAACCAATTGGCTAAAATGACGTTATAAAATTCATTTCTGGAAAATGACAAAACCAATCTTAAAGGTTGACCTATCAGCCGATAGCTATTTTTGCGCTCTATCGAAATAAATATATCCACCAAACAGTGTAAATTGACGGTAAGGTCAAATAAGTGGCCAAAATATTCGAACCCAAAAAAGTAGATCAAAAAAGCTATTCATCATAACGTGATGTATGGGAAAGTTGTTCGTCTGAGCGAAAGCTATAGAATGGCATATAACATGTGGGGACAAGTTCAATCCGCGAGCAATAACAGCCGCGAAAATTTCCCCCCAAAATATTGACTTTTCAACGGACTCTAGGGCACTTTTTCGGTACTCTTACTAATAGAGAGGACATTCTTTATCAGTCACTATTATCTATTCGGTTGGAGTACCGAAAAAGTGCCCTGAAGTCCTTTTAAAAGTAAGTTTGTTGGTGATACATTACCGCGGCCTTTATTGCTCGCGGATTGAACTTATCCCCACATGTTATATGGCATTCTATAGCTTTCGCTCAGACGAACAACTTTCCCATACATCACGTTATGATGAATAGCTTTTTTGGTCTACTTTTTTGGGTTCGAATATTTTGGCCACTTATTTGACCTTACCGTCAATTTACACTGTTTGGCGGATATATTTATTTCGATAGAGCGCAAAAATAGCTATCGGCTGATAGGTCAACCTTTAAGATTGGTTTTGTCATTTTCCAGAAATGAAATTTATAACGTCATTTTAGCCAATTAGTTGTGCACGTCGAAAGTCATGGGTCCCAGGTTCGAAGCCGCGCGCGTGCAAACCCTTTTGCGGGCTTTTACCACGAGAGATCTGTAAAACAAACATCGGTTCTGACCTTTGTGTGCTTCGTGGAGCAGAATGATGCATTGGATGAGTAAGAAACATTAAGATTGCACGAAAAGTTGGAAAATGCGGATCTGTTAGTTTTAACGCGACCGCCTTAGGAAAATCGATAGTGTCATTGGTAGGGACGCCCTATCCAGATGTCATGGATGTATGTTGTAGAGAATTTTGTCGCGTACTGAATAGTACTATCCGCATTCTGTTCTCACTGAAACCATTGAAAATACAGCGATTCGAATAGTTTTAGGTCATTTTCTGACAATGGCTGAAAAATCGAAAAATGTTTTTTTTTCATGGAAGATGATAATTTTATGAAATTTTGATATGGAGCTTTTTTGAAAAGAAGCACGTGCTGAATCGAATGAAATGGTTCATTTTATGTTACAACAAGAATTTAACTCCTTTTCACGCATTCCTTGAATCCTACATATCCGAGGTACCCATATTTGAGCCTATTTTCCACCCCTTAGGGGTAGTGCACACGAAGCGAAAAGAATATATGTTATACAGTTTTTAATGCTCTACATTTTGAGATATAACACCCACACACAAATGAGTATAAGGTACTTAACCGTCAAATCCAAATATTAAAAGTAATTTTTCGATGTGAAAAAAATTGTTGACTGAAAGACGTCTGGGCTGATTTTGTTCAGAATCCAACGTTGATTCCGTTAAAAAAAATAAAATTGGCAAATATTGATATTAAAGAAAGTTATGGGGACTTCAACTTTTTCCATACATTTGCATGCCCAGACAAGGAAAATTTTTTTTAAACAAAATTGACCTTCTAATTTTCTTCATAGTGCGCATGGGTACTCCAAATTAAATTTTGGATAACCAAATCAGAAATTTTTGCCCCGGGGCAGGCTCCCACTGAGGACTGCTTGATCCTAACAGAGAGGCTCTCTTAATCTTCCTGTACTCTATTATGGACAGTACAAACCAGATTCAAAAATAAAACTTTTATATAGATAAATCCGACAATTATTAACATCAATCAATATTTCTGAATGAACGACCCTACACAATTGCATTGAAAACAATGATTTCTTTCAGCGTGTCAGAAAAACATTACACAATATTATGTTTTGTCTCATTCATATATGTGTACTAACAATGTGATAAAAATTGTCAGTGGGCAGTTATTGTAATATTCTCTTTCTTTTCTTTCTTCTAATTTTCTTCAATTTGCTGCCTCTCAATAGGCTTTTTTTACTGCGTCCCGGCCATGTGAACAAGTAGAATATACCTAAATTACCTCCTTGGCAGCAATAACCCGATGATGACGACTCTAACTTGACTCAAAAAGCCTTCTTCTCTGCTACATCTCAAATGTTGGAAGACAGCCACTACTGTCTTGATTATATTCTCTTTTTCTTCTCTGGAGCCCTTTTGCAGAATCGCCACATCCTTGGACCTCCCAGAATATAAAATAGTTCCTGTCATATCAAACCATTTATTCTGAGAAGAATCCATGCTTGATCCATCTTATCGAAAACCCTCCACTGTTTGTCCTCACATTAGATCTCCTCTCTCCATGCACATATGTATACAAGGGAGAGACTAGTTGCTTTTATGTCCCTTTCAATCTTGCCACGTTTCTTGACGTGACAATTCAAATTATAGATCTATGACTATCTTCTTGCTAGCCTTCTGCCATCTTTCTCACTCGGATTATTGTGACTCAAGATGATATTTTGATTTTTTTTTCGATGATGCCTCTTTAGGAAAGAGGGCCATCTGCCGATTGATCAATTTTTGCACTTTAGCCCTTTATTGGACAACACAAAAACACAGCTCAACAAAGACTGTTAATAAGCGTCACTGTTATAAGGCATACAATACAAAGCAAACAGATGAATCAAAGGTGAGTTCAGTTGCAGGAAGTAAGTGAGAAGTGGCAAATAAAAATCGGAGCGGAGGGAAGGTCGGAGCCACGAAGAATTATCTTAATCAATATTCCATCTCTTCCCCTTCCAAGTCGCCGCAGAGAGTGGCCGCGAAAATGGCGTGATCGAATTTGCCAGCCTTGAGAACACTCGTCTTCCTTTCTACCGGGAACGACTCCCTTCAATGAAAAAATTATTTATTTATTTATTTTATTAGCAAACGCCGGGATTTAATGGACGGAATGAAGAAGCTTAACATCCATTTCTCACTCAAAGAGCAGTCATTCAGAGAGAAAATAAAAGAAAAAGAAAAAGGATAAAAGGATACACACCAGGCTTTTGCGCGTGCAAGGGTCTGGAGTCGAGGAATTCGTTCACTGTCTCCCTGGATATTCAACGCTTTAGCTATCGAAAATAATTGAAAATATGAAGAATTAACCATCGAAAACAAATGAAAATATGAAGAATTGCCTACCATGAAGAGAGTGTCCCCAAGTTCAAGGAAAGCCCGATCGCCGTAGACCCGGATGTCTCTCAGAGGATAAATGCGCTGAAAAATAAAGAGGAATGGAATTCAATATTTGCAGTAAAGTATTCGATCAAACCCATGGCTTGTTGAGATAGCGCGTGTGGAGAAAGGTGATATCGATCGAGGGAACACTCTCGTCTGCAGCGTAGCTGTCGATGGACATCAGCCGATAGAGGAATTTCTGTCCGGAGTTTTTAGCTCAATTCAAAATGTTATTTTTTTAAATTAAAATGTTGATTATTTAAACATGATTCAAGATGTAAATCTTTTATTCAATGTATGCAAACTTATTTGAAATAAAAATTTTATAAATAAAAGCCACCAGTCGCATCCGTTACAGAGACATTCGCAGTCGAAATTACAAAGCCGTCACAGAGAAGCCTTGAGCCCTGCTAAGCAAGTACTTTTAATAAGACAATACTGGCCTGATGTTAAATCCGTAGGTATTCAAATGCTTTTGAACAAATGAGACATTGATGTGCTACCTGTAGTATTCCATTGAGAGGCCGCTTCTGAATTCGCTGAGAATTCTTGCCAGTACGCAGAGAGTGCTTGTCAATCCTGCATATCAGGCACTATAATGTCCACGAGAGACACCACAGCTCATGAAACAATCGCTCATAGATACATACATATTAGTAGGAACAAACTCGTAGAACTATTTTCTCCATTAAGAAAGCCATTTTTAACGAAGAAAATAGTAAACAAATTGTGGCGACAAACCCCAACTGGTTCATTAATGCTCGTGATAGATTAGCGGGGTGGAACGTACCGAGTGCCTCTTCCTTCAGAGGTGTACAGAGTGCCGTTGGGGGCGATGACAGCGGCATCGACATACCAGCTGTCATGCTTTATTGCAACCAATTCGCATCTTCGATTCAAGTTCTCAGGATTCAAGAAGATCTCGTACACCTGCCACTTTAACAAGAAACATCGTAAATAATCACCAACACGGGTAACTAAAAGTGGGGTCGCCACACTATTCGGCATCATTAAATTGCGTAGAATTACGTTCCCGTATTTGAACAAATACGTGGGTAATCATCTTTTTCTTCGTTTAAGAAGGTGTTGATAGGAATTTAATAGAAGTGAACGTGCATACTTGGTTGGTCCCGTAGTTGAAACCAGCGACCAAGAGATGACCCTCAGGCTCGGCCAAGTAATCTTTCGTATTCCCCTCGCCTTTAGATGATGAATCTTTCGGCAGCCAGCGAATGTCGCGCGGAGTTATTCTCATTCCGTCCAGCATAAATCTGCACTCGGACATATGACTCGTTGCCAGGCAGCAATGGAGCCAAATAACAATGCTGCTGCAGAAACGTGCAATTCGTAAATAGTAGAAGAGAATCAATCACTTGTTGTGATTGATTCTCTTCTACTAGAGGAATGAGTCTACGTTTCTTTCATGACTGAGCTTGACGAACTCTTCTCTCGAGACTTCTCCTAAGAAGTTTGGATCACCGGCGCGAAAGACGACAGCAACATTCCCATAATAGCAGCCGACAGCCACGAAACAAGTGTCCGAGATGAAGGAAAAGTGGTTGAAGGTTACGTGCACCTAAGCATAACGATCTCGCTTTTACATTTTGCGTCCTTTCACTGCTATTGCTCTTTAGTGAAGATGACCTTGAAAATAGTTGACGTTGAAATACGCAGTGCCATAGAATCAAAGGCTAACAACAACAACTCGGAATGGTCCAGGAAAACCTCGAATTGACGTCCGAGTTCAATGAGTTTCTGATTCGAGGGAAGCAAATGGATGGGAATTACACGAATGTGTGAAGGAGACTGGCGAACAACGATGGCTTCCGAACTCGCCGCAACAATAGATGCAGATCCGCTGAAGAAAAGACGCATAAGCGATGGCCTAATTCTTTTCCGATTATTCATTTTGGTGGTTGAAACAACACCCGGCAGGAAAGTAAACAACGAGAAAGCATTTTGTATAGCAGCTTTGAAGAAACAACGGGCTAACCGATGTGCGACGGGATGGAAATGCTTCGGTAGCTTGAGCGGCTTGTCGCAGCCTCCTAGCCACTGTCCCCGTCCAGGGGCTAGTTCCATTCTCCTAAAGGATCACGTCTTTCCAAGGATCAAAGAGATGCACGTGCATTTGATGAACAGTTCCACGTGGGCAAAATTCATATTATACATATTAAAAAGAACATTAATAAGAGCATGAGTTCATGGCGCTCAGAGGAGTGCGGTTGCATTCTGGAGAGAATGCAACGGAGAGACCAAGCTGAGACGAACCAACTCAATGCGAATGTGAAATTCTCTAGCGCAGTCACCGTACGCTGCGCTATTCGCGCTATATGCAGAGCTAATTAAATCCACCTGCTAATTGTTCAATGTGGCATTTGCACGGCGCCGAACGTAGTACTTCGAAATTGACGACGAGCCAAAAGCTTACATCGGAGTCGAAGAAAAATGTTTCGTGCTACAATCGACCATGAAGCAATGAGGCCATTGGCCACAGTTATGTTTAATCTTCCTGTCCTCTATTATGGACAGTACAAACCAGATTCAAAAATAAAACTTTTATATAAACAAATCCACCAATTATTAACATCAATCAATATTTCTGTAGGAACGTACCACTGCATTAACAAATAATGATTTCTTTCAGCGTGCCCGAAAAACAATACACAATGTTATGTTTTGTCTCATTCATATATGAATGTATACAAACAATGTGATTACAATTGTCAGTGGGCACTTATGGTAATATTCTCTTTCATTTTATTTCTTCTAATTTTCTTCAATTTTCTGCGGCTCAGTAGCCGTTCTGCCTCTGATTTTTCACTGCATCCCGGCCATGTGGACAAGTAGAATATGCCTAAATTATCTTTTTGGCAGCAATAACCCGATGAAGACGACTCTAACTTGACTCAAAAAGCCTTCTTCTCTGCTACATCTCAAAAGTAGGAAGACAGCCATTACTGTCTTGATTATAATCTCTTTTTCCTCTTTGGAGCAACACTACTCTCCCGTCCCTTTTGCAGAATCGACATATCCTCGGAACTCACCGACTATGAAATCCTGCCTGTCATATCAAACCATTTCTTTTGAGACGAATTCGTGCGTCATCCATCTTAGCGGTAACCATCCACTGTTTGTCCCTCACATCAGCCGCACAATTAATCTCCCTCGAGGACATGGACAAGCGTCTCTGATATGTCCAGGACATTTTCTAGGGTGGGAGACAAATGTCCCAGACACTAACGAAAAGGCCTATGTTAATACACAGGTCTCGCATCTGTCTCTCATGTGTGTTTGAAATGTCTCGGACACTTTTGGAAACATATTCTGTCCAAGACATTGAGAATGTCTGGGACAATGTCCAAGACATCCTGGGAAGGCGAGAGAGTATGCAATTTGAAGAGAGGCGAAACAAACACACCAAATGTCATTTCTTGTCTCCGAGACAGAAATTATGACTTTGTCTCACTGAACGTTCAATAGTACTGCTTATGTGCACTGTAGCATCTACTTTTGCCAAGAGAAGAAATGTTCCAAAAGTGAAATTTTTACTTTTTGTCCACTGTCGTTTTTACATTAATTATGTGATTTGTTTTCAAATAATTTTTGATTATTCATATTGATGAGCTTCGCTGAGTTGACCGGCGAACATAAGAATTCTTTCCGCTCCCGAAGATATGCGTCTCGTCAAGCATAAAAGCTGGGGGTCCTCCGTCCACTTCTGACTTGGAGAACATCCTCAGTTCAGTCGCTTTAAGTTTTTTTTTTTAGTTTTTTGGCCTTGTCATCCATATTTCTTGATTTGAATTTGTTAAAGCGGGCTGCAGAATTTTCTTGTTGAGTATGCAATGATATTCCTGTTACCCTAACCCCAGACACAAAATAAAGCAAGGAAATGTTCGTTAAATTGACATTTTCATAAATGTTGTTTTTTTGGATTCTTTTTGCCATAATTCGCTTATTAGGCTGGTAAAAAACTCTTTTTTATCTCATTTTATTTTATTTAATTTCTCCCTCTTCAACAACATCTCAATATGTTATTGTTGCTTATAGTAATTGGCTTGTTGTGATTGCAGCTGGGTGGTGACTCCTTCGGCGAGCAAGTCGCTTCCCGAACTGATTGCCAAGGACTCGAAGGGAGGCGCAACCACGCCTGCTTACTGCTGTCGCCGCCGCGCCAGCCACCGCTCCCGAATAGAAGAAGACGGTGAAGAAGGTAGAGATGTAGATGACGACATGAGATTCGGCCTCCTCGACTAAGTCTCTCACTGTCTGCCCTTTGTTTTGTTTGATAAACTTGTTATTCATAACTCTTCTGTTTTGACATAATGAAGTAGTGGAAGTAGATATCTATAGAAGTTTATTTTTATCGGCGATTCGTTGCTGGAAAAGAATGCAAAATATCTGCAAGCATGTGTTCTAATGCTGGTTAGACGTATTTAAAATTCAAAAGTTGTAAGTATTGCCAAGATGATTGATATCAGATGGTGTTTTGAGTACTTTTCTTTGCTCTCCATTGTCAAAACATGCAACGTGAGCAAGTTATATCAAGAAAATGAAGGACAGATATATAGAACCATCAATTTTCTGTTCACTTAAAAAAAATTGTCCCTGACATGTCTCTCAGCCGCGGCATTAATCTTGCCGTTTGTCCAAGACATGTCAAGGACAATCGGTCATGACTGTTCATGGTCATAACCATATCAAGGACACGTCATGGGCATGTCATGGACACCTGCACATATGCGCTTTAAAATACTTTTTTGACATTTTCAGCCATTTTTACTGTTATTCTACATTTATTTCACAAAAATAATCAAATTAAAAAAAGAGAAGCCAAAATGGTTCACACTAAGTACACTTTTGAAAAAAAGTCAACTTTTTACGTCGAATTGCACCAGACACTTATGCACCAATCAATTGGAAGAGGGTCACCTCACCGGCAGGAAAAAAGGCTGTAAATCTGGTTGAAACTATGTATCGAATAACCAAGATCGGTTTCCTTTCCATACCCCAACTCTGAGACACGCCCAAGGTCCTTCCTGCAAGCCAGTTTTCCTGTATCTTCTCCTGCACATCAACATCTTAGATGTTACAACATTTATTGATGAGGCTCCATAACATTGCCATAACAAAGCAATGGGAGAGAAAAACAAAGCAGAGGAACGGGGGGCAGTCCATGCAACATTCGCAAGCACTGCTGGAATACGATGGCGCCGAGCAAAGGATGCTGCTAATCCGCGAATGTGCGAGTTGGCGCCAGTCAGCAATTCCGTCACAGCATTCGCGAGACGCATGTTCTCCCGTCTCTTCAGTTAGGCTCTTCAACATAAGTATGGCAAATGGATAACGAAACATGCCGAAATCAGTTAAAAAACAAAACAACACAAAATAAGTGCAGCTTGTTTTGCATTCATTCGAGAATTGCTGGCACGTTTAAAATGTTCCCCCCAAATGTTTTCAAACGTTACTAAAAAAGAAGGTGTCATCGGTCGTAAACTGTGTCGCATGCCATAATTTGTCCGGGACATCGGTAGTAACCGCGAGCGTGTCACTCTGTGCTCTCCACGCTTATGCACTCTCTCGCTGTGGTCGTGACCACGTATGGGACAAGCCAACAAATGTGTCCATGACCATTGAGATTTGTTTCTTCTTTGTCCGGGACGCGTCCAGGACATGTCTTAGACATGTCCTAGACTCCTGTGTATTAAGATAGGCGGAAGTGGATGTGTCCAGGACATGTGTCCGTTTTATTTTGAAACGGTCATGACCGATTGTCTTGACATGTCTTGGACAAACGGCAAGATTAATGCCGCGGCAGGTGTCTCTGAAATGTCTTGGACAATAAAATGTCCTGGACATATCAGAGACGCTTGTCCATGTCCTCGAGGGAGAATAATCGTGCGGCATATCTCCTCTCTCCATGTACATATACAAGGGAGGGACTAGTTTCTTTTAGGTCCCTTTCAATCTTGTCACTTTTGTTAACGTGGAAATTATAGATCGGCGACTATCTTCTTGCTTGCCTTCTGCCCTCTTCCTCATTCGGATTACTGTGATTCAAGATGCAAATTGTCAATGGTTCTATCAAGCAGGCTCTTGCATTGTTGATACTTGCTTTAATATGTATCCCCAAACTCTTCCAACCCGGGAAACCTCTCTTTCCAGGAATCATGTGGTGTTTTAACAGAGGATATTTTCACCCTCACTCACGCAGGCTGCCTCTTTTTGAAAGAGTGTAATATTCCGATTTATGAATTTGGAGCTTTCGCCCTTTATGAATCAACATAAAAAACACAGCACAACATTTACTGTTAATCAGTCACACGGACACAAGGCACACAATACAAGGCACAGTCAGATCAGTCAAAGTTGAGTTAATTAGTGGGACATATGCGAGAAGTGGAAAAGGGAAAATCGGAGCAGAGGGAGGGGTGGAGCCGCGATGACTTTTCTTACAATTAGTAACCGCAGAGGGTAGCCGCGAAATTGCCGTGCATGAATTTACCAGCCATGAGAACAATCCTCTTTCTTTCTACCGACGACGACTCCCTTAAAGGAGACACAAAAAGGAAAAACTCCTACCACGATTGGCGGCCCGATCACTTAAAAGTAGGGTGTAAGCAATCCTCAGAATTGGAGCTACTGCATCTCGCCTTTCTCCCCAGAAACTTGTGATATGGACAACGGGGCACGTGAGCCTATGTGTTAAGAAAAACCCGGCCAATGTAGGTTGCTCAAACCATATGTATAAATTTCCTTAGCAGTATTAGAATGGCCTGGCCGGCCACGTTTGAGCTCTACCAAATTTTTTTGAAAATGGCCTGAAGATAAAATTTTCGCGAATTCAAAGTAGATAATGCTGTTACTTTCCTCAGAGAGATTTTTATGCCTTCGGGACACTTGCAATCTAAGGTTCTAGCTCAAGCCGACCAAATAAGTCGAAAAAAACAAGACACTATTAAATTCGCCTTAGATCTCCTTTAAGTGATAAAGATAAAAAATTTTAAACGCCAAGTTTTAATCGACGAAATAGAGAAGCTAAAAATCCCCTTTTTGCTCAACGAACAGACATTTAAAATAAAAATAAGTAAAACAGGAAAAAAAGGATAAGATAAAAGGATACATACCAGGTTTTTGCGCGTGCGAGGCTCAGGAGTCGAGGAATTCGTTCAGTGTCTACCTGTAAATGCACCGCTTTCATTTTTTCAATTATCGAAAACCATAGTAAATACAAAGGAATTGATAACCATGAATAGAGTGTCCCCAAGCTCGAGGAAAGCCCGATTGCCGTGGACTCGGATCTCCCTCAGAGGAATATATGGCTGAAAAATTAAGATTGTGACAATTCGAATGATTTAGGAAAACAAAATTTATGATAAAATATATACAATGGAATGGCAACGAATATTTGCCGTATTCTATCCGATCAGAAAGTAACCCATGTCCTGTTTATATAGCCCGGATGTAGAAAGGAGATATCGACCGAGGCATGGCTCTCGTCTGCAGCGTAGCTGTCGATAGAATGCTTGCCAGTCCGCAGAGAGTACTTGCCAATCCTGCATTTCACACATTTTAATATCGGAGAGATACACCACTGTCCATGAGTCAATCGCTTATATTTATTGTCAGGAACAAGCTCGTGAAATTATTTTGAAAAAAATTTTTACAGAGAGAAAAATAGTGGTCATGCAGCTGTTGCCACTGGAACATTAGCGAGGTGGAACGAACTCAGAGCCCCGCCTGAAGTGAAGTACAGTTTGGGGCGATGAGAACTGCCTCGGCAGCATTCCCGCTGTCGTAGCGCCTCCTTGCAACCAATTGGCTTCTCCGATTCACGCTCCCAACATTCAGAAAGATATCGTACACCTGACGCAAAAACAATAAGGAATTATTATTATTTTCACAATTTGGGTAACTAAAAATGGTATCTTCATTTGCCAAGCACAGACCATTCGGGGTCATTAAAATGTGAAGAATTAAGCGCCAGAATTTGAAGGTAAACGTGAAAGCGTTAAAGGACAACTACAGCAACTCAGGTCCAGTAGCCACACCTCCGAGTTCAGCGAGTTTCTGGTTCGAGGGAACAAACAAATGGGAATGACACGAATGAGAGTATCAGACTGGCGAACAACGATGGCTTCCGAACTCGCCGCCACCACGCATGCATTTCCGCTAATGCGAAGACTCATTTGTGTTCGTCTAATTATTTTCCAATTGTTTTTAATGATGGCGTAAACCACATGTGGAATTAAGAAAGCATCTTGTATAAGAGCTTTGAAGAAACCAAGGTCTTACCGACCGGGTAGAAATGCTTCGGTAGCTTGAGCGGCTCGTCTTTGCCTCCCAGCCGCGGGCCCATCCTTCTGGTAGCTTGAACCATTTTCCTAAAACAAAACGTCTCTACAAAGAACGAAGACGATAGCATTTGACAAATTTTCACATGAGCAAAAAAGACATTAAGAAGATATATGTAGCATGAAATTCAGCGACTGAAATGGCGCCTTGAGAAGGCCGGTTGCATTCTGGATAGAATGCAGCAGAGAAGCCATGTTGATACAAACCAACTCTCCCCTAATTTGAAATGTTCTTGTGCGGGCAGTATTTGCTACGCATACCTCACCTAATTAAATACACCTGCTAATTATTCGAAATGACATTTGCATAGTGCCTGATGAACGTTTAGATGAGATACGGGGGGTCAAGGCAGACACTGAAAAGACTATAGTGTGGCTTTGTGTATTATGAGAAAAACTCGTCGGCTCAAGAATTGAAGTTCTTGAGCTGCGACTCTTTGCTCCGTCCGGATTACTGTGATTCGAATGGCCCATAATAATCTACCAAGCAAGGTCTTGCATTGCTGACACTTGCTCTAATATCTGCCAAAGCTTCTATTTCTGAACTTTTTATTTTCAGAAATTGCATGGAACCATCTCTTGCAGTGAATCATATGGTGCTTTTATATGTAGATATTTTTACCCTCACTCATTGTCGGGGTGCCTGCTTTTGAAGATTATCATTCTTAGATTGATGAATTTATGCCACTTTGGTCGTCTAAGGATTCGCCTCTTCCTTCTGTGTCTCTGTTACGTTGTTAAGCCAAGCACACTTCAATAAATACGGTTTATCAGTCACACGGATAAAAGGTATGAAATACCAGGAAAGTCAGTACAGGGCACAGTCAGATGTCCTCCTTCTTACTTCATCTCTTCTCCTTCCAAGTCCCCGCTGAGAGTGGCCGCAATATTGAAATACATGAATTTTCCAGCAGTGAGAATTCTCCTCTTTTTCTCTGCCGATGATGACTCCCTTCAATGATACGACTTTTTTTTACCCTTGATTTTAATGGAAGAGATGTAGAAGCTTAAAACCAAGAACAAGAAAGCTAAGGGAAACGGAAAACGATAAAAATTCACAAAAAAGGCTTTTGCGCGTGCCATTGTCTGGAGTGTAGGAATTCCCTCATGTTCAGTTTCGCCCTATATACTACATGTGTACACAATATGAGACAGATTCATCTTTTTTTAACTACATAAAACTATTGCAAACGCAGAAGAATTGTTTACCATGAAGAGAGTGTCCTTAAGTTCGAGGAAAGCCCGATTGCCGTAGACACGGATCTCCCTCATGCGAAGATTGCGCTGAAAATAACTAGATTCAGATGAGAAAATATTGCATGATAAAATTTTTATAGAATAATGGTAGCGAAGATTCGCTGTGGTGTTTTCGATCAGAAAGAAACCTTCGAAATGTTGAAATAGCCCGGATGGAGGCAGGAGATATCCACCGAGGCAAGGCTGTCGCCTGCAGCGTAGCTGTCGATGGACATCAGTCGTTCGAAGCGCTGTCCGGCGTTAGCTGAATACAAAATATTGCTGAAAAAATACTGTATCTTATTAACTTTAAGGAATTCACAATATCATTGGAACTTATGATATAAATCTCTGGTTTAATGGATGCAAATTTCGTCTTCAACATGAAAGATCAAATAAAAGGTCAAAAGTTCCCGCACAGGGAAATGCCGCAGTCTCATCCTTCACCGGAGCATTCGACATTGAAATTACGAAGCCGTCACCGAGAAGTCGAGTGCCCTTTTAAGGAATTGTTTGTCTTTTAAGGTTTAATTTAATAAAAAAAAAGCTGGTAAAACCGTTGGCATTCAAAATCTGTTGAACAAATGAGCTGCTGATTTGTTACCTGGAACATTCCAGTCAAAGGCTGACTTGGACGGCGCATGAAATACTCGCCAGTCCGCAGAGAGTACTTGCCAATCCTGCACATGGCTGACATTTCAATATCCTATTTAAATGCCGAAGTTAAATAAAGTTCATACTTATTATTAGCTACAAACTAGTCTCATATGTGCCACGCGCAAAAAAAAAATTTTTTACGTAGAAAATAGTTATCACAAGGCCCGGCTGGCTTATCAATACTCCCTGAAAAAATAGTCCTGAAAGAATAGCTCCAGATGTTGGATTTCGAGTATGAAAACATAGTCAGGCATGGCACAGGGCCCCATTAGCAAGATTAAAGGGTTTAAAAAAATTTTCAAAAATTTTTTTAAAACCCTTTAATCTTGCTAATGGGGCCCTGTGCCATGCCTGACTATGTTTTCATACTCGAAATCCAACATCTGGATCTGGGGCAGGCCCTACTGGAGGCATACAGAGAGGCTCTCTTAATTGCGTGAAATATCAGGTGTACGAGATCTTCCTGAGGAACACGAATCGGAGATGCGGAGTTGTTGCAACGGGATGGAATGTCTTTGATGTCTCCGCATCTCCGATTCGTGTTCCTCAGGAAGATCTCGTACACCTGATATTTCACGCAATTAAGAGAGCCTCTCTGTATGCCTCCAGTAGGGCCTGCCCCAGTTCCAGATGTTGGATTTCGAGTATGAAAACATAGTCAGGCATGGCACAGGGCCCATTAGCAAGATTAAAGGGTTTAAAAAAAATTTCAAAAAATTTTTTGTGTGAACAGTTGAAAGTATGTATATTTTATGAATAGACGTATCTCGCTTCAAACTCAATATTTCTCAATTTTCTTTTTTTTATTGGCATCACCGTTTTATTCTAAACAAAAAATGCCCAGATGTTTCAGTCAACTATTTCATTTTCACATCGAAAAATTACTTTTAATATTTGAATTTGACGGTTAAGTACCTTATACTCATTTGTGTGTGGGTGTTATATCTCAAAATGTAGAGCATTAAAAACTGTAAAAAATAAATAAAAAAAATTGGCGTACCTCGGATCTGTGGGATTCAAGGAATGAGTGAAAAAGAAGTTAAATTCTTGTTGTAACATAAAATGAATCATTTCATTCGATTCAGATTGTTCCTTTTCATGAAATCTCCCTACAAAAATTTCATAAAAATATCAATTTCCATGAAAATAACGCATTTTTCGATTTTTCTGCAATTGTCAGAAAATAACCTAAAACTATTCAAAGCGCTGTATTTTCAATGTTTTTAGCGAGAACAGAATGCGGATAATACTGTTCAGTACGCGACAAAATTCTCTACATCATACATCCATTACATCTGGATAGGGCGTCCCCACCAATGACAGTATCGATTTTCCAATGGCGGTCGCGTCAAAACTGACAGATCCGCATTTTCCAACTTTTCGTGCAATCTTAATGTTTCGTACTCATCCAATACATTATTCTGCTCCACGAAGCACACTAAGGTCAGAATTGATGTTTGTTTTGCAGATTTCCCGTGGTAAAAGCCCGCAAAAGGGTTTGCACGCGCGCGGATTTGAACCTGCAACCCATGACATTCGACTTGCACAACCAATTGGCGACCAAAACCAATCTTAAAGGTTGACCTATCAACCGATAGCTATTTTTGCGCTCTATCGAAATAAATATAACCGCCAAAAAGTGTAAATTGGCAGCAAGGCCAAATTGCTCGTCTTCGCGAAAGCTATCGAATGGCATATAACATGTGGCGACAATAACAGCCGCGGTAATGTATCACCAATAAATTGACATTCCAAAGGAGTTCAGGGTACTTTTTCATTACTCTTACTAATGGAGAGGACATTATTTATCAGTCACTATTTGCTATTCGGCTGGAGTACCGAAAAAGTGCCCTGGAGTCCGTTGAAAAGTCAATATTTTGGGGGGGGGGATATTTTAGCGGCTGTTATTGCTCGCAGATTGAACTTATCGCCACATGTTATATGCCATTCGATAGCTTTCGCGAAGACGAGCAACTATCCCATACATCACATTACGATGGAGAGATGGTTTGATCTACTTTTTTGGGTTCGAATATTTTGGCCTGCCAATTTACACATTTTGGCGGATATATTTATTTCGACAGATAGCAAAAATAGCTTGAGGTTGATAGGTCAACCTTTAAGATTGGTTTTGGAATTTTCCAGAAATGAATTTTTTAATGTCACTTTCGCCAATTGGTTGTGCAAGTCGAATGTCATGGGTCGCAGGTTCAAATCCGCGCGCGTGCAAACCCTTTTGCGGGCTTTTACCACGGGAAATCAACAAAACAAACATCGATTCTGACCTTATTGTGCTTCGTGGAGCAGAATAATGTATTGGATGAGTAATAAACATTACGATTGCACGAAAAGTTGGAAAATGCGGATCTGTCAGTTTTGACGCGACCGCCGTAGGATAATCGATACTGTCATTGTTAGGGACGCCCTATCCAGATGTAAATATTTTTATGTTGTAGAGAATTTTGTCGTGTACTGAATAGTACTATCCGCACTCTGTTCTCATCGAAAATATTGAAAATATAGCAATTAGAATAGTTTTAGGTCATTTTCTGACAATGACAGAAAAATCGAAAAATGTGTTATTTTCATGGAAGATCATATTTTCATGAAATTTTTATAGGGAGCTTTTATGAAAAGGAACAAGCTGAATCGAATGAATTTATTTTTCAACTTAAACTTAAAAAATTTAACTTATTTTTCACGCATTCCTTGAATCCCACATATCCGAGGTACGCCTATTCGAGGCTATTTTTGACAGCTTAGGAGACATCCAGGCTAAGCGAAAAGAAGGTATATTATATAGTTTTTAATGCTCTACATTTTGAGATATAACACCCACACACAAATGAGTATAAGGTACTTAACCGTCAAATTAAATTATTAAAAGTAATTTTTCGATGTGAAAATGAAATAGTTGACTGAAACATATTTTTGCAGTTTTGTTTAGAATCCAACGGCGATGCCAATAAAAAAAAGAAAATTGAAAAATATTGATGTTAAAGAAAGTTATGGTAACTAATACTTTTCCCTTACTTTTGCATGCCCAGACAAGGAAAAAATTTTTATAACAAAATTGACCTTCTAATTTTCTTCATAGTGCGCATAGGTACCCCTGAATAAATTTTGGATAGCCAAATCAAAAATTTTTACCCCGGGGCAGGCCCCCATGGAGGGCTGCTTGATCCTTACAGAGAGGCTCTCTTAACAATAAAATCGTTAGTAATTATAATTTATTTTTTCGTTCTAAAACTGATACTGCCGTTTACGTGAGTTTGAACTGGTCACGAACAGATAATTCGTTATCAAAAAAATGTGTAGATTACGCTCTAGGATTTGAAGTAAAGCATGAAAGTGGGAATAAACAAGTATTGGGGTACACAAAAAATCTCTTTATCTTTATCGTCGTATAAAACCCTCGAAAGCGAAATTTAATATATGTAAGTGCATGGCTTACTTCCAGATGTTCGAAGTGATTGATGCCAGCGACCAAGAGATTGCCCTTCGAGTCTTCCTCAGCATTCTCTTCTTCTTCTTCTTCAGATGAGGATGACTCCTTCGGCAGCTAGCGAATGTCCCATGGCACTATTCGCATTCCATCCAGGCTGAATCTGCAACACGGAGATATGACTCGTGGACCGGACAGCAAAAAAAAATGCTGCTGCAGAACAGAGCAATACTAAAATATTAACTTAGCTTCTTGAATTTGATCTCTACCTAGCTCTTCTTCTAATCTAGAGGAACGGGGTTCTACTTTTTTTTATCATGATCGAGCTTGACGAACTCTTCTCTCGCGACGTCCCCTATGAAGTGTGGATTCGCGGCACGAAAGGCGGAGGCAACGTTCCCCTTATAGCCACGGCCAACAGCCACGAAACAAGTGTCCGTGACGAAAGAGAAGAGGCGGAAGTCGCTGAGCACCTGTCAATAAATATCCCTGTTTATATATATATATATATATATATATATATATATATATATATATATATATATATATATATATGTATATGTCCATTCAAAGATACTGCTCTTTAATGTATATGGTCTTAACCGCCTGGCAGGACTACAGAGTGCCGAAGAACCAAAGGCTAATTACAACAACACAAAATAGTCCAACAAGCCCACCTCGAGTTGGCGTCCGAGTTCCGTGAGTTTCTGGTTCGAGGGCAGCAAGCAGATGGGAATGACACGAATGCATGTAGGAGACTGTCGAACAACGATGGCTTCCGAACTCACCGCAACAATGAATGCATCACCGCTGAAGTGAAGACTCGTTAATGAATATTTTCAAATTATTTTTTACGGTGTTGTAGTAAACAACACATAATAGAGGCTAATAAAGAATGAGTAAGCTTCTTATATATGTAGATTTGGAGAAACAAAGGGTAAACCGAAAGGCGACTGGATAGAAATGTTTCGGTATCTTGAGAGGCTCGTCGTTGCCTCCCAACCATTGACCGCTCCAATCCGCCATGGCGCTCCGATTCGTTCAACTAAAATAACATGCCTTTAAAAGAGCCAAGAGGATCTCCATGTGCATGCGGCGGACAAATCCACGTGTCCAAACATATATTCTGAAAGACACTTATACGGCTAAGAACCAACTCGAAGTGAATATGAAATTTTATAGCACAGTCAGCATATGTATGTAGAAATGGTGCCCATGTCGCACTGCATACATAGCTAATTAAAACCGACTGCTAATTGTTCTGAGTTGACACTTTCATTGCGCCTAACAATAAGGTAAGATGAACGGTTTGCACTTGATAATTGACGACGAGCCAACAGAGAAGGATGGTCGAAACAAAATGTTTTGTGCTGGGATCGACCATGAAACAATGTGCAATGTTCCAGTCATAATAAGCTAATATAGAAATTACAAACTGATTTGATAATCTCATAAAAAAAAAATAAAAAAATTCACAATCAGAGCCTAAATCGGGCCGTACCAAAATTTTTACTCATTATGATGCAGGTCATACAGTGACAGGGAAGAAGAAACAGCTATTGGATAAAAAAGAATTAGATGACCATTATAAGAGAGAGAGAGAGAATTAGAGATTGAGAAAGACAGAAAAAGGGTAGAAATAGAGAGCGAGAAGCAAACAAATGAAGAATTATTTATTCGAGAGGATAGTTCTTTCTTTCAGAAGGCTAATGTAACATTTCTGCTGATAAGAGAAATCCGAGCAAAATTCCATATCTTCGTTATAGTAGTAAACCTCTATAGTTAATTTAAATAAAATACAATTTTGCTTAATGGAAGCCGTGCAATCACCGCTAGTAGAGAGATGTAAAAAAAAGAACAAAGAAAATATACCTTCTGCACCTTGGGAGAGCAGAGATAAAAGGGTTGATTTTGAGTCCGCGAAGGTGGGGGGGGGGGGGCGCCAATGCTTTCGATTTGGTATTTGGTTAGCAATTTCCTTATTGGCATACTTAAAGATTCGCGAAGTCCGTGTGTTTCAGTGGTCGAATGTATATGATTGATATGTATGTAGATAGATGTGGTTGATATGAGTGATTGCTTCGTGAAGTCTTATGCTGTCAACGAGCAGAAATGATTGCTACATGGATACTTTCATATTAAGGCTATGGTCGCCATGTCAACATGATTGGGATGTATAATGTATATGATCTTTATTCTTTGACCGATTCTAAGCAGAAGCACAATAGAAAAGTTGGCGAAACTATACGGCGTGATCTCTTTAAAGGGGGTCATATTCCCACGCCGTACATGGACCAAATTTCGACATAAGCGCCTGGGAAATTTAGTAGAGCAATCTTTCCCACGCTTTATTGCTATGATAAAAATGTTTCTTCTCGAAATCTTCTAGAAATCCAACTTACAAGTTCGTTACAATGGAATGAAATAACATTGTATAATGTTTGGCTGATTCGACGAAAGGAAGCCAGTTTTTGAATAGAAAAAGAATGACCGTTGTCAATCTAGTCCAGCATTTCAAACTCATGTTTGAAATGAACTTATTGTTGTGCTGCATGTGGAATGACTGCTACATATCAATAAAAAAGAGAAGAGAGAGAGAGAGAGAGAGAGAGAGAGAGAGAGAGAGAGCGATATCATCCGTTGTGCGACCACAGACTGTGTCAAAACTTTTGAACCGTTTGGAAGTGGAACAACGAATTATATGCATTCCTTCAGTTAAATGAGACGCTCGATTCGATTTTGGTGAAGGTTTCGTCTTTGCTTTCGATTATGGCATCTGGCTTACGATTTCCTTATTAGGATATGTACCTAAAGATTACACATTAATGTGGCTTCGGCAACGAGGCGAGCTTTAAACTTTTGTCTCGTCATCAATTATGAAGTGCTAAACATTCATTTTTTTTCCTTTCACACTATGCAGATGGCACTTTGAACAATTAGCAGGTGGATTTAATTAGGTATGCATATAGTGCGACATACGTAGCATATACTGCGCTATACTTTTCTCGCGTTGCCACTTTTCTCGCGTTGCCCGCCAAGTGCGGTGCCCTTGACTTTGCTCTCTCATATTTTTAATTTCTTCTTTTACCTCATACTGAACTATGTCTCCTCCTCCCCGCGGCTCGAAGCGTAAGCAGACGGTTCCTCTCAGCTTCTCCCCGTCGTCCGATCTGGGCAAGTTGGTCATTGACTCGGTGAGTCTGGCCACGGGTGACAAGCCAGAGGGTGTTCCGGATGCAGCATGGAGCATCCTCTCCAAGATGCTGACCCTGCTCGCAACCACCCTGGAGAGTCAGCTGCTATTTCGCACCAGGCCAAGGTGGCCGATGATGAGGTGCGAATGGGAGAGCTGCTTGAGACTCTGGGTGTTGAGTGCCTTCCCACCTCCGTTTTTCGGATGGGAAAGTGCGATGACAAAACACCCCGCCTGCTCAAGTGTGTTCTCTCAACAAGAGGCCATCAACTGAGATGCCTCAAGGCAGCCCGAGCACTGAGGGAGAGCGAACAGTGGAAGGGGGTTTTCATCAGAAAGAGCATGACACTGGAAGAGCGCGTGCGGCACGGCGAGATGCGCAAGTTTCTCGCTGTTCTCCGCCGCACGGAGCCGCAGCAGCAGTGGTGCATCTACCGTGACGAGCTTTGGGTCAAGGGGGAGATCCCCGGCCGCCAACGGATGACCATTCCGCCGGCCAATCTTGACCCCTCAGCTGCACCAGCCACTGCTCTCGGCTTGCACACGCCTCAAGCCGCTCCATCCAGTCAGGGAAACGCCACTGCCTAGGCGCCAGAAATATCTCTGTATTCCTCTTTAATGCACGCTCGCTTGTCAAAAAGTTACATCATTTGCATACGTTTCTCGCTAGCCATAAGCCTCAGATTGTTGCAATTTGTGAAACCTGGTTAAATTCGAATATTCTTGACTCTGAAATTGTTGCTGACCTTCCTTACACCTTATTTCGTGCAGATAGGCTAGCCAAGCGAGGTGGTGGAGTGCTTATACTATGCTCGCACTTTATCGATGCCGTCACTGTCAAACTATCTGTGAAATCGAACTGTGATGTTTTAGCGATTGATATCAGCTCCCCGTTAGCGTTTCTCGAACTCGTATTGTCGTTGCATATCGACCCCTCTCTACCTCTTCTGCCCAAAATATCACGTTCTTTAATTGTCTGGATACTCTTCTCTCTATTCCATATGCTTCTGTACTAGTAGGAGATTTAAATTTACATGTAGACTGGTGTTCTTCTTACGCCGCAAACGCACAATCTAAGTTGCTTTTAGACTTCTCAGCTGATTTGAATTTTATACAGTATGTTTCCTCTCCTACTCGTGGTGATAAGATACTAGATGTTGTTTTCGCTCCACCTGGTTGTATCTCTTCTTGTACCGTCTCGGCCCCGTTCGCTTCCTCCGATCATGCGTCCGTTAATTTTCTTCTCTCTGTAGAATATCAACCTGTGTTAGCCGAACCTATGTATGATTTTCGAAAAACCGATTATGCTAGTCTTTGCGCGGCACTCTCATCTGTTTCTTGGATAGCTGCATTTGATAACTTTGAATCAATTGATGACTTACATGAGCGCTTCCTAGCCCTTCTCTCTGCATATTTGTATAAAAACACTCCTCTGCGTTCTAGTCGATTGCCTTATGATTTCTATCCTCCGCACATTAAATCTCTTCTCTCTCACAAAGCTGCTCTCTACTCTAAATTAAACTGTATGCCTGTTAGAAATGAATATCGTCGTATTTGCAAGAAAATCTCCATTGAAATTGATAAGTTTAATCGTAACCGCGAATCTAGAATAATGAAATCTAGCAAATCTCTCTTTGCATATGTTGGCGCCAGACTAAAACGTCCTCCCACCATTGGTGCTCTTGTTGATCTATCAGGCGCGCAATGTATTGGTGATACTGTTAAAGCTAATGCTCTTGCAGAATATTTTTCCTCTGTATTTGTTAAGGATATTGGTAAATTGCCGGATTATTCAAGCTCTACTCCTTTTTCCCATTCACTTTGCGATATCATTGTTATGCCACAAACTGTTTTAAAACATCTAAGGCGCCTCAAACCTTCTGTCTCCCTCAATTCTGAGAATATTCCCCAGATTGTTTACCGCGAATGTGCCTCTGTTCTAGCTGAGCCGCTGTCCTACCTTTTCAATATTTCGCTGTCTCTTGGGCAAGTTCCGACACTCTGGAAACAAACTACTGTTATTGCCCTTAACAAAATAAGCATGCCATCATCTGTCTCTCACTTCCGTCCAATATCTCTGTCTCCTGCGCCTATTAAAGTTCTCGAGAGGTGCATTCGTCCCAAACTAATCTGGTGGTCAAATTTGCATGGCTTTGTTCCCCCAGAGCAGCATGGTTTTTGTGCTCAGTCGAGACTAACTTGCTTACGGCGTCCAATGACTGGATCTCTGCACTTGATAAAGGAAAGTGCACTGATATTCTGTATGTTGACTTTGCAAAAGCTTTTGATGTTGTATCGCACGAGAAGCTAATCTATAAACTGTCCGTGCTCGGGATCGGTGGTAGTCTTTTATCGTGGTTTTCGTCTTTTCTCTCTAACAGGTTCTTCAATGTACGAGTAAACTACTCTCTGTCCGATTCTAGAGTGGTCTCCAGTGGAGTACCACAAGGGTGCGTCTTATCACCTCTCCTCTTTATCTGGTTCATTTCAGATCTCCCTCAACTTTTTTCCTCTCTCCCCTTGGTTATCTGTTCTCTTTTTGCAGACGACTTAAAACTCTACACTTCTTTTGATCCAAAATCACCTGGACCCTCCCACTCTCAGCTTTCTCAATCCTCTGTGTTGCTTTCTAACTACTGCGAAAACATGCAGTTAAATATCGCTCACCAAAAGTGCAGCGTAGTCCATATAGGCAAATTAAATCCCCGGCTCACTTACCCACTCTCTTCTCACTCCAATTTTGAAATCTCTCATCTTCCAGTTAGAGATCTCGGCGTTTTAATTGATAGTGATTTATCCTATTCAGCACATATTGATTCTGTCTGCCGCCGAGCATTAGCTTTAGTTTATGCACTTTTTAGAATTCTCAAGTCCAGATCATCATCAATTTATATCAAGTGTTATTCTGCCTATGTTCTTCCAATTCTCGAATTCTGTTCAATAGTTTGGTCTCCTTATAAGAAGATGCATATCAAGAAACTAGAAGATGTACAGCATGTTTTCTCTCGTTTACTCTATGTCAGATGTGCATTATGTTCTTCCTCTTTATCTTTCTCTGATCTCCCTCCATATACTTCACGTCTTGCTTATTTTGAAATGCCGTCTCTTTTACTTCGAAGAATTCGTATTGATATTATATTCTTTTTCAAGATTTTGCATCAATTGGTTGATATTAAGTCTAGTCAACTTGTCGTATTCAAAGCTTGCAATGGCCGCTTATCGGCTTATAATTTTCATATTCCTCGTTGGAAGTTGACTGCTTGAAGAAATAGTTTTGCCTGTCGCATTCAAAGCTGGTATAAGTCTTTGCCTTGTTCAGTAACACAATGTCAAAGCCTAGAAATATTCAAAAGACACCTAGCCTCTCTTTTCGACATCCTTGGTATTGATGATTCTTGCCTCTAATTATATTCATTTATCCAACGCGTAGAGTATTTTTCATCTAAGAAGCAAATGTTCTACTTCTACTTCTCCCTTAAACTCCCTCTCACTCTTCACTGCTGCCCTCTGCGTCCTCTTGGTATGTCGGCCTCAGCACACTGCTCAAGTGCTGAAGGGGCCTGGCCCACCCCTCGGGAAGTCGCTCACCCCGCTCAATTCGGTCGCATGCCAGGAGACTCGGAGGATCAGCATCCCTTAACCCTCCCTCCCCCTTCTATTATTATTATTATTATTATCACATTATTTTTATTTTACCTCACTAGGCAGTCTTTTCAAACTGAAACGTCACTGTAAAATGTCGTCACATCATTAAACTTGATGTATGAATAAATAAATAAATAAATATAAAATTTCATATTTGCATCGGGTTCGGTCGTCTAAGCATATTATTTCTCTCCAGAATCCAACTGCCCTCCTCTGGCCGTAATTTCAGTCGCTGAATTACATGCTAGTAACCATGTTCTTTTTTTATTATAAAATATATGTATATTTTTGAGTGAGTTCATCCGCCACAGTCAAGTCTCTTGGTTCCTTGGAAAGGCGTATTATTTTTGGAGAATGAATGTAGCTGCCGGATGGAGCGGCCAGTGGCTGTTAGGCATCGACATGCCTCTCAAGGTACCCAAGAACTTCCAACTCTTCGCGTTTCGGTTAGCCGTTTGCTTCTTCAAAGCTAGTATATTTTCTGCTTTCTCGTTCTTTAATCGCCTGTTAGGTGTTATTTACACCACAGTTATAAATAATTAGAACAGAGTTAGGCGATCACTAATGAGCCCTACCTTTAGTGAAGACGCATATATAGTGGCGGCCAGTGTGCGTGTAACCGAAACATGCCGGGTATTCTTTGCACCAACGAAATATAAAGAAATATCCTTGAAAGAATTACCATTGGAAGAATTATCCTTGGAAGAATTTCATTTCAGGAGAATGAATCTTGACGCCGGACGCCAATGGCTGGGAGGCAATGACGAGCCGATCAAGCTGCCGAAACATTTCAATCCCGTAGCTATTCGGTTTGTCCTTTGTTTCTTCAAAGCTACAATACAAGCTCTCTTTCTCATTCTTTAATTTCCTGCCAGACTTTGTTTATACCACCGCAATAAATAACTTTATAAGAATTAGACGAACACTAATGAGTTTTATCTTTTGCAGAAGTGCACGAGTGATGGCGGCGAGTTCAGCGGCCATAATTGTACGTCAATCTCTCAGGAAGATCCGGGTCATTCCCATCTCCTTGCTTCCGTCGAACGAGAAGCTGACTGAACTCGGACGTGAATTTGAGGTGGGCTTATTGGACAATTTTGAGTTACCGTAATGAAAAAAATCAGTTAAAGACTCTAAATATATGTAGGAGAGAGATCTTTATCCTCATATGCCCAGTCACTTCCGTTTGTTCGCCTTCGTCACGGACACTTCTTTCGTGGCAGTTGGTCGTATCAAGCAGGCGAATGTTGGCACCGTTTTTCGCACCGCGAATCCCTACTTCTTAGGGGACGTCGCGAGAGAAGAGTTCGTCAAGCTCAGTCATGATAGAAACCTAGACTCGTCCCTCTAGAAGATACTGAGTAGGAAATCTACCGTAATATACATCTGCAAGTTATGCTGATTATTGTTCTACATTATTATTTCTTAAAATCGTTTTGTTATAAATGGCTAACAAATTGTTTTTCAGCTATGTCATTGACGAGCAATGAGCAACATATTCGTCAACAGTCGGACAACAAACTGGATGAGTTGCTCCCAATTGGAATTTGAACAATTGCACTGTTTATTCGATAAATGTTATGAATTTAAAGCACCAGCAATTAACAGACTGACCATAAGTCCACGCAGAGCAATGCAAGGCCAAAAACCACCAAAATCCTCTAATTAGGAAGCACTGGCTTCCCAATAAGAGGACTAACAATAAGTATCAAATTGAAACACCGTGTATATGTATGCTTTGATTGCGTTTTATCTAAAGAGGTTGGGGACAAACTCTATAAACGAACGAGAGCTTTTAGATAAGGATAATGCGAAGAAAACGAAGATCTTATTGCGTGTACGAATTATCCCAACTGCTCTTTATCCGAAACTCACGAATAATGATGACATTGGATGCGCGAAATTGGCAAACCGATGGAGGAGCAGGACATAACCGTCTTTCATTCTGTGTATTTTAATGGATATGTCTTGCATCGGTATTGCTTTATCAGTTTATTCCAATTGATTTACGCAGATCTTTGAAAGAGTAACATATGAAATGTAAAGCCTGGAAAAGTTTTTGGTAAGTTCGAGATTTCGTGGAAGGGTCGAACGACATGCGCTGAGCGCTGTATGGCATGTTCGTCGACCCCTCAATGCTACTTTGTCCAAGAGTACATGTGCAGCAGCTTTTAACTTTTAGCTCGGCATCAATTATGAAGTACTAAACATTCATCTTGCGAACGTCACAATGCAAACGTCTCATCGAACAATTAGCAGGTGGAATTAATTAGCTACGTATGTGTGACTGCTCGAAAAGATTTTGTATTCGTATCGAGTTGGTTCGTCTCACAATCAGTATGTGTCGTCTCTCCGCTGCAACCTCCTCATTTCAGCCGCTGTTTTTCAAGCTATTAGCCTTGTAGTTTTTTTTTAAGCGATGTAGTTTTGCGCACATGGATTTATCCGTCACATGCATGTGGATCTTCTTCGTTCCTTGGAATGCCGTGTTTTTTTTTAGAAGAATGGATCTAGCCTCAGGACGGCGAGGCCAGTGGCTCTAAGGAAAAGACATGCCGCTCAAGTTACCGAAGAATTTCCACCCCGTCGCTCTTCGGTGAGCCTTTTCTTTCTTCGAAGCTACTTTACACAATGCTTGCTCGCTCTTTGTTCGCAGGGCAGGTGTGGTTTACGCCACCGAAGTAAATAATTGGAAAAGAATCAGACGATAATCTTGTCTTTAGCGGAGATGCACGTGTGGTGGCAGCGAGTTCGGAAGCCATCGTTGTTCGCCAGTTTCCTACGCATATTCGTGTCATTCCCATACATTTGCTTCCCTCGAACCAGAAGCTCGCGGAACTCGGACGGCAATTTGAGGTTTGCCTTGTGCCGATTCTTTGGCACTGCGCATTTCTAGGTTCTGCCTGACCATTTTACTTGGTATTTGTTTCTCTAAATGATCAAGGTCATCAAATACATATCAGTATCTTTGAATGGAGCCTTAAGACAGCCTATCTGTAAGGGTCGATCTGCCCTCTGCAATGGGAAATTTTTGATTTTTAAAATTGATGAAAACTTGATCATTTGTACTATTCGACATGCTCTTTAAAATGGTGAAATCGTGATTTCGAAAAAAAAATTTTCTTTCGAGATAATAGCGATTTACGCTTAAAATTCACATGCCCATATCTCAGTTATTTCTTAAGATTTTTGAAATCTCTTTTTTGTGTTTTATAGATCTTTGTATTCTCTTTAAAAAAGGTCGCGGTGACGTTTCGTGAAAACAACTTTTAAGCAGCAAAAATCGTATAAATAGATTTAAAAATATGGTTTTTCTGGTTTTTCAGACCAAGTAACCCCCGCGGGGAGGATAAGCTGTTCATAGAAAGAAAGCCCGTGAAATTTGCTACAATGCGATGTATCTTTAAAAGAATTCTAGGAGGACATATTTTTGGAATATGCACTTAAGCAAATATACTCAACTTTAAAAGTACCTTGCAAGAGGTCCGGGTTCGAAGCCCGCTCGGGGCAAAGTTTTTGCAATGTTTTGTAAACTGCCAAAAAACATATTATCGATCTAAAATTGATGTCTATTCGTCTCATAGCTCCATAAATTTGCATATGCTTTCCGTTTTCATTCTGATTTCACCAACTGAAAATTTCTTCAACATGTTTTTATTCCAACAAAGGTGCACAATTATAGAATCATTTTAGCTTCGTGATTCGAAAGTGCAAAGCATTTCTCAAGTCTCTTGAGGGGCTCATCAATGAACAAATATGTAGGGATTATCATGACTAATGGTCAGAATAGTTCATCGTGGACGCGTCTGGGTGCTGTCTGGGCAGACCCGCTCATGTCTACAGGCTCAAATACGTCTTCATTCGAGAGCTCCTCAGGTGATTCCGTTTGCGTGGCTGTGGGATTTCTTTTTGGATCTGCCTTCTCAGATGGGTACTCAACGTCATTCTCTATCAGTTGTCTAAATTCGTCGAAGTCAGTCCCAAAAAGCGGTTCCGATTGAGCCTCCTCAATGATATCACCTTCCGTATCGAACAGTTCATCAAGCTCGTCTAAGACGTTCACAGATGTTGGTTGCGGTGTCGTTGTAGTTGTTGATTGATCCAAGTCGGGCACATTTGCATGTCTCTTCTTCGAGGCAAGATTTCCGAAAATGCTTGTTATCTGCTGGTAATTGAGAAGTTCTGGCGGTGAGAAGAGTAATTTTCCAGCTGCGTCGATTTCCTTGCGCATTTTCTTCTCCAGCTGTCGAGGATCATGTTTAGTGCCCGTACGAAGGCCATCATTAAACGCTTCGATCACATACGTCTTAGACCTGGGTGGAAGTCGAGTGCCCTTCTTATGCTCGCGAAGTGCCCAGCCTTGTGGCAAACGAAGCCCGTTATCTGTCACTTCTGCTAGCGACTCGATTGCCTCGTCGACTTCGGAATATGCCTGCTCAATCTTTTCTCCTTCGAGACACATACCGTACCGCTTCAGAACATAATCCCGAAGAGTCAGCCTCTCGGAAATTGCCCTATGTTTGCCAAAAAGTAGATGTCTCTCGAGATTGTGGGCTTGCAAGAATTCAGCTCCACAGGTTTCTTCTGGGCATCTGTAAAGATACCCATATTCAGGGCAACTTCCCGTGAGAGTGTATTCGGCATCTTCAGGAGCGCGGCAGGCCTCATCATCTATTTCTTCATTACGATCACGGCCATGGTCCGGCGTGACCTCGCCTCGGATTGGTTGGCCTTCTCTCCCCAACCAGCATAGTTCAGATGTCGTGTCCAGGCAACCTCCAGATGAATCGGTGATGAACTCTCCTTCATTGTGTTGTAGAGATGAGTAGTCGATCTCTTTGCCGATACCGATAGTAGAATATCGATGAACTCGAAGTGCCGTTTCTTCAAATAGGAACGTGTTATACTTCCTTATTCCGGCAATTTTGGCCTTAGACGCTTCTCCTCTTCTAATGCTTCCCGTGTAAACCGAGACTGCACGTAGCGGTTTTCCGTGAGTTATTCCTGCCAAAATTTCATTTGGAGTGGTTACGTCCTTTCCACTATCAACGTAGTTCCGCAATTTTCTCTTCGCCAATGCACTCATCCGATCGCATGGTCCTTTCCCAGCTTGAGTCTCGGAGAAATAGTAGCCGACGATTTTGACTCCAGAGGACCGTGAAAGTTCTTTCATGCTGCCAAGAGTTGCTGCCGATTTGTAGCAGCCTCAAAATCTTATGTACAACTCGTCTATTTCATTATACTCTCCCCACCTGCCTGGTCGCTTCGCAAGAATACAGATGTTATCCCCCCTTTGTGTAAAATTTGCAGGGTATGATTGAGAATGGCTGTGACGGCGATAGTGTCCTGCAAAATCGGTTACGATTTAAGGTTTCAAAAAGAAAATAAAACACTACATTTGACATCTTAACATCAATGGTCTACCTGTGTTTCGCTGTTGAGGACGTGGTACATGGAGTGCTGTTTATATTCTGCGTTGCGCCGCGCAAGTATATGAGTCACGTGCCAGGAAAATCCTCGTTTTCCAAAGAAGTCTGTTGTTTTTTCCCGAGCAAACATTGGCAGGAGTTTCATCGCCCAGTCAAGAGTTATGAGCGCTTGATTTTCTTGGAGTTCCGTCACAATTCTATCCCGATCTGCTTCGCTCGCCGTTGTTCGTAACTGATGCCGCTTCAGTTCTTCAACGTTCTCTTCGATTCGATAAATATCATTCAACTTGAGTTCCAAGTCCCGTGCTTTCGCTTCTCTCAGAAGTCCGCCTTCTTTCTGCGCAGCGAAATTAGCAGCTGTATACAGGTTTGCAACAGTTTCGCGCAGGTCACCCAACGTTAACTGCAGCGATTCGCACCTGAAAACAACTTTTATTTGTGCAAAATAGTGCACCTTTGTTGGAATAAAAACATGTTGAAGAAATTTTCAGTTGGTGAAATCAGAATGAAAACGGAAAGCATATGCAAATTTATGGAGCTATGAGACGAATAGACATCAATTTTAGATCGATAATATGTTTTTTGGCAGTTTACAAAACATTGCAAAAACTTTGCCCCGAGCGGGCTTCGAACCCGGACCTCTTGCAAGGTACTTTTAAAGTTGAGTATATTTGCTTAAGTGCATATTCCAAAAATATGTCCTCCTAGAATTCTTTTAAAGATACATCGCATTGTAGCAAATTTCACGGGCTTTCTTTCTATGAACAGCTTATCCTCCCCGCGGGGGTTACTTGGTCTGAAAAACCAGAAAAACCATATTTTTAAATCTATTTATACGATTTTTGCTGCTTAAAAGTTGTTTTCACGAAACGTCACCGCGACCTTTTTTAAAGAGAATACAAAGATCAATAAAACACAAAAAAGAGATTTCAAAAATCTTAAGAAATAACTGAGATATGGGCATGTGAATTTTAAGCGTAAATCGCTATTATCTCGAAAGAAAATTTTTTTTCGAAATCACGATTTCACCATTTTAAAGAGCATGTCGAATAGTACAAATGATCAAATTTTCATCAATTTTAAAAATCAAAAATTTCCCATTGCAGCCCTGTATTGCGCCCCGCTCGACCCTTACAGATAGGCTGTTTTAATATAGGAGAGAGATTTTTATTCTTAGGTGAGCTGCGACTTCTACCTCTTCTCCTTTGTCACGGACACTTGTTTCGTGGCTCTTGCCAGTCACTATCTTGGCCGTGAGAATGTAGCCACCGTTTTTCGCGCGGCGAATCCACACTTCTTAGGGGACGTCGCGAAAGAAGAGTTCGTCAAGCTCAGTCGTGATGGAAACGAAGACCCGCTAATCTAGAAAAAGAGAATCGGTCACAACAAGTGATAAAGTTTAGAAGAAGAGCTAGCTAGAGATCAAATTCAAGAAGCTATATATGTATATTAATATTAAAGTATTCATCTTTCTGCAGCTGCATTGTTATTTAGCTCCATCGCTGTCAGGTCCACGAGTCATATCTCCGTGTTGCAGATTCAGCCTGGATGTCATGAACATGGTGCCGTGTGACGTTCGCTGGCTCCCTATGAAGTCTGAAGAAGAAGATAATGCAGAAGGAGACTCGGCTGGGCCGAAGGGGCATCTCTTGGTCGCTGGAACATGGGACGCGACTATCAGCGTAAAAACACTTTTACATCTATTAAATTCAATTCTACTCTATTCATGAACACATACAATGATAATTGGAGTTTTTAGTATCCTCATCCATTAATTGTTTATTCCCACTTTCACGTTTTACATTAAACACTGGATGATGCCGAATTGTCTGTGCTCGTGGTCACTTAAAACTCTGGCAAATTGCGAACCCAAAAAAACACAGAAAATAATTCCTTAGAATATTTCCTGGTAATTGCCAGAAGCTTCAGGTGTACGAGATCTTTCTTTATCCTGGGAACTTCAATCGGAGATGCGAGGTGGTTGCAACGCTCTTCGGGGGCTGGAATATCGAAGCAGTAGCCATAGGCCCCAACGGCGCACTCTACATCTCTACAGAGAGAGGCATTCTGTATGTTCCACTTCGCTAATCTTTCATGGACATTGATGAACCAGCCGGGATTTCTTGCCAGTATTTTTCTCCGCTCAAAAATTTTTGTTCGCATGTGGCAAATTAATTTAATGAGTTTGTAACAAAGAAAAAGTATTATCTCGCAAGCTGTTGTGACTGTCTCGGATATTATAATGTCTGCCATTTGTAGGACAGGCAAGTACTCTCTGCGGACTGGCGAGCATTCTCGGCTTATTGAGAGGGGCTGGCCTCTCCCTGGAACATTCGAGGTAACAAATAAGCATGTCATTTGTCCAAGTCATTTGTATACGACCGTTCTACCATCATGCTATATTGTATTAACATTAAAGGTGTTGAACAGTTACTTAACAGGACATAAGGCCTTTCGGTGACGGCTTCGTTATTATGACGAATCACCCGGTGAACGACGCGACTGGTGACATTTTATTCAATTTTTCATCTCAAAGAAGTTTGCATCTCTTGTACCAAAGCTACATTTTGATTGCCAATGATTTTGTGAACCTTGCGAAATTTAAATAATCAAAATTTTAATTCTAATTTATATCATTTTGAATTGAGCTTACGCCAGTTTGATGTCCATCGACAGCTACGTTGCAAAGGACTACCGCAACAGGCCAACGGTTTTCTTTCTGATCGAATACATTACTTCAATTATAAGCTATAATATCTCAATATATATTTTACTTCGCCATATTTTCCTATATGAATCGAGTCACACAATCTTTATTTTTCAGCGCAATGATTACCTGAGGGACATCCGCATCCAAGGCAATCGTGTTTTCCTCGAATTTGGGGGGCGCACTCTTTATGGTAATCAATTATTCAGTGTTTACAATAGGTTTCGATAGATAAAAAGGTGAAAGCGTTGCAAATCCACGGAGACACTGGGCGAATTCCTCCACTACTGACCCTTGCACGCGCAAAAGTCTGGTATGTATCCTTTTACGATTTTATTTTTTTCTTTTCTTTCTTTTTTCGACAATGATTGTTCATTGAGTGGATTTTTAGCTTCTTCATTTCGTCCATTAAAATTAAGCATAAAAAAAGAAAATTCGCATGTTTGAAGGAAGTTGTCCTCGCCAGAGAAAAAGAGAAGTGTTCTTGTGGCTGGCACATTCGAGCACGCCAACTTGGCGGATCGTCTCCACGGGGACTTGGAAGGAGAAGAATTGGAGTAGGAAAGTAGAGCAGAGATAGATTTATCGAGCAGTAGAACTCCACGTATTCCTCAAATTTAAGTCCTTTATTTTCGTAGTTATCTCATTTACGATATGATGTTGAACTTTTTGGCCCGTCTTTAGCTGTAGATTTAATAATCTGATAAAATAATATTGATTTTGACGACTTTTTTGTAACAACTGTTACCACTCAAATACGCGAAACTCTTGTTTGATAAGGCATAAAATTATTACCTTTGAATGTTTCAAATACTAGTCAGTCATTAATTTCAAATACTAGTGCATTAAAAAAGAATTTTTTTCGTGTCAAGCATATATGTAATTCCTTGCCACATTCTCATCATTCACATACACATACTACAAATGTCATGTTAGTAACAGGTCAAACAATGTGCTGCCATCGTTATGCAATATATATACGCACTATATTTAAATTTTCTCTCTCTCTCTCTTAAGTTCCGAATTCGATATTCCAGATTCCAACAGTGAAGTATTCATGCGGAGAATACGTTCCTTTCGAGATGTACTTTTCGGGAATATGGACGTTAGAATTCTTCTGAAAGAAAAAGAAAAATTGATATTCGCACGTATGCATGTATGTAATGCGTTGGGGGAAGACTGAAGAAGGGTCAACCTCGCTGCCGCCACACGAATACGTAATGTATAGGTACGGCTCGGTATCGCCAGACTCGTCTTCCACGCCGAACAGCTCGAACCAGCCATTCGCGTCCGCTGTCGTCTCGCTTAGCTTGTCATCGAAGGAGATTGCTAGAAAAAGACTAGAAATTAAATGTCATTGTATGAATTACATATGTATGTACAGGAAAGATTCAAGGTTTTTGAAAAGTGAAGGAAAACAAATCTAATAATGACTAAACAGACCAGAACGCCTCTTGCGGGCATTCGACCACAATTGAGTTTGCCGTGGGCACCGACTGATTGTATCTCGCATACGGAACAGTCGATTAAGAGTAAGGGCAACAAGAAAAGAATATGAACCCATCTCTTCTCCATGTCTCACCCGAGTAAAAGCCATTTGATCCATATATAGGAAACACTTTTCGAATCATATGAGCGTAAGGAATTCATGTCGATGCCAACAATTGCTGGATAATGTCAGAATTGTTAATCAGCTTTACAAGGGCTCAATTCGAGCGAGCACCAGTTGCCCTTATATAATTCCTTTTCTGAAATAAAAATTTTTATTCCATAAAAAATCTGTGTCTGGCTAAATTACTCGCTGTATATTCATATATATCTACCCTTACAACGTAATGAAACATATTTCATATGTATTTGGAGTCCTCTTGCATTCGTATTCAGGCTGGAAAAACCGTTAACGGCAACATAAACGAAGATTTAAATGGGAAAATTATTCTCATATATTTGCATTTTTGTACTAATAAGAGATATGAAATGCTGCAACTGTTCCTCTGTAACTATCGTGTGCTTATTTATATAGGATAAATGTAAGAATCGAATAGGGATGCCTTTATTGCAATGTAACTTTTGAACAAGTTCCTTTGTGACCGTTCAAGGCGCCAGGCGAAACATGTGCCAGTCGCCGACGAGCACACAGCCCTTCTCCCACTCCTCTGGCTTCTCGCGCGAGAAGCAAATCCGATCTTGAAGACAATTATTCTGGCCCTGCCAGAACTCAAAGTAGGACGGCCGGAGCAGGTAAGCAGTCCTCAAAGGAGTCAAAAACTCAATCTCAAGTTCGCGCCTTTTTGCCTGCGATTTAGTTATATACAATGGTCATGAAAATTGAAATAAATTACTCTGCAGTTTCGAGCGCCTTCATCATTCAAAACTACAAATCATTATTAGGGCCCAACGATAGAATTCAGTCCAGCTTCTTAAAAAAAAATTATTAGAAAATTAAATTTAAAGCTCAAGAAGTAACTATATAGATAGTTAATCAATTGGCTAATTAATCTTGCCAAGCTGGCGGCCGAGCCACAGCGTTCTCTCCGTTCTGAGCTGCATCAGCGGCAACTGAACGCCTTCTCTCATGCAGATCCTAAAGGAAGTAAGGGGAATGATTATCGGCATCCACACCCTCTAACCTCATTCTTAATAATCGTGCTTTGCGGCGATGATTTCTGACTGATTCGAGACTCGAGCGGTCGCTGTATCCAATAGCTGTCTCCCACTTCGCAAGGAAGCTTCTCTACGCAACCTTCGACGCGTACCTGTTGTGCAATTGTAATCAAACCAGAGGAAAAGAAGTTTTTCAGAAGATAACAAACCAAACAACTCAATAGAATAGGTTCAACTGTGCACTACAAGATATTCTTTTCCTTTATAGTCTCCGTTACCTGCCGATGTGCCTTTGGCCAATAAAAGAGCATGCTGGCGTGCGGGTTAGCTTCGAGTTGTCTTCCCTGCAGGCAAGAGTGAACATTTGGACATTGTTTAGGCTGGAGACACTTATATAGTAACCAATGTTGGAATTGACACCCACACATAATAATTTAAAGAAGAACAACAGACCTTGCGACTGCAGGAATTGGTGAAGAAGGTGATTCCATCCGGTGAGTGATCTTTCATAAGAACCATTCGGCTGCTCGGCTTGTTACTGAATCAAGCAAGCATTGACAAGAATAATGCTGCGTGAAATAGTAAAAAAAAATTCGACTGCGTTATAAAGAAGAAAAACATTAGAATGGTTTTGTTTGAGAATGGCATTTCAAATCGACAAACTTGACTGCTGTTGAGATTGAGACGGCATGAGGATCCTCGTGCGGGCTGGCGAGTTTTCGCCACTCTTCGAGCCAGATGCCAAAGAGAACGGCCGGATCACGTGATGGCAGCTCATTCTCCAAGAGTCTTTCATATTTCCCTGTTGACAATAACATCGTCTGAAAGTTTAACATTAATCAATCATAAATCTGTTTTAACAAGAATACGATTCACTTAAATATTCATATGTATGTTGTATGTACTATGTCTACTACAGATACATAGATAAGCAAATACTCATGTTTCAAAACGACTAAAGCAATAATATATGTAAACAAGGAGAAAGTGCAGCGATTTATAGGAGGAGGAAACAACAATTGACCTTAGTCGTGCATGAACAAACTACAAATTTGATAGCCACCGAGCAATGGAGAAGGAACAGAGATTTCCTTTGCTTGCCTAGACTGTTCAATTCACCTTTTCACAACTTACATAGCGTATTGCGTACTGAAGTGTAAATCTCCCCTTTATCATATCAACTGAAGAATTCTCATTTGTCTGATTTATTTAAACTTTATTCAAATATAATGCAAAAGTATGAGCCTGAATCGGATTGATGGAGCCATGCCAAGTGAGCGGAAAAGGTCACAAAGCCAACGCGACTGATGGAAGCGAAAGAGCGAGTGAGAAAGAGAGAGCGGATGAGACATTCCAAAGAATTCTCGTTCGGCTAGAATGTAACAACGATGTGATGCTAAATAGTGTGAAAAGTAATGGGAGAAAAAGAGAAAGAAAGAGAACGGACGAAAAATAACAGAGACAAAGGCTAGAAAGAAGAGGGGTTATTTAGATCGAAAACCGCTTGGAAGTGGTCGAGAATGATAAGTATGATAGTGTCAATTTATGGGCTGCCTAGGCTGATATAGAAGTGAGTGGGGTTCAAATGAAGGAGACACACGATAAGAAGTAATTGTTTTCAATCAGAAGATAATGGAATTGATAAAGAAGAATGCAGAGGATAAGAAAGTAAAACTAGTGGAATGGATTATTGGAGAAGGTGGGAATAATTGCGAAATTGTGGAGTTCTATGTATGTTCCAAGCTGCTCGAAAGGTTCTGCACTCTTACGGGGTTATGGTGTCATCGCACTTTTGATGATACAACCTCTCCCTTTCTTTATCTCTCAATCTCTCTCTCTCTCTCTTTTGCTCTCTCTCTCTCTCTCACTCTGAAAAAAGTGAGGGAAGCGACGAAGCTCGTCCATTTTCTCGGCTCTGCAGTTGTCGCTCCCATAAGAGAAAGATGCACAACCTTATCACGGGTGCGAACATGGTTTCTTCATTTAAAATCTTGTTAGATTAGGCATCAAATGATTAATTTTGAAAGAATGCTATATCCTTAATGATGGCACATTCCTGTGGCAATTCCAGCACTAAATATTCTGTTTTGGCAGCGAGGCCAGCTTTAACCTTTCGGCTCGTCATGAAGTGCCAAGCATTCATCTTACCTTTTACAGGTGTCATCTGAACAATTAGCAGCTCGGTTTAATTAGCTATGGCTACTGCGACATGCGCAGAATATGCTGACTGTGCGAGAACATTTCACATTCGCATCGAATTCGTTCATCTCATCTTGCTTGGATTCTCCCCAGAATGCAACCGCCCTCCTCAGGAAGGTGAATTTCGTGTTATTAACCATACTCCTTTTTAAATGTAAATTTTTGCTCATGTGGATATATCCCTCATTTGTATGTGGATCCTCTCTGTTCTTTGGAATGGCGTATTATTTTAGGAGAATGGATCTAGGATCCGGCCGTCGCGGCCAGTGGCTGGGAGAAAAAGACGTGCCGCTCAAAGTACCGAAGAATTTGCACCCCGTCGCGCTTCGGTTAGCCATCTGTTTCTTCAAAGCTACTGTTCAAGCAGCTTTCTAGTTCTTTAATTTCCAGGTGTTGTTTACACCACCGAAATAAATAATTGGAGAAGAAAGAGAATATCACTAATGAGTCTTATCTGTAGCGGAGCTGCATTCATGGTGGCGGTGAGTTCGGAAGCCATCGTTGTTCGCCAGTCTGATAATCACATTCGTGTCATTCCCATCTGTTTGCTTCCCTCGAACCAGAAACTCACTGAACTCGGACGTCAATTCGAGGTGGGCCTACTGGATAATTTTGAGTTGCTATAGTTAGCGTTTGATTCTTTGGCACATGTTCAACCTTACAGATGGTCAGGGCGATCACCATTAAAATGTAATATCATAGAATGGGCGTCAAATATACGCAAGAGAGATCTTCATTCTCAGGTGCACGAGGACTTCTTCCTCTTCTCCTTCGTCACGGACACTTGTTTCGTGGCTGTTGGTCGTCGCGATGAGAGGAATGTTGCTACAGCCTTTCGCGCTGCGAATCCACACTTCTTAGGGGACGTAACGAGAGAAGAGTTAGTCAAGCTCAGTCATGATAGAAACGTAGACGAGAATTGGTCACAACAAGTGATGGAGTTTTGAAGAAGAGCTAGATAAAGATCGAATTCAAAAAGCTATATTAGTATTTAAGTATTGTTCGGTTCTGCAGCAGCATTGTTATTTATCTCCAACGCTGTCTGCTCCACGAGCCATTTATCCTTGTTGCAGATTCAGCCTGGATGAAATTAGCATTATGCCGTGGGACATTCGCTGGCTGCCGATGGAGTCTGAAGAGCGAGAGAATGCAGACGAAGGGTCAGCTGAGCCGAGGGGCCATTTCTTGATTGCTGGCACCAGTGATACGACCATCAGCGTAAGCACTTTCACTTCTAATACGTGATTTTTAAACTATATTTGAACAAAGTCAAAGATGATAGGAGTCTTAATATCCTCAATCATTAATTGGTATTCCAACTTTACTTCAAATGCTGGATGATGTCTGGTGCGTCCTTGCATGAGAGGGACACAGAAGAAATATAGAGACGTGGCGAGGTGATCGTTCATTGGATAGAGAGAAGGAAAAACTGCCGATTGTATAATTAGACGAGGAGCCTAGTGCAGAAGCGAAGCATTGAAGAAGTGTCGTGAACCCCCGCCCTCCCCGCCCGATTGAGGCTTGGAACATGGTCAAATATACTATATAGGCAATACTATCTACACAACAATGCCAAATAGGCTGTACTCGTGGTCACTTAACACTCCGGATCACAATTTAGTACCCTAGATTATGAAGAAGAAAAAAAATAATATTTCAATGCAATTTTTCTTGGTAATTGAGTGAAGTGCCAGTTGTACGAGATCTTTCTGAATCCTAGGATCTTCCATCGGAGATGCGAGGTGGTTGCAACGCTGAGCGACTGCCGAAATATTGAAGGAATTGTCATCGGCCCCAACGGCGCTCTCTACATCTCTACAGAAAGAGGCATTCTGTACGTTCCATCTCGCTAATCTTTCAGAAAACCAGCCGGACTTTGAGGCCACTCTTTTTCTCTGCTCAAGAAAAGTTGTTTACACTTGGCAAATTAATTTCGCCAAACAATAAATATGGGCAATTGTCTCTCGGATATTATAATGTTTGCCATTTCCAGGACTAGCAAGTACTCTCTGCGAACTGGCGAGCATTCTCGGCGCATTGAGAGGGGCTGGCCTCTCCCTGGAATATTCGAGGTAGCACATCAGCATGTAATATGTTCAACAACATTTGAATATCAGCAGCAGTTTTACCAAAAGTATCCGAACTTGCTACTTAATAGGGCGAAAGGCCATTCGGTGACGGCTACGAAATTTCAAGGAAGGATGACCCGGTGAAGGATGCGACTGGTTACTTTTTATTCAATTTTTCATTTTAAAGAAGTTTGCTTCTACTAAATCAAAGATGCTCATAGTGATTGCAAACAATGTTGAGATTTCTGCGAAATTTAAATAATCAAAATTTTAAATCTAATTGATAACATTTTGATTTGAGCTTACGCAAGTTTGATGTCCATCGACAGCTACGTTGCGAACGAGAACCATGGCTCTATCGATGTCTCCTACCTCCATCCAGGCTACCTCAACAGCCCAATGGTTTCTTTCTGAAAAATACAGCAAATATTTACCATTCATCTGTATATTTTTTATCACGAATTTTATTGCCTTATCATGAATTTTATTTCTGTTGTGTCCTCCGCCAGAGAGGGACAGGGAATAGACTGTGGGCAGACGAGGCGAGAGCGGGAAAAGGGTTTATTGAGAGATGGGGGGAAATGAGAGAGAAAAGAAGGTCGACCGCTTGCGAGAGGGGACAAGGAATGAAGTGACCATGAAGAGACCAGCCGAGGGTTTAAATACTATTCGAGCTGGCAGCCTCACGTAGACGAGTATAATGTAACAGGACTCATAGAGTCCATACACAAATGTACATAGTACATATTAACATGAGTAGATATTTACATATCTACTCAACACCTTCCCACTAAGATTGAAAGTTCCTTCAATCTTACAAAACAATAGTAGTGGGCGTCGAGAGTTACTTATAACTCTTCTGCGAGATGTTCGGCTTCAGCTGCTGAGGTGGACGCCGTGTCCATTGTGGATGTTGAGATGTGGCTGTTGCTTGAAGTTGGTTCGTATGAGTCGTGTACATTCGATCATTCTCCAGCTTCACTGGGAAGAGAACTCTGCACTTCTTGCACACAATCTCGCCAGCTTGCAAGTCAAATAGCTTCTTAATGCGTTCACCGATCTTCTCCGATGACGCTGCTTTCTTCGACAAGTCCGTCCTCGACTTCAGTTTCCTTCCAAGGAAAAGCTCCGTCCGGCTAATTCCTTTCGACTTCGCGCAGTGACCAGGGTAGTCAAGTCCCACGGTAGGGATCTTCTGGCTCTTGCCAACTTCCTTGTGATGTCTCGGCGTGCTGAGAATTCTGTTGACACGAACGACAGGCCTTTCAGTCTTGTCGAATTTCTCCAGCTTAATCATCTTCAGCTTCGTGATGAAGTCCTTGCCGAGCAGCATCAGTGGCGCTTCTGTCACATAGACAGTTCCCTGAGCACTTCTGCGTCCGTACTGGATCTCTGCATGAAAGCATCCAGTGAGAGCTAGCTTCTGGCCACAAGCGCTGACTGGCTTGCAGTCCGTCTTCTTGCACTTGGGTTTGCCAATGCTCTTCCACGTTGACTTTGAAATAAGTGTGATGTCTGCACCGGTGTCTACCTGCATGGTGACTTTGGCTCCTTCCATCAACACTTTCACATCGAACGAATTGTTCTGCACCGAGTTGACAACGACTTTGTTCATCCTCGTGCTTTCTTTCGCACGTTCGTTCCACGAATTGTCGTCGTCGTCGTTGTTACTTCTTCTCTTATTACGCTCGTTCCATGAAGTGTCGCTGTGAGTTTCTTTGCTCCGACAAACCGAGCGCATATGGCCAATCTTGCCACAACCGTAACATTTCCTCTCCTTGAACTTGCAGTTTTCCTGCGCGTGCGAACCACCACAGCGGAAGCAAGGCTTCTTCTTGCCATTCTCTGCCTTCTGCTTGGTGTGACTCGGTTGTCTTCCGATAAAGTTCACTGGCGTACTCTTGCCTTGCATCTGCACCGCACTGCTTTCGTTCCTCAACATTACGATTCGATCGCATTCTTGAACCAGTTCGTCCATCGACAACTCCTCGTTCCTCTTCAACATTGATAACAGATGGAATCGAGTGTCTGCGTGTCTTGGCATGTCGATTGCTGCCATGAAGAACATCGTCTTCAACTGGTCATTGGAGAGTTCGGCCATCTTGGCAGCTTCCACCGCCTTGTTCACTTCCGACGAGAGAACTCTGAAGTCACTGATGCATGCTGAGCTCATCCTGAGATTCAATAAGTACAGTCTCTTCTCGAAATCTGTCTTGTAATCTCCGAACAATTTCGTCAACCGCTCCACGGTCTCTGCGAGAGTGAAGTCCGACACCTTCTTTGGTGCGATGGAGTTGCGATATTGCACGTCGACCTTGACGCTGAGCTTCCTCATCAGCATGAGCACCTTCTGCACTTCCGAAATGTGAGAAGCTTCCTTCTCGAAGAGATCTTCGTATTTGTAGTACCATGCATTGAAAGTGCAGCCGTCTTCTGGTTCGTATTCAAATACTTGGATCGTCCTTTCGAGTGCATCGATTGAGGGCCCTGCCCTTGCTGCATCACTTTGCCTCTGAGCGTTTCCATTCTCGGTCGTATTCAGCCTCTCGAGCAGCATTTCGACTGCATTCTGTTCCTGCATCTCCTTCATCAAAGTTTGCTGAGCTTCCAAGGCAAGAGCACTCCGGTCATTCTGTTCTTGCTGTGCCTTCAAGACAGCAGCACTTTGCTCCTGTTGCATCTTCAGAGCTTGCAAGAATGCTTCCATCTCGGCCATTAACTTGGATCACGAACCAGCTTTTAGTTCTGTGCCTTACTCTCTCAATTCGCAATCGGCACCTTTTACCGACTTGCTTTGGCTTCTCCGAGATACGGCTCCTTTTACCGTACTCTTATTCACCCTCTGCAGTTCAGATTCTTTCACTGACTGCCTTCGCTCCGGCAGATACGGTATCTCCCACCGTACTGCTCTACAGTTCAGATCTTTCACTGACTGTTACAGTCAGCACTTTTTACTGACTGTCTTTCACTCCCTTTTTACCAGTCTGTCAGATTCTCGCCGAAACGAGAATTGGGGGATGGAGTGAGTGAGCGAATTGGGCTCTCGGCCTCGTCTTCGAGCCTGTTGGCTTTCAAAATTGTGGGCACAAAGCCTCGTTTCGGACAGGAATGTTGGGCTCAAGGCCTCTTTTCAAAAGGAATGGAAGAATTGTTGTTCCCAATCACTGTAAACAGTGAAGGGCCCCCGTAATCTTGGGGTTTTAACAACTGAAGAGCTGCCGAAGAAGCGTGAAAGAAACAGCCGCAGATGGAATCGGTCGCCGCACGAGTTCTTGTAGTCCTGATCGCCAGTTGTTGTGTCCTCCGCCAGAGAGGGACAGGGAATAGACTGTGGGCAGACGAGGCGAGAGCGGGAAAAGGTTTTATTGAGAGATGGGGGGAAATGAGAGAGAAAGGAAGGTCGACCGCTTGCGAGAGGGGACAAGGAATGAAGTGACCATGAAGAGACCAGCCAAGGGTTTAAATACTATTCGAGCTGGCAGCCTCACGTAGACGAGTATAATGTAACAGGACTCATAGAGTCCATACACAAATGTACATAGTACGTATTAACATGAGTAGATATTTACATATCTACTCAACAATTTCCTATATGAATTGAGTTTTCAGCAATATTCTCGACTGAGGGACATCCGATTCTACGACAATCGGGCTTTCCTCGAACTAGAGGACACTCTCTTCATGGTATTCAACTGTTCAGTATTTTCAATAGTTTTCGATAGTTAAAAAGTGAAATTAAAAAGCTGAAACCGTTGCATATCCAGGGAGAAACTGAGCAAATTCCTCGACTCCTGACCCTTGCACGCGTAAAATCCTGGTGTGTTCCTTTTATCCTTTTTCTCCTTTCTTTCTTTTTTTATTTGGAATTGCGTTTTTGTAGAGCGAGAAGTGGAATTTTCTAGCTACTTCATTTCGAACATAAAAACCAAACAATACAAAAAATTTGGAACACTGAAGGAAGTTGTCTTCGGCAGAGAAAAAGAGAAGTGTCCTTGTGGCTGGAAAATTCGAGCAGGCCAATTTTGCGGACAGTCTCCACAGGGACTTGGAATTAGAAGACGAGATGGTTTAGGAGGAAGGAGCACAGATAGATGTGTCGAGTAATATAAGTTCGTTCTCGCTCTCATTCCTCCAATGTAAGGGCGTTTCAGTTCGTAGTCTTCCATATGTAACGAGAAAAGATAAAATTCTATTGGTCCATCCATTTTTTTTCTGCAGATTTAATGATCTAATTACACTACAATATTGTATTTCCCGACGTTTTTTTAACCTCTCAGATCACGCGAAATCTTGTTTGATAAGGAATAAATGATTACTATTGAACGAGCAACGCAGCGAGTGCTTGGCAAGAATGACATCAGCCATTATTTCTAGAAGAATTTCCATATACCGCATTTTAAAAGTATTTCTTTTCGTCGAATCAGCCAAACTATACGCAATATCTTGCCACATTCATATATGTAAGCATATCATATATGTACATGCACACATATGTACATATGTATGTCATGCTAGCAACAAGTCAAACAATGATGCCATCGTTTATGCAATGCACGACATTTAGATTTTCTCTCTCTCTTAATTTCCGCCTTCGATATTCCTGATTCCAACATTGAAGTATTCATGCGGAGAATACGATCCTTTCGAGATGTACTTTCCGTGAATTTCGATTTTGATGTTCTTCTAAAAGAAAAAAAGAAAAATTCATATTCGAACGTTATGCGCTCGAATTGGGAAGTCTGAAGAAGGCCAACCTTGCTTCCGCCGCACGAGTGTGTAATGTACAGGTACGGCTCGGTGTCGCCCGACTCGTCTTCCGAGCCGAACAGCTCGAACCAGCCATTCGCGTCCGTTGTCGTCTCGCTCAGCTTGTCGTCGGCGGAAATTGCTAGAAAATTTGGAGAAATTAAATGTCATTGTTTGAATTGTACATACATATGCAATAGGCTAATTCCAGCCATCCTTCGAAATAGAAGGAGAGCAACTCGAGTGATTACTAAACAGACCGTCATGTTCGTAGATCGCAACCAGAACGCCTCTTGCGGGATGACGACCACATTGGAGTTTGCCTTTTGCGCCGACTGATTGTATCTCACATACGGAAGGGTTGATTAACAGCAATGGCAACAAGAAAAGAATATGAACCGATCTCTTCTCCATGTCTGAACCGAGTCCTAATGGTTAGGGAATTTCATTTATATTTGTATGGGAAAGGAAAATTTCTCGCATCATATGAGTGTATGTAAGGAATTCATCTCGATGCTAACAATTCATGGCAAATATCAAACGTTATGATATTAAATTTCACCTGCCATTGCAATTAGTCATATGCCACCTTATTGTTAGATGACAAGCATTCCTTCTTACGAAACAAATTCTAACTTTACATGACAATCGAATTGTTCATCATGCTTTCCAAAGCCAGTTTCAATTCGAGAAAAAATTGCTCTTCATCTGTAACTGTTTATATTGCACTTGTTGCCAGCTTCTTTGAAACATATCTAGATGCCTTTATTGCAATGGAACTTTTGAAGAAGTTCCTTGGTGGACGCTCAAGGCGCGAGGCGAAAGATGTGCCAGTTGCCGGCGATCACGCAGCCCTTCTTGGACTCTTATGGCTTGTCACGCGAGAAGTATTAATTTTTCTAGATGAGAAGGAAGCTGACTTCGGCAGAGAAAAAGAGAAGTGTTCTTGTGGCCGGCAAATTCGAATACGCCAACTTCGCGGACAGTCTCCACAGCGACTTGGAAGGAGAAAGGATGGACTAGGAGGAAGGAGCACAGATAGATGTGCCGAGTATTAGAAGCCCGTTCTCGTATACATTCCTCCAATTCAAAGACGTTTCAGTTCGTAGTCATCTTAAGCCCCCATGTGTAACGAAAAGAGGTAGAATTCTATTTTCGCATCCATTTTTCTGCAGATTTATTGATCAATTTTTTTTATTTCCCGACATTCTACCTCTTCTCGTATTTTCGTATGTTCCGATGTTTTCTTAACCTCTAAAATCACTCGAAATCTTGTTTGATCAGGAAAAAAATTATTACTTTTGAACAAGCAGCGCGGCCAGTGCATGGCAAGAATAATATCACATATTATTTCTAGAGGAACTTCCATATACCATTACATTTAAAATATTAAAAAACTTTTGTTTTCGTAGAGTCAGCCAAACAATACGCAATGTATTGCCACATTCATATATGAATGCATACTACATGCACACATATGGCGCGATTTACGAGAGTATCAAAATGGCCGGGGACCCGGCAAAATTATGTTTCGCTCAAAAGCTCTTTATAGGTACTTTTTAACAAGGCGAAACGATTGGAATGGGAGTTTGAAGTCGCCTTTTGGCGATCTGTGCGAGGTTAAATATTCGAGTGCCCGATGAAACATGTAGAGATGGTCGCACATTCGCGTTCGCTGCTTCGCACACAATAAAGCAATATTCGTGAAAATGTGGTCATAAATAGACAAGATATTGCTTTATAAAGTAACTAAAGTAGAATTTGAAAATATTCACCTTTACGGTGTCAGCGGTCTCTAGATTTGGAGAGGCGTCACTCTCTTATATGGAAAATAATCATGGGTTTTCTATCTTAAGTTGTATAGAAAAAAGTATCTTTCCAATGAGATATAGCACGACAGATACCGACGAGGAATTTATTGTTTTTCCAAGATATAAAACTGTTGAAATACGCACGGATCAGTGCCTGTGCATCGGCATGCACTTTGCTAGGGCGCTACCCACGCTGAAAACGTAACACAAGCGATATACCGCATGAAGATAGTGTAAGTAAGGATTTTATGTATGTTTTTGTGTAACTCTTTTTAAGAAAATTTAAATGCAAAACAAATTTGTCAACAGAACATTTAGCTCGCCCGGGATATCGAACCCCGGACCCTTGGGTTCCGAATAATATATGATGTTATTCTTGCCATGCATTGGCCGCGCTGCTTGTTCAAAAGTAATAATTTTCCTGATCAAACAAGATTTCGCGTGATTTGAGGGGTTAAGAGAACATCGGAAAATACGAGAAGAGGTAGAATAACACCAAACGCCTGATAATGCCTTTCTTCTTGCATATGTCAAAGAAAGGCTGAAACAATGTATATCAAAAGTTTCATGACTGGGCAATATAAAAGACCTTGTCAGTATCTGGCATACTATAGCTCATTGGCAAGATAATTTTTTGTTCTACACCTAAAGATAGAAAACCCATGACTATTTTCCATATAGGAGAATGACGCCTCTCCAAAGTCTAGAGGCCGCTGAGACGGTAAAAGTGAATATATTCAAATTCTACTTTAGTTGCTTTATAGAGTAATATCTTGTCTATTTACGACCAAATTTTCACGAATATTGCTTTATTGTGTGCGAAACAGCGAACGCGAATGTGCGACCATCTCTGCAAGTTTCATCGGGCTCTCGAATTTTAAACCTCGCACAGCTCGCCAAAATGGCGATTTTAGACTCCCGGACCCATTCCAATCTTTTCACAGTGTTAAAAAGTACCTATAAAGAGCTTTTGAGCGAAATCTATTTTTGCTGGGTCCCCGGCTCTTTGGCTTCCTAACGATGCTGCGTAATGTACACGTACATCTCGGTGTCGCCCGACTCGTCTCCCATGTATAACAGATCGAACCAGCCATTCGCGTCCGTTTTCGACTCTTTCAGTTTGACGTCGGCGGAAATCGCTTGAAAATTTGGAGAAATTAAATGTAATTGTATGAATTGTACATAGAGTAATTCCAGCTTTCCTTCGAAGAACGAGAGCAACTCGAGTGATTACTAAACAGACCGTCATGTTTGTACAGTTCAAACAGAACGCCTCTCGCTGGCTGACGACCACATTGGAGTGTGCCGTAGGCACCGAATGCTTGTACTGAAGGGTCGATGAAGAGAAAGGGCAACCAGAAAAGAATATGAACCGATCTCTTCTCCATGTCTGAACCGAGTCCTAATGGGTATGTCATTTATATTTATATGAGAAAGAAAAATTTCTCGAATCATATGAGTGCATGTAAGGAATTCATATCGCTGCTAACAATTCATGGCTAATATCAAACGTTATGATATTAAATTTCGCCAGCCATTGCAATTAGTCATATGCCACCTTATTGTTAGATGACAAGCATTCCTTCTTACGAAACAAATTCTAACTTTACATGACAGTCGAATTGTTTATCATGTTTTCCATCGAAAGATTAAATTCGAGGGAAAACAAATGGAATTTTTGCATTAATTGCTGCCAATGAATATCTTTGAAATCGCTCTTCATCTGTAACTGTTTATATTGCACTTGTTGCCAGCTTCTTTGAAACGAATCTTGGATGCCTTTATTGCAATGGAACTTTTAAAGAGCTTCCATGGTGGACGCTCAAGGCGCGAGGCGAAACATGTGCCAGTCGCCAACGAGCACGCAGCCCTTCTCGGACTCGTCTGGCTTCTCAAGCGAGAAGCAAATCCGATCGTGCAGTCGATCATTCTGGCCCTGCCAGAACTCAAAGTAGGACGGCCGGAGCAGGTAGGCGTTCCTCAAAAGAGCCAAAAGCAAGAATCTTGAATTCGCGCCCCTTTTTTGAATTCAGCATGTGATTGAGAGATATGCGACAACAAAGGTCAGGAAAATTGAAAGAAGTTATTTTTGAGTTTCTGGCGCCCCCAACCTTCAAAACTACTAAATCATTAGTATGGACATTAGCTAAAGATGTAATTAATTGAATAATTAATTAATCTTGCCATGCGGGCGGCCGGGCCACAGCTTCCTCTCCGTTATGAGCTGCATCAGCGGCAACTGAAAGTCTTCTCTCTTGTAGTGCCTAAAAGGAAGTAATGGGAACGATTAGCGGTATCGACATCCTCTAAATGATTACCTCATTCTTAATAATCGTGCTTTGTGGCGATGCTTTCTGACTGATTCGAGACTCGAGCGGTCTCTTTATCCAATAGCTATCTCCCACTTCGCCCGGAAGCTTCTGTATGACGCCTTCGACACGCACCTGTTGTAAATAATAATCGTAATCAAACCTGGAGAAGAAAGTAGATAACAACCCTAATAACAACCCTAACGTCAACAAAATCTATTATCGATTGACTTACGCAAAACTATTATGATATTATGCTATTTATTGTCTTACATTATGTACGCAATTTTGAAACGCAGATATATACATACTATATATTATGTTATGTATTGTCTTCGTTACCTGGCGATGCGCCTTCGGCCAATTAAAGAGCATGCTGGCGTGTGGGTTAGCTTCGAGTTGTCTTCCCTGCAGACAAAAGTAAATATTTAGACTTATAAATTACCCTATTACTTTTTTTCAAATTATTTTTGGTGTAATACACAGGGGTGGCCGGCCCCGGCCCCGGGCCCCGGCCCCCGGCCCCGGCCCCCGGCCCCGGCCCCGGGCCCCGGCCCCCGGCCCCGGCCCCCGGGGCATCGGCCCGGGGACCTCGGGGGCCGGGCCGACCACGGGGGCCCGGGCCGGGGCCTACCCTGGGGGCCGGGGCCGGATATTTTGGCCACCCCAGGTTATACAATATTACAAGGGATTGTTAAAATGAAGACAAATCTGTTTCTCATGAGACACTTGACGCTCGTACATAATAAGTCTAGGAAGAATAGCAGACCTTGCGACTGTCGGAATTGGTGCAGAAGGTGATTCCTTCCGTTGAGTGATCTTTCATAAGGACCATTCGGCTACTCGGCTTGTTACTAAATAAAGCAAGATTCTAATAGAATAAAGTTGTGTGAAGTATTAAGCATTTGACTGCGTTATAAAGAAGAAAAACAGTGGAATGGTTTTGTTTGAGAAAGTCATTACAAATCGACAAACTCGACTGCTGTTGAGATTGAGACGGCATGAGGATCCTCGTGCGGGCTGACCAGTCCACGCCACTCTTCGAGCCAAATGCCAAAGAGAACGGCCGGGTCATGTGATGGCAGCTCATTCTCTAGCAATCTTTCATTTTTGCCTGCTGACAAGAACATCTTCTGAAATTAATACAGAAAAATACGATTCACTGAAATATATCTATGTATTTCTGCTGCAGGCAAGCAAATACGCATATTTTAGAAGGGCTAAATCACAAATGGAGGTAACAAGAGAGTGCAGCAATTTTATAGGAGCAGGAATGAACAATTGACCTCAGTCATGCGTGCACAAACTACAAATTTGAGGGCCACCGAGCAATGGAGAAAGAACCGAGATTTTCTTTGCATGCCTAGACTGATTAATTCATCGTCTCACCACTTTCATCGTCTGATTTCTTTTAACTTTATTTTAACATATTATCAAAGTATGAGCCTGAATCAGGTTGATAAGAATTGTACGAAGTAGTTTTCCATCTCTTGCAGTTAGTTATACACTGTCATAGATGAATAGATTTCGAATATTTTTACACTTTAATTCTTATGAAACATATTTACATATGTTCAGTCATGCTAAGAAGAATTTTCAGAGTTTGGAGAATGTCGGAGGGTTTGGATCTTTGGTGAAGGCGGCGGCGGCAGCCGTAGCAAGGTCATCGCTCAGCAGCTGCGACATGTTCCAGGTGGTCTTAATGTGCAAAAAAAAAAATTGAAAGCTCAAAGATCAAAGATTGCCACAAAAAGAGAGAAAAAAGAATTTTTCCAAAACTTCATTATTGCTTACCACAAATTCGAGCGAATCGCGCACCGTGTGGTCGCGCGCGTGTTTAATCACCATTTTTGTGCCCTGAAATAGTTCATTTTTGTTTTTGTTTTTTAAAGGAGGTCGATCGCCGAAAAATATTTATTGCAAGTTCAAATTGCCGCCTCTGCCCTATGATTCCTCACTCTCATTCTCGTGTGCAATTTCGCAGGTCGCACAAACCCGCTGCGTGATAATAGCACACGCGAATGTGAGTGCGAAGGGCAGCGGCAATTTGAAATATCACATATTTTTTTCGGTGATCGCCCTCCTTTAAAGCGAAAACTTTCTCGAAGAACAAGTAGAACGGCGCTAACCTGAACAGCTACCGGGCTCAGTTTCGCCATCGTCTTCGCCATGTCGATTGCGGTACTCTTTACGGCGTTGCGGTCAGCGAACACGCCACTTATGAGGCCTGAAAGGCTTCTTTTTTCAAAGGCATTACTGACAAACGTTAATAAGCATTTAGTTACACAAGATTCATGCTTTTAGTGCCCGAAAAGACAATGTAAAGTTATAAGAAGATGAAGTTGATTGTCTCCACAACTCACCGAATTGCAGCGCTTCATTGGCGTCAAAGTCTCGCGCCGTAAGTGAGACGTCACGGAGCCTGCTGTGATTGCTGACCATCTTGGGCAGCCGATTCAGGCTGCCCATGTCGGCTGTAAGGCCGATGCGCGCCTCCTGAGCTTCTCATTTAATGGTCACGTTTTTTTTAAATCTTTTCTTTCTATTCTTCGTGCATTTTCAGCCTATGCTCTGCCACTCTTCTGACTGCTCTTTACACTTTTTTTTCAGCGTCAAATTCAGTTTAGCTCCGCATAAGGAGCTTATTGTTAGGTCTTGAGGACCAGCGGAAATGTGTGTGCTTGTCTGTGTCATTTCTGTGCACCCTGAACTCGAGCTGTGAACCCGACATTTTCCTCCTTTACAAGGCATGTTCTTGTTCTATGTTTTGCTTAGGTGCAAACACATGCATGCACTCATTCATTGTTCGAGAAAACATATGCACTTACTTATGTAGTCAAGGAAATGTTAGCATGCAGCTGATAAAGTGCATTTTTGGTCACAAAAAAAATTCCTAGTATTCTTTGCAATTATGAAATATCACAGACACTTTGATGGCATCATCTTAAAAGGCTTCTTTTGAGTCACTTTTTCTCGCTTGCTCACCCTGATGCTGAACGTGGCATCTGCACTCGCGAGTCTGACGTCACACGCTGCGATGAGATCCACGCCGGCGCCCACACAGAAGCCATGCACAGCGGCGATCACTGGTTTCGTGCACTGCAGAGGAATAGTTGAAGGCCTTCTCAGCTCTCTTTCTCTTTCTCTCCCTCTCACCGACTCTCTCACTCTCACTCTCTCTCTCACTCTCTCTCTCTCTCTTCCCTTCTTTCTCTCTCGACTTTTTATCCAATTAAATAAGTTAGAAATTTAATCTCGATATATTAGTCATTCCGGTATCACGGCTGCCCTTATATACATACATATGTTCGTCCCTTCCTCTAAGCAGATATCTGCTGTATGCCAAGCCAAATGCCGTAGTATAGTCGAAGAATCCAGGGGCGCTTCTCAAGCCACACAAAAAGGCTCTGAGGCTGCGCTAAATTAAATTAGCCTTAAGCCACACATGTTGACGTGCAGATTTGGAGATGTTCAAAGGAGTCGAAAGATGAAGAAGAAAAAAACAGATGCTAACGTAGTACCCTTGAGGGCGAACAAAGAAATAGGCTCTCTTAAGGGGGGGGGGGAAGCGAGAGAAGAATAGAAGGAAGACAACCCTGAGGGCAAGCAGAGGCAGCGGAGGGAAATGGTCCACTTACACAACACACTGCGCGGGTGCATTCGAGTACTTCTCTCTCAGCTCTCAGTTCTGATTGAATTGAAAAGGGCGAAAGCGGCATGTTCATCAGTTGAAGGTATCTCAAGGTCTCTGCTTCCCAATCTCACACTCTCTCCCATCCCTCCCTCTATCTTCTCACTCTCTCTTTTCATCTCTCTCCATTCCCCTCCCTCTTTCCATCCCTCTCTACCTCTATTTTTCCATTCCTTTCCCCTCAATTCCTCCCTTGCTCACTCTCCCCTTCTTTCTCTCCATCTCTCTCTCTCTCTCTTTCTCTCTGTCTCTCCTTCTTTCTTCCTCTCTCTCCATCTCTCTCTCTCTCCTGACCTCCTCAATGCGGGTGAATGACTCCTGCATCTTCAAGATGATACGGCGGAGAGCGTGTCATTTTCTCGCGACGTCGAGAGAGTCATCTTGAATCACCGTTGTCAAGGAAGAACCTACATATGTACATACATATATATTCATATTCATTCAGAAGGATCACACTTTCATAGACAGTAAAATGGAATATAAGATAAACAAAAAGATTAGTTAATTACTTTTGTAAATCGAACGAACGCGAAAAGGGCGAAATAAAGGAAATATTTGAAGCAAAAAAAAATTTGGGGCTGACTCTTGAGGTCCAAGCCGGCGCAGAAGGTCGGCCCATTCGCAGAGAGCACAACGACGCGGCAATCGGGATCGGCATCCATCTTCTTGAATACTTCGCCAAATTCACTGAAGAAAATTTTTTTTAATATGTTTTAATATTACAATGGGAAGAAGTATTGTGTGTTTAAAAATATAATTTAAAAAATAAATAAAATTATTATAACTAAAGTGGCCAGTTCCAAAAAGAAAAAAAATGCTGTGCTGACTGCCAAAAGTCAAGGTTGATCGCGTTGCGCTGCTTCTCTCTGTTCAGCTGGACATTGTAGACAAAGTCGCTGATCGAGACGACTTTGATGTATTTATGACTGCTGTAGTCGACGCTTGTCATTTCTCGCAAATAAGAAAATAAAATTGGAAAAGAAATATGCAGAAATGTTCCAGGACAGATAAAAACTCTTATGGACCCTACAAACATTTCGACTGTCGACTGCACGGCAATGAAAACTAGTGCGAACAGGCTGACCAATAAACTACAAACTGCACCAATACGCTACTCTCTCTCTCTCTCTCTCTCTCTCTCTCTCTCTTTCTGTTATGCATGGCCATTCTTGCTCCTCACATGAAACGCCAGACTACACTTCTCTGATGTGAGATGTATGCCTGGTGGAAAAAAGATATCATTTTATCAGAAAATGATATGATTACAAGCTGTTTACGTTACACAGACTTTTGTTATTCGCGAAAGAAATAAATTATTATTTTCATCCTTCTCAGCTGGTGCTCTTTCTTGGAAGGCGTTTCACACGACGTATGAAGCACCTGTCACTTTTTGTTTACAGACAAATGAATTCCGAATTCATAGCATATCATGGCATTTGAAAGTCAGCCAACACGACGACAAGGTTTATGCAATTTACAAGTTTAGCCAGTTGTATGTGATAACACATATTACATGTTCATTCTTTTCCTTATCAGTATTTGGAATACCCAAGGCCATCAAAACTAATAATGAAGTTCTTGCTAGGTCTCTTGATCTTGTTCTGAAATCGATTGTACACGGTACTAGATTGACATTTTGTTTACGAATAAGTAAAGTTGACCGAGTCACTATTCACAGAATTCATTTGTTCGCCTTCCGTCGCAGCTGCAATGTAATCGTGAGTGGTAACTTCCTCATTGCTTCACGTTTTTATGTGTTTTCAGTTCTAATGCTCCTGGCTTGCAATTGCGCGTTCTGCTAAAGAAACGAAGGGTTCAGAAGAGTTCGAGAGGTCGTGTGATGTGTGGTGATGACCTGGGGAAGAAATGTGCATTTGGGGTGCGCACGTCCACGAAACATGAAAGAGAGAAGAGAGAGATAGAGAGAAGGAAAGAGAGAGAGAAAGAGAGATAGAGAGAGAGATACTGTAATTTGGAATACTGCCAACTCAAAGAGAACGTCATCGAAGCGAAGAAGCCGTATTCTCTTCGCCCGTTCTCCAAAGGGGGGATATCTTCTGAATTCATTTCCTTTTCATGATGCCTCGATTCGTTCTCTGTAGTGGATGCGTGGTGTAATAGTGTACAACAGCTATACAATATTGGGAGACGTGAGAAAATATGGGATGCCATACTTCTCGGCCCGTCAGGAGATTGCCGCTTAGGAATAGAAAAATTTCTTCTCATCCTTCCTCCTTCTTGATCTCCTGCTGCTTTTTGGCCTTCTCTTCCACGCGTGCAGATTTGCTTAAATGTTCCGACAAAAAGTCTTATATGGTCAGGAAGGTTCTTTAAGTATGTACATGGATGGAAAAGAATGGAGGATATTCTTGTGCGTTCTTCATAACTTCCGCTTGCCCGCGAACACGCCGTCCGGATTAGGGAGCGGAGACACAAACGATGTCTCGAGATTCGATCCTCGCTCTTAGTTAGAGGGTCACAGCCGGTCGCTATGCACTCTCTTCATCTTTCTAACAATAATGCACCAAACCCCCCACCCCCTCGCCTTGAACCACACGTGCCCTTCTTTACTACTTGGAAAGACAAGAACTGGTGGCAAGAAGAAGAAAAGAACATTCATGAGAATTTGTGGCACTGAATGCACATGGCTCCCGTCATGCTCCTTCTCTAAGTGGCACAGAGATTGGGGGCGGAGCCAATGCAGAGATCGCCTCGGGCGCATCTTATAGCCCATAATTCCGTGACCGCTTTTCGCCCGTCCAGAATCCATCGGAATCGTTTTTCCATGCCATTCCGAAGGAGAAGTGACCACGCCCCCTCGGTGTTCCTCGTGGCAGTATATGTTTTTTTCTTCTGAAATGTTTTCATGCGTCTTCACCTAATTCCCTAGAATTGTTCAACTCATTTCTTATTCATTTCCGCGAAAATGTGCTGACACGCTCTAGCATGAATTGCCGTTCGCACACTCACTCTCGTTGGCTAGAATCTGCAGAGGCGGCTGGCTCGCCCTTAACACTCTCGGCCCTTTTCTGGGTGCTCCTTCCATGTCTTCATAGCAGATTGCTTATCCCCTTTGTGCCTCGTCCTTTTCACCTTTTCTTGGCATGCTTGGCCGCCTTCGAGGTCCTAACTTCAGGAACAACTTGGGAAGCCCTGCAGCCATGTTCTTGCTTGTGTGTGTCAGGAACTTCGCATCCAGTTAGTGCGACGTTTGCTTCTACAAAGTTTTCCTCTGCAGCCCACTTACGCATACACATCTTTTTTTTTCTAAAAGCGAACGCAGAGCCCTCCACCTTTTTACCTATTCGCGCTTTCAAGCCCAAATTTTTGCGCCATACAAATATTATTAAATAAGCTACCTGCGCTTTAAAGTATTAACAAACCATAATTTTTTTTCATAATCTTTTATAAACGAAGAAAGTTGTTGTTTTTCGGAGATACCCTAGGATGTTTGATCGGTGACGTTGTGCATTTCTTCTCGGACAAGAATCTATCTAGAAACATGAAAAGTACATAAATCCTCCTCTGTCCGCGTCTACTATCGTTGGGTTTCTCGATGTTCTCCGCAAGTCCGTTGGTTAAAAAAGGGCGCGCTCTCGCAGTACTATCACATTGGCCGATGTCTTCCCTTAAAGCCACCTTCCTTTCCTCTCTCTCTAATCCTTTTTTTACCCCTCACTTACTCTGTTGATGTCCTCGGCACAGAAAACAACATCGGAAACGAAGTGAGCTGTGAAGAGAGAGGAGAAGCGGGCTTCGAAGATCAAAGGCACGCGCCTCCCTCTTTTCTTTTTCAGGAGACCAGACCTCCTCTTCAACCCCTTCTCTCCCTTCCCACTTTGGAGAGACGGCCAGACTTTCTACTGTCTGAATAGGGCAGCACCCGCCACGCCCTCGAACCCATTCAACCCTGTTCTTTTTTTAAAACTCGTCAACCGACAATCTTCGATTTTCAACGGAGAGTCCAGAATTTCGATGCTTTTTGGAATGTTCTGCTCCGCTCACCAGGTGCAAAGATGGTGTGAATGTATTTAGCTGGGGAAACATCGCCTGCCTTAGTTCCCTGAAATGCTGAAAAAAACATGTGACTGTTAAAGTTATCTCGCAATCAGTTCCCATAACTCGCTTCTCCCAAGTTTATTGCTCAGCTAACATAACGAATCGGTTATGTTCATTGCATATTAATAATATTATTCCATGGGCGCTTGAACTATGAAATAGCCGTCGTCTGGTGATTGAGTGAAATATCAGAGCTGTTGACACTGCGTGAGTGAAGTATTATTATCGTATCTCAACATAGCCTGCAAATATGAAAATGACGTGAGCCTTCATAGAATATACTGCTGCAATATTAAAATTCAAATTTAAAAAGTTTCGGCTTTCACTAACAAAGTGCGATTATGAACCACTCAAAACGTTTAGAAATTATTCGACCCGTTGAATAGTCAAACAGTAGAAGTAGATAAAATATTTTACTTATCTATTCCACGATAACTCAAAACACGTGCCACTTTTGTGGCCGTAAATAAAGTTAAGTTAAATTTGAGATATTGTAGCTTCCCAAGGAAACATCGTGGGCTATTGTTGAGCATATATGTATATTGCTTTCAAAGTACTTTCACTTTGTATTCCGTAACTCCGTACTTCGAGCATAATGTGATGATTGTTGTAACGCGAGAAATTAGCATATTGCTCTTGTATTGAATTGCCTTCCCGTGCACGTCCCCTTGAACAGTTCCACTCCTGCTGCGTGCCAATGCTGCACGATCTCTTCCTCTTGCTGGTGGCCACGGCGAGTGTTGAGGCAAATAAGGCAGCTGCCGCTGAAGAAGGTGTGACGATCTATTGTGTGGTCACTATACCCCTCCAACCGACAACCCCCCTTCGTTCTTCACATTTGAGTACGCACAGTACCACCCAACAACCAGGGATGCGTGAACTTTCTGATCTTTCCGAAAATTCCGAAACTCCTGGTTGTTGAGCGGTAATCTAATCAGCTCAAGAAGAAACACCCACTCTTCTGGAAAGACCAGGGACATCCAGTGCTTTTAAATGGAGCCTCCTATTCACCATTTCAATCCTTATCCTACATTAACTGTTGAAATTTTTATTTTTGGTATCTAGATGTGTTTAAAATCACGAAGAATCTTTTTTCAGCTTCCTTTTCGGCAGATCCCACACTGCCTCCGGTACATGGAAGAGCGGCTACAACTCATAAGCCGCGGAGACGGAATCCCGAGGAGCAGTTCTCTGCCGGTACTTTCTCTCTCTCCATCTTTTCTCGCGCTCTTTATTGCCTCAACGACGACATAAAACTCTATTTTCATCGTTGTTTTCGCGCGCTTTCAAAATTGTTTTGGCACCTCAAGCGGATTCATTTCATGATGATTTTTTCGTTCCATTTTGGAACGAAATCACGTTCTTCAAGCGGATGCCATAGTATGTGGAAATGTATAATAGAATGAGATATTCCTATACAGTAAAAAAGGAAAGTGCTGAAATCTCGGCTGAGGCCTCTTAAAAAAAAGCAGAAAGATATTCTTGGTCTGTTTGTCCCCGCGCATTTCGGCAGAAATAACATGCGAAGACTTGGAATAGGCTCTCTTTACTTTCAGAGAATCTGCCGATCTGCTTGCATGATCAGAGTCAGAGGAAGAGTGTGCTGGCTGAAATCCTCGCTGACTATGACAAGACGCTTGTGCCTTCGAACAACTCGGTCCATGTCTCAGTGGAGTTAACTGTGCAGGTCGGTGGATAAGAAAAGTTTAATTGTAATTTTTCATTTTATTTCTAAAATGGTGCAAGTACTACAAACTAGCACGAAACTTCACAAATTTTTATATGCTCATAGTAAATGCTGCAGGCTATTATTAGAAGGTGCACAAACTATTCTTGCACAGGATATCTCTTCGATATCGGAGCTAACGAATTCTTTCATCGCTGACGTGTGGTTCTCACAAGTGTGGACGGATCCCCGGCTGGAATATCGGTATCTCGCATGCAAACTCAGTAATGCAGAGAACAGCGCGGCGTTCCCATCCACACTCCTCCGTTGCTACTATTTCCAGACATATCTCATGCAAGTCGAATCTGAGTCTCGACTCCTCCGTTGCTGAGAAGCTATGGACACCGAATGTTTGCTTTGTCAATTCGAAGCAGACCGACGTTCATAAATCTCCAGCGTCGAACATCTTGCTGATAATCTATCCCAACGGTATGATTATTCGTCGTCTTCTCTAGATAGTTCGCTTTTTACAACGTTCTTTTTATATTAAGGAACAATTTGGCTGAACTACCGACTTCGTGTAATGGCGCCTTGCCGCTTTCATTTGTCCAGCTTTCCGATGGACAGACAGGTTTATTGCAAATAAATATTTTTATACTATTTTATGAGGCTATTCATGTGATCGCGAATGCAATAATATTCTTTCAGGAGTGTTCGCTGGTATTTGAGTCATATTCATATAATATCGCAGAAGTGCGTCTTATATGGCAGGTGATTACATTTCTTATGATAAGATAAGGGAGTCAATATATTCGAAGGACAACTAATTAACATTGATAATAAGGAATGGATGCCGGTGACTCTGCCGCCGTCGGAAGACTTTGGCCTGCCGGACTTTAAATTCTACGACGTGAACTGGACACATTCAATGGAAGAGTACACTGCTGGCTTGTGGGATCAGCTCAAAGTTACATTCAGGTTATTTACGTTTAAATCAAACAATTCATATTTGCTTTTGAAGTTTGGGGATATTATAAATCACTGTTTTTTGCTGCTGCAGATTTCAACGCCTTTACGGCTATTACGTCCTGCAGATGTACTTGCCGACCTATCTGTCCGTCTTCATCTCGTGGATCGCCTTCTGGATAGACACACGCGCACTGCCGGCACGCATCACTCTTGGCGTCTCCTCGCTCATGGCTCTCACCTTTCAGGTCAGCACTTTTATAATATTAAAAGGAGGACGATCGCCGGAATAATTAGCTAGTTATAGGTATTCCCATTTTTTTCAGTTATACACTATATGTTTTTAGTTTGGAAACGTTGTCAAGAACCTTCCGAGGGTATCATTCGTAAAGGTATGCAATTGTTATATTATTTTGATATGCCTTTTCATTAATTCTGCAAAAAACCTTTATAGTAGAAAGCTTTTCACGAAAATTTTTAGGCAATCGATTTGTGGTTCTTTGTTTGCGTTGCCTTTATCTTCTTCTCGCTCGTTGAGCTGGCCATCGTGGGATTTGTCGACAAGATTACCGAAATTAATAGGAGAACTCGTCGTCAGAAGCACTTGCGAAGGCAAGGCGCGATTAGGTTTGTTTGAATTGTTACATACATTATGTTTTGGTGATAGTCTTATAAAATAATTAAATTATCAAGTTTTCAGGCCAAATTTCATGTCAAACGGCATCCAAAATGGAAGCAATAACAACATTACTCAGTACAAGAGTGAGGAGCACGTCGTTCAGCTTGACTATCTCTACGATACCTTGTTAGACGAGCTTTTTTCTAGTTAAACGCGATGAGCTTTTGTGTGTATCAAGATTTACATTAGGACAATGAAAAATATATCGATTGAAACGTTTGAGAGAGGAGAAGACAACGAATCGAGTTAGGCGGGAGTCGGTGGGACAGCTGATTGATCGTGACATGGGCGCCCGCGTGGATACCATTGCTGCCAAGGCGTTCCCTGCATTCTTCGCACTCTTCAACGGTTGTTAATTTCATACCTTTGCCTGGCAGTATAGAGACATAAACCTGAAAATTTCACAAAAGTTCTCTTATCTGTAAAAAAATTACATCAAAAAAAAAGAATTTCCTTTTTATGAGCGCGGCTTTAGATTATTTGTCGATATGGAAGATAAGGGATATAATTTTGCAATTTTATTTAGTCGTATACTGGTGGTACTACCTCAGCCAAGAGCGCCACTAACGGCCTCGAGTCAAGCTGGATCTGCGATCTCGCAAACCTTATACATATGTATGTATGTGTTTAATTCTGCTTCTCATCTTGAGCATTCTTCCATTCCTTAATCATGTTTTGTCTCCTTCATCTTTTTGCTTTTCAATGCTTGTCGTTCATGTCTGAACATATTGGAGTACATACATATTCATCGAGGACGGTTCAATGGTCATTTGATAAAGAACATTATTGCCATGAGTATAATTCAAATGTAATGAAGAATACTCTGAATGATAGATATGTATTATGTACATAGAAACATATGCTTACGTATTTGCTTTTCCTTGCTTCAATTTCGAGCACCGGTTAAAGTCGTAAATATAAACTCCGACACAGGCGCACTCTCTCTCTCTCTCTCTCTCTCTCTCTCTTTCTCTCTGTGCCGTCGCTTTCGCTTTCACTTGCAGTGCAAGTTCTCTAGACATGCCTTGACACAAGCTATTTCCTCGCTTCCTCACTTTCCATTTCATCACCAATATATAGCTATTTTTTTCTCTTTTTATTATTCTTCTTTCTAAGTTCCTTTCTAAAGATTGCCGAGAACAACAGGTGGATTGAATTTGAGTAGTTTTGAGGAGCTCTCTCTCTCATGTCATGCTCTGATTCGCTTCCCGCGGCTATGGGCTCGCTCTGTTCATGAATCGTCAAGTGCTGAAAGGTGTAAGAAGGGGGGAGAATGAGCGCGAATAAGAAGGGAGGATGGAGATGAGGAGGGGAAGAGCCACCCAACTGGTCATGACTCTCTTATTACCAAGCAGCGGGTGGCCATCACAGAAAAGGCATGAGACCACGGGGATCCCTTTGCTTCTCATGGCGGCTTGCCTGTCAGAAAAAGCATTCTTTCAGGCATGCATCTTTTGACTTTCATCCATGATTGTCATTTTCATCATATATGCAGTCTTCATATTTTTGCTTATATTTTTTTCTGAGTTAATAATCTTTTGAGCAGCTCAGGATTGTCTCCTTGTTCATATATTATTAAATGAATCGTTAATAGTTTGGTAAACTGTTCGCTCGTCGTTTTAGGAACCATGAACAAGACAATGGCGAGCATGAGAGTTGGGCGAAGGTGGGAAAGGCTGCCTGCGGCTGATTCGGGGGGGGGGGGGTGTCACACAGTGTGATAGTGTAGTCATGGTAACTTCGTGGCGAGGACATCTTGGTGATGTGAGTGCCCAGAGGGTAGGAAGGGATGGAAAAGACGAGTGAAGCAAGAGGGAGAGAGAGAGAGGGAGACGGAGATAGATAATAAGTAAAAGAAGGTAAAAAAAAGAGTGAGATGAGAGTGCGAGAGAAAGTGACTATGTAAAAGAAGGTAAGAAGAGAGTTAGAGGCCAAGATAGTAGAGTGAGAGAGAGATAGAGAAGGAGAGAGTGTGAGAGAGAGAAGAAGGTGGAAGAAAACCCGCCGCGTTGTTTGAAGCGACGGCCTCGCTCTCATCCGCCGCTCATCTCCCAACTTGGCGTTGCCTTTTGCCCACACTCACTCACTTTGCTTTGACTCCTCACCAGCGCACCCTGCCTTGCATTAGCACAGTCATATAGCAAAACCTCTCTTTGACTCTCTTTTTATCCACCACACTATCTCATTTTTTACCTCTCCCTCTCTCGCATTCTCTATGCCTCTCTTTCTCCATCTCCCTCCCACTCTATCCCTGATCTCACTCTCTCTTTCTCTCTCTCGCCTCGCTATCCCTCTCAATCCCAGTAAACCTCCCGATCTCCTGCTCGTTTTTTCCTCCTCCTACCACTACGTATCGCATCCGCTCCGTGTCAATGCCTGTTTAATTTACAGCTGCTACCTTAGAGATTAATGAAAATGGCTAAAAATTTAAGGGCTTATTGATATTGCATTAGACAATTTTTACAGCTAGAACTGCCAGCTTTATAAATTATTTATGAAATAGTCTTTTTTGTCTAACTACAACACTTCGCTAATGCCAATTAATCTTTTGATATTTTACATATTCACATTGATATCTTTTCGATCGTTCTTCGCTAATTTTTATTGTTCTAATCTTTCTTCTTGTCTTTCAATACCAAATATTAATTTGAGAATAACATGTCTCGGTCACGTACGAGTACTGCGAAGCTGTTGCTGTACCTCCTTCTCAGCGTGTCTGTAATTGTGGCGCAGTACAACTCGCAGACGTATCCGGATCCGCGGACAGACCCGCTGTCGTGCCGCCTCGGCCTGCTGGGCCCCGTCTGCGACCCTGCTTCGATCCTTAGCGATGAAGAGCGTGGCCGACTGGCTGCTCGTATTCAACAGGTTTCATTCATACGTTCTGCATCCTTTTGGTATTGCCTTGTATTCTTATAAAGTAACTATTAATCTATTCTTCTACGAAGTAATTATTATTGATTTTTTCTGTAAAAAAAAAAAATAAATTAGAAACAAATTATCGCTTCCATAAGAGGATTCGAACCCGGATACTCTGCGTCCTAAAAAGCACCCTTCAGCTCGTGGCCGTGACAGCGCCGATCAGAAATACGTCGCCGTCGTGCGCGCAGCGACCGGCCGCCAATCTCGAGTTGACGGTCGCTGTCATCGACAAGATTGGCAGCCAACAGCATGCGCCTGTCGACATTGAGAAGTTTGCGAACAATCTCAAGAGACGCTACCAGAACTTTCAGGTTTTTCTAAATCGTTTCCGCTTCTTTTTTTTCAAGTTATCTGCTTCATTCTAATTCCATTCGATTTCGGTTAGTTGAAAATAATTTGAAGATACAAACATTCAGATAAACCCTATTATAGCTCATATTTGTTTTTCCCAACACGCTTCCCTTGTAATCGAGTCCAGTCCGAAGAGGCATTCCAAATGTCTTTCCAGAAAAAAAGATGGCCTTTGAAAGCCGTTCACTCCCAATTCCGGTTGCTGGCCAGCTGTAGAAATGCGGATGGAGAGTCGCACGAGAAAATGGAAATGAGTGTTAGAATGAGGAAAGTGGAAATTGAAGTGCATCGCCAGAGTGGGTCAGAGAGCACGAGAAGCTGAGAGAAAAGGAAACATTCTTGGCTATGACTAGTTTTGCCCCTGGAAGGGAACACGTGTGGCTTGTTTATAAATTGAACTAAGACCATGTATTGAAGAAGCTTGAAATAAAACATCTCACAATACAGATATAATTTGAAATGTCAAGAGTCCGTGATTTGTAGGATGTTGGAATTTGCGACACTTCCGTTCTCATTGTCAACTCGCGACAGGACAGGCAGGTGAGCGGGCGCTGCTTGAGACGCTTTTATGCAAATGAGCGAGAGAAGAGAAATCCGGCTTCATTTCAGGTCTTCACAGTTGCTGGTCGGGACGCGAGAATTTCAAAAGAAACGCTGCGAAAGGCTTTCGAGCGTAATATCGGCCATTTCAAAGGTGTGCTAGTTCAATGAGATACTATAGATAGATCGATATATTTTTTTTTAACAATGCTTTATTGCTAATCTATTAAAAAAATATTACAAGAAAGCCATAAATTCTTTCAGAGGGCCGCTATGCTCTTGGCCTCGAAGGCATGGTCGAGGTTATTGTCGCCGCGTACACCAGTGCTCATATCGCAAGGGTTCACTTTTGTTCATATACATACTTAACCCATCAAGAACAGTACTACATAAATTAATAAATGATATATAAATATATATATATATATATATATAAATAAATAAATATATATATATATATATATATATATTGACTACTTCTGAAAGTATCTCCAAGTCAGCATCGGTCACACCTTTCCAGGTTCCATCGCCCGACACGATTGAGAACGAGCCATTCGTCAGCTTCCCGGAGGCTGGCATCGCGTCGAACATTGCCACTCGCTCCATTCCACCCGCGCCCCAGCCCTTCCAGCAGCCAGAGCCCATTCGACACTTTGAAGAGCTCTCTCCTCCTACGGTCCCCACCGGCTTCTTGACTGCGCCGCAGAGCCCCATCTCGCCCATTCCTATTGTACGACTATTCTTTTTAACTTTACTTTAAAATTTTTATTTTACAAAAAAATAATTATAAAGCATATGAAATATTGACAAAGGCCAAAGTGACCTATCAGGAAATCGAGGACAAGGACCGAGTGTGGATCGATGTGATGAAGCTTGCAATCGCGCGTTGCGGCAACGGAGAGCGCATGCCAGAGAACGTCCGAGCCGTTGTCGAAGGTTCGTCGTAAGCAAATCAATAAAATGCCAAGCACAATTTGACTTGAAATTAAACTATTAACTTCAAGAATTTACTTTTACCTTTTCAAATTTGCCTTTACACTTATATTGCCTATCTCTGCAGAAGCGATGGCGATCTCTCTACAACTCATCTCCGATCCTCGATACAATTCGATTGAGGAAGAGGTGGACTCGCATAAAGATGTCAGTCTCTTCATTCTTGTTATAGTTTACAATGTCTCGAAACTCACCATCGTATAATATGGCATAATATTCTGCTTCAATTTTACCTTTGAGCTGATAGAAAGAGAGAAAAATTCGGAATGAAAGAGAACGAGAGTCAGGGAAGGGGAGAAAGAGAAAAGAGAAAGTGAGAAAGTGTGAGAGAGAGTGAGAGAGAGTATGCTTAAAGGTGCTTGGCATTCGTGACCAAGCGTGGCGCTCGGCGGCCAATGAGTTCCTCGTGCCGCTCTACAACAAGTACGCGGGAGTCATAAACGCCGGCTCTTCTCGGACGTGTCCGGCGATCACGACCAAGAACCGGCTGCTCCATCTGCTCAGCCTCTAGACTTCCCTCTCTCCCGTTAATCGCCCACTTTATCCCAATCTGCCATCTCTCTCTGTGCTAATCTCGACTGACTCATAGTATTTGCAACCATTCAGATGACTATGTATGTATGTAAATAGGAAATTCGTCTAGTTCTAGTACAAACTTTACATTAAGTGAAAGATATCATGTAAGTATCTCGGTAGTTGTTCATTATTTAGCTGCTTACGCTCAAAAAGAGACAATGATATAGCTGGCTCCATATTGATTGGTATATTTACAAAAGAAGCCAAATCCGGGTAACTTTTTGTATCTTTTCTGCATTGTGTTAATAAAAACTTAATTTCCAATGGACTGCTCAAAAACGCGAACAGTATGCTTGTGAATTATAAAATATGCATGAAAGGATTGAAATGATAGATACTGTGCACTAGAAAATTGGAGGGCAGCGCGCAGATGTGTGAGAGATCTTATACCTAACCCTCTGTTTCTAAAAAAACCCTTCTGAAAGCGCTCATTGTCAGAATGTCATTACTTTTAATACATATCAAGTCACTTATTTATTTTATTACGCTCATGAGATATTGGTGCTATATGACAGAGAAAGGGTCAAATGTATAACATCTACAAGAGACTGCGCGGGATGACAGAGAAAGAGAGAAATATAGAGGCGAGGGAGAGAGCAAGAGCTAGTGGCGTTGGTTTCGGAGGCAGTGGATAACTCCTGTTCTAGACAGTGGAAGTCGAGGAGAGGGAAAAGAATGGCGAGGACGGCATGAGAGAGGGAAGCGAGAGTAAGAAGATGCTGAACGAATTCGCTCACCAACTTTTCTTGACGAGCCAATGGCCGCCGTGGACCGCATCAGTGGCGTAGCCACCTACTAGAACGCGATAGTTGAGCTGCCTTCTTTGTAGTCCGGATTGTTGACGACTCCTCAAAACGCGCAGTATCATAGAGAGGCGTGTCATCGTTTCAGGGAGGCAGGCCAATGATGGAAACAACGCTCACGAAGAGCCAGGGGTTTGATACGGACTAGCAATGCCATGGCAATGGAATAGCACGTGGATATGGTAATGAGTGAAAGGGCAGGAAGAAATTAAGCGCGAGTAATGTAACATTTCATTATATTACCTCCCTTGTAGAAACTAAAAGAGTTAGTCGCTATGATGGTTACGGTAATCAGTCTAAATACATTATATGTTTCGGTGCTCATTTCAAACTTGAAATATGATATATATATATATGATATATATATATATATATATATATATATATATATGTGTGTGTGTGTATTAGCTAACTCCAAGAAGAGCATTCTTTCTTCATTGGATCACTGAATATGAGCCTCCCCCAAGGATAATGATTCATGCATTGTAAGCAACAACAAAAAAGCCTTGGGAAAGGAGACAGAACAAAGAGCAATCGGCACTTCTCCCCGTCTACTCTCTTCACTCGTTCTGCCGACTCATCGAAGGATGTTTGTTCATTTGTTTTTTTTCCCAAAATGTCTTTTATGAAAAAATCAATCTTCTTCCTTGCCTGAAGGTATTTGTCATTTCTTTTCTTTCTTTTGTTTTCTCCGTGTGCGTTGTTTCCTGCACCAATCTTGACAGAAATTCATTTCCTCGTTTTCTTCCGAAATTAGAAACCTGTATTGTTTCAAGGTATTTTTTATGTCCACGGCCGATTTGCAAGTCGACGAAGCAAACGGATCTTCTCCATCGCTCTCTGCATCCGTTTCTGCTTCATCCGACAGAAAGGCGAAGAAATTTTCGAGGAAACTTCGCAATGCACAACTCTACGCACAATGGCGAACTGTCCAGAAAACCTTCTATTCTGAGGTTTATCATTTCAGTCATCCCATTTTACTAAATGCCTCGGTGAGCTTTTTGGACACGACGCATTATGATGGCTACTCTCCTCGTGGATGACTCTGAACTCTATGTGGAAACGGAGATTCCACATATAGAGAAAACATTTTGAGCCAACAATATTAAACGGCCGAGTTCAGCTGAGCAGAAACGCCTTCTTTTCATTAGTATTATGATTTTGATATAACAATTAATGACAAACTTAGTTTTATTGTATTCGTGACCTCATTTTTATGGTGATCTCATTTGTGTGTGGCTTTTATGTCATATGTACATAATTTCTTCTTGTAGAGCTCTTCCATACCGAACGGATTCATGTTCGAAACCTAACCATCCTACACAGAATGTTCTTCAAGCCAATGCAAGATGCGAGAAAAATGAGTGATGAAGAGCATAAATTGCTATTTGCCAACTTGGAGGAAGTTCTCGATGTTCACAAGGTTCATTTTTATCAGAACTGCATTAGCTTTAAAGGCTTCTAAATTTGATTCAAGGCGCGAAGACTACGCAATCATTGAAATTAATCTATTTGATAAAAAAGTTGATTCGACAGGAAATGAACAGAAAGATGTGCCAAATGCTGGAGCAAATAAAGCACGAAATCGCTGATGGGCGACTCTTCGTTCCAATTTCGTCCGGGTTATCAAAGCTCTTTGGCAGCACGAATTGAAAGAATCTGAGATCTGCTGCGAGCAAGTTTTGCAAGCTGCAAAATGAAGCAGTTGCCACATTGATGGACTGGTTCGTGGCACTTTTATATTTCTATCAAAAATATTTACTTATACATACATATGTATGTAGTATGTACATAGGTGTTTTCCTTTGAAGAATTTAATCAAACGTTCGAGTGATAAGTAAGCCAAAAATATTATTTGCCAGCTTATCTCTGAAATCTATGCCGATTGTGCGTCTGCAGGTACCAGCCAGATTCCATCCACCCAGCTGCTGACTTTCTCCGCTGTGCTGAGGGCCACCCACTAAGCCGGAAACTTCGACTTATTGAGCTGTTGCAAAGTGAAGAGAAGCGTCTCGAGTAATATCCACTGATGTTGAACAGAATTGCGAAATACACCGAGGATGACGAGGTTGGAGAAAATGGTGCTCTTTCGAGATACTACTCAAAAACATTACTTTTCCTCTTTTGAGATTCTAAAGCTAGCTATTTCGCAGGACTACAACAAGTTGCTCGGAGTAGTCAAGCTTGCGAAGCTGATCCATTCGGGAGTGAGAGTGGAAATGCAAGAAACCACATGGAGGACTCAACAGACCGATCGAGTCTACCAGAGAGACACTGCTACTTACGATGCTACTCTGGCTAAATATTACTTCATATAAATTTCTATTGCGGTATTAAAAAAGGACTTATAGCTTTATTGTATTTTATTAGTTACGCCTATTATATAAATATGTAAGTATACATGAAGGGTGTGGCAGTGTACAAGAGAAAGAAAAATGAAAGTAAAGCGAAAGCTGAAACATCGATGGTTCATATCACGAGAGAAAGGCGTCAGAATGAAATGTCTCTATAGTCGCAGGGAACATCAACGATATGGCAAGCAAAGTTCAAAATAGCTTTCCTGTGTGCAAATATAGTATTTGGCAGCTTTAGGTCGAAACTAGAAGCTGAGCTATCTATGAAACACTGAAGTTGCTCTACTGGACAGAGTCGCTGATGACGAAAGCATCGCGAACGCGACTACGCGATGAAAGACACGGCGGAAGTCCCTAGAAGTGGTAAAGCAACTTCAGATGCTAACTCCTGGAAAATTAGCAACTTCTTATGCTAACTTCTGAAAAAATTAACTTCAGGTGCTAAAGTCCGGAAAGTTAGCAACTTCCAGTATTTGTTAAGAAAATAAAACCAAATAAACGGAGTACCTTCAACCGCGAGAGTCGCCGGAAGATTTGCGTCTTGTTGCTGAGAAGGAAGAGGATGGCAGCGACGAAGAGAATGCAAACAGCGGCCGAGGCTATCCAGCTGAAAGAGGAGCCAGCACTAGCAGAGTCGGCTACTGCCGCCACGGGCTCTTCCGTCGTTATCCGCTCGATGTACTGGAAATTCAGGAGAGGTCATAAAGCGTTATGTACTTATCGATAGTCAACGAACATGTATCGTAAAAGTAAGGTAATGGGAAGATAGAAAAAAAGAAGAAAAACAAACAAGTAGCCCGATTCCATTGTCGAATGGCAATGGCGGCTGTGTCTGGAGTGCCTCAATCAATGTCCTTATCTCATCGATGTCCTCCATTCCCACGGATACATGCGCTGTGACGGACTCTTCTCCATTAGGCGTCCTTGCAACGTCAGTCAACTGCAATCAATCTTCATATCTCTTTCAGTCCATCATATGATTCTTTCTCACCTTCGGGCATTCACATTAATATTCATTGTTCATGCTTCCAAATGCTAAGTTTTTTCATTAGTTTCCCCGAATCATGTTTTGTTGTGGAAGGCAGTTTGATGTTTTTTTTAAAAAATATTGTTGGTATTGTAGCTGACATTGAGGAGCAGCTCGGCGGGTGGCGCAAGGGTGCCACCTCGCGCGCGAGGCCTGTCCGACGTGTGCAGCGCGGCTTGCTGGAGGGTCGCGCGCATGGCGTGTGCTAGAGAGCGACTCATCTTCTCGCGAAAGTCGCTCTCGCTCACGTTTACGGTGCGCGGCACGCGGAGACGGACGCGGAAGTTCTCCCAGCGACTCGAACTGTTGAGGTTTTTGTGTGCTATGTTTATTAGTCTTAGTTTTATTCATAAAAGCAACGCATCACGAGATTACAAATATAAAAAGTAAAACGACATGAATTACATCACATTACCAACAACATGCAAAAAATTACTCCACGAGGGAATCATACACAGTTGAGACACTTCACGGATTGTTTGAACTAGTTACCAAAACGATTTCTTCATTTGTTCAATGAGCATTTACGAAACAACACAAATCTGAACGACGGAATGATTTGTGGATAATATTTAAATATTAACCTAAATTTTCATATTCCTAGTAATCGTTAAGATCACTAATTGTAAGAACCGTGGATGATGGCAACGATCACAACACAACACTACAAACAGTGATGTCCACTTGTGCATAATCTGGAGAGTCAGTGATTGAGACGACCGATCTGCACGACAGCAGGCAACAAGAGTGGCGATGACTGAGCTGACCGTTCTTTGCGGGAGGCGCCGCTTCCCTGGAGCGCGGCTGTCTGCGAGGGCGCGGACGGCTCAGGCAACTCCTGGAATGCTGTGAGTGGCGTCGGTAGATGCCAGGCAGACCGCGGTGACTGCTGCTCTTGTTGCGGCAGAGAGACATTCGTGATCTGCGCGCCTATTTCAAGGCCCCGCCCTGCAGAGTCCGCTTGAATATTTGTGCATAAGTAAACGAGAGTTGCATACTCGATCCTTTTCCTGTCTTTTAGCCCAAGAGTAGTCGTTGCTACCCTTCCCGTAATAGAAATCAATTTAGCCGGTTTCCGACAGGCGTCATAGCTCTAGCGAAGAGATATGTATGTACATATCTATGCAATTTGACTACATCCACATGCGATGCAAACGAGGATGATATATGAAAATGTATATACCACGAAAGGCATCCGTTGTGCCGTACTGCGCAACCATGAAGCCATTTCTGGTTGCTGCAAAGGCAGAACAAAAGTGTTGGAAAGGGTAAATGAAAAGATAGAAATATATAGAGTTTTATACTTGAAACAGTCGACGGCGCTGGAACGATCTCAAAGGGCGGAATTGATGGCGGTGTCGGCAGCTCAGAGTCTGGGAATTGAATGAAACTCATTTTGTCTACTCGAATTAGAATACTTTTAATAAAGACTTCAAAGGATATGAATAGAGAAGTGTTCATGTAAATAGTACTTTAGTGAAAAGTAATAGCATGAGCTACATACCGACGAGGGGTGATGGCGATGGTGGGAACAATGTGAAGGTGTCTACAAGTAAAAGGAATTGAAGAATGAAGAGAAATGCTGTGGGAAAGTCCGTCAAGATTCCAGGGCTCCTTTAGTTTTAATTATTGATTTAAAGTATTTCAGTACCATCAATAGGAAAAGTTGGCGGAAGAGGCGGCGTCTCGGTCAAATCGGTTGAGCCGGACCAGACTGAAATTACGAGGCAAATGTATCGAAGAAACAATAAGCATAATAAGATTAAAACACTATCTTTGAAAATGTTCTTTAAAATATCTTTTTTTTTTGTAAAATATTCTATCTGAATTAGAATAGAAACCGTAAAAGAACTAAAGTAAGGTCCCACCGTCAGTCATGAATCCGGGAAAACTAATGGCGGGAGTAGGAAAACGTGTCGCAGTGCCACTTCCTGGCTCGTCCGTCGGAAATGGAGGAGGAGCGACCGTTGTGGGCATCGTCATCTCCGCGGATGCTCCTCCGCCAGTACTGCCTCCCTGAGTTGCTCCGGTGGAGGCATTCGAGGCGCCTCCGGATGTCGCTTGCGTTCGATAGGCTACCGTGCTCTCGGCGCCTGAGTCCGTTGTGACTCTCCCAGGGGATAAGAGATCTCCATCATCAGTGGATCCGCCTGGACCAGAGCTGGGTCCTCCGCTCGGTGATGTTCTACCGGTGCCTGGAGTCTCTCCACTTCCCTCGATAATCTCCGGAGTACCTTCGTGGTTGGCGACAAACTCGGGCGGGCCGACGGTGACGAATCGATCTGGCGGAACGGAGAAGGGCGGGAAGAGCGTGGGCGCCGCTGGCCGCGACGGCGTCGTTTTCATGTCGATCGTGACGTTGCCCGTCTCGAGCAGCATGCTCGGCACGCCATTCATCACGTGCAGCGCGTGGTGAGACGAGGTGAGCGAGGCCTCGACATGGGAAGCTATTTTTTTGTTATTAATTTAATTAACAAGTTACTTATAGACATAGAGAGTTCTTGACGCGTTTTATAGTTATTACTAATTTATTTGATACTAATTGATAAAGTAGCTTGTTAACGGTCAGCTAAATTCCTTGAGAGCTAAACTAATTAACTTCGTCTTGGCTAGACGTTTAGAAACATGAGGCTAACCGTGGTCGAGTTGGTGGCGATGGATATATGAGACGTGTTCGACTGCGCGCTCATCTCGCGCGTTGAGTACAGCGCCATCTTGAGCGAGAGAGACGTGACGTTCAGCTGCTCTGCCTGCGTGCTTCGTCCGCCGATGGCGATGTCGCCGCCGCCGTGATCCACTTGTAGGCTGCGGGGAAACAGTTTTCAGAAAATATTTGCTGCCTTATTTATAATCAAAAATATTCTTGTAAAAAAACACTAAAATAGGCTCCCGCTGACAGCGAATGTTGCTGGACGTCAAAGAAGACGTCGGATGAGTTCTTCTCGATGACCGCTCGCGTGTTCTCCTTGGGTGTCACAATGATGAGATGCTGGTCGGTGAGCGCGAGTTGGAAGGGCGAGAGCACAGTGCGCAACTCGACGGTGTGTGTCTTAGTGAAGAGGCGCACACGACGGTAATCGGGGTCAATGTCCAGCATCACCTGAGTATGATTATGAGAGCGAGAGAAAGAGAGTGAAAGAGAGAGAGAGGGGGAAGAGAGAGGAGATAGAGCGAGAAAGAGAGAGAGAGAGAAATAGAGAGAGAGAGACGAGCGAGCCAGAAAGAAAACTGAAGTGAGCGTGGTGCAAAGCAATCACGTGATACAAATGGTTTAAAACAAGAGAAACCGATTAATACTGATAGGAATCATTGTGTTTTTAAAAACGGGAAGGAAATTTTGAATATGTCCAGATTAAGTAATCTCAAGAAATACCTCGCCATAGACAGTTCGTACTCGTGCGCCGAGAAGAACGGCACGAACAAAGTAATCGTTATCAGAGGCTGAAGTTAATTAGTTAATTACTTACTTAGTTAATTAATTCTTCCTTTCCATAATTGAACGATTGTCCTAAAAATTAAGCAGCAAACCCGAGAGAATGATCTGCCTCTCGAGCGTCTTCTTGTCTGTGACATTGGACGCAATGTCCATCATCTTGCGCGCGTTGATGTGTCGCGTGTACGCGGTGAGATCGGCCGAGCTGCCTTGGAATGCCTCCACCTTCATGCCGCTGTCTTCGATCGAAATGTTGACGCTGCCGCGGAGCGCGTTCGATGAAGACGACTGGCCATCGCTGCTGCGATTCGTGTACATCGAGTACTGTAACTTGTTCTTCTTTCTAATCGACTACATTTACGCAAATCTTAGTGAAAAGTGAAGGTGCAGATTTTGCAAGAAGAAATAATGTGAATATGTTTAAACGACAGATTAAACGACAGAAGACATATTATTTGGAATACAATTGAATAACTTCTCTTACACTTTCATTAATTATATTAATCATTAATTAAGCATTCAGAATATATAACTTTTATAGTAAATATATCTTCAATAACAGAAAAAAAAAACTGTGATGGTAATTAAGCAATAATTAAAACAATTAATTAACCTTTGATGTCACCGACTGTGCGTGAACATTGGCCGTTCGCACGAACATGTATGTCTCGACGTCGTTGGCCGTGTAGTTGACAAAGGTGTCGTAGCTGTCGAAGGTGACGTTCGACGACGACGCCCATGTCGTCATGTTCAGCTGATTCTCGCGTAGCTCGATGCGCGAGTCACTCGACGTGACCACCACGACGTCCGTGACCGAGACGTTCGAGTCGATCGAATGGACCTACGACGAAGTTTCGTAGCCAATTATTCATAAAAACAAATAAATAAAATAAAATTGCACCTAATTTGAGAATATGGCTTAAAGGCGTGCTATAAACTCAATCTTAAATTTGCTCTTTTTTGCGAGACACAACGGAGATGTGAATGAAGGAGACGCGGCTTCAATGGTAATGTAAAATGAAAGAAAGATTTCGGTAGACCTACGACGAAGTTTCACACCCAATTATTCATACAAAACTAAATAAAAATAAAATAAAATTGCACCTAATTTGAGGATATGGCTTAAAGGAGCTAAACACTCAATCATGAAGTCGCTCTTTTATGCAAGACACAACGGAGATGTGATTGAAAGTGACGCGACTTCAATTGTCGGGAAAATTGATATTGATTACGCTAGAGTTTCGTGCTCCTTTAAATTTGCGAGTTTTAAAGCTCTAAAGATTCTTGCTAACTTGGACGTGATTAGATGGCAACGTCTGTCGTTTCAATCGCTTTGTCGTTGCGACTGCAGCTAAAGACTGATTGGAGAGGGCGAAGAGAGCGAGGGTGGAGAGCAAGAGGCACGCCTGCTGCCACCGAACGGCGCCATCCATGGGCCTGCTTCCGAGTGGAGAGACCAAGCCTGCTCCCTCTCTGTGGCTCTGGGGTCAGGCCAGGCTAGACTAGACTAGACTGCAGTCGATGAGACGATCCAACGAGTGAGTGCCTACTGAAGTGTCTTCTTTCTCCTTTCTAAACTAAAAATGTGAAAGAAGCGGATATCCGCACTCGACAGAGTTGTTAAAAACAGTGGTGTAGCATGTGCATGAATGGCGTGCTAACAAGTATATCTATGGCAATCCGTTGCAAAGCAATGGATTTGGAGAGGTGCCCACTCAGAGAACGATGACGCAATATCTGCCATAAAAAGAGGTATGATCTCTCGCCGAAACAGACTCTCATCTAGTGAAAGTTCCTCTACATTCGGTTCGATGAGACATTCACGGGTGTTCAAATGATATGTTTGTGATGTTTGCTGGCTTATCTTAGCGCTGACATGTTCAAAATGTTCGATTGTAGTTAACCACGGAACAAAGAAAGCACGAAAGGGAGACAAAAGAAGAAGGCGCGCGGATTAAAGTATTCTTGCGCGAGAGTGGCATCAAAGTACCTGGAATCCTGCCAGCCGGCCACTCACTGTCCACTTCTACGACGGACGATGAATTGCCATAGAAACACACTAGTTGCAGCCGAGTGGCTCGCACTCTTTTTCAATCTTTCTCCATTTCCATTTCCTGCTCTCTGCCACTTTTTCTCCATCTCCATCTCTTTCTCTTTTCACTTTACTACTACTACTCCCTTTCTCTTTGTTTCCGCTTCCCTCTCGATTTAACGCTTTCTCTCTTTCTTTCTCTCCGTATACTCTTCTTCTCAGGTGCGCCGTTTCTTCACCTCGGCAAAATGCATCTGTTACCAGCGCTTACGACTAAAAGAGAGCGGGCGAGAGCGAGAGAGAGAGAGAGAAAGAGAGAGAAGAAGGAGTCAGCCTCGTTCGCTTCTTCCAGGCGCTGCCATCTCATGGACGCTTTCGGACTCCATTTATGCATGTCCACTTTTTCTCTCAATCTCTTTCAATCTCTCTCAACCTCTCTAACTTCTCCTCACTCTCTCTGTGTACTCTCTAAATCTCACTCTCTCTCTCTCTCACTCTCTAACGGAAACCACATCCTTGGACGGCGCTCTCGCATGCTCGACATCAAAACGTTTTCGTACTATTATATACATATCGAGAGTAGAGCTCAAGATTTGTATTGAGAGAGAGAGAGAGCGAGAGAAACAGAGAAATAGACGGATTGAGATAGAGAATACAGCATGCCACGAATTCGAATGCCAATTATCCGCTCGCACCTTAATCGTACTGCAGCGTACTCTTATTGGTATGGAGGGATAAAGATTGAAAGCAAGGCAGAGCATCCTTCAGCATCAACATATATGGAAATCTCACTTAATCTTTGCATAAATAAATCCTCTCGGGCACGTTCTCGCTTGAAATTGTTCAGAGAAATTATTTAAAAAAAAATTCAGGTCGCATTTAAAGCACAAAAATAGCGCTGTATGCCCTTTTCCATTCGTAAAGTGATGTCGAAAGAGATAGAGAAAACATTTTGGGCAAGGGCGCATGTCGAAAGAAGGATAATCCACATGCAGCACTGCCGAATCCAAAATGTTATACTAAAAACTTCTCCTTCTAAAAGCTTTTTGGCCCTTGCTCTTCAAGAAACTTGTGCCAAAGTTGTACATACGCATTTATCTTGGAAGATTTATGAATAAATGTTGGCAATAATATGATTAGAAAAGACGCGAATTCTGTCACCGTCGTGTAAATTCAATACATTTCGTAATAGCATAATGCAATGAGGATGAGAACATATGTAATGAGTAGGGAAGTAAATATAAATGCAGGTCAATTATTATTCGCATTGAAATAGAGCATGGCAGTGCCTTACTGGGGGGATAGACTGGCGCGTTTAAAACTGAAATCATCCCGTTGAGAAAATTTAATAATCTTCATAGAGCACGTATGCAGAGGATTTTTTACATATAAAATCTCCTTTGGAAGAGAACATTATGACCAACATATTTAAAACGAACGAGTATATGAAAGAGAGAAGAAGCAACCTGTATCAGATGAATCCCATGCGGACATAACAATATCATTCTTAAACACACAATAATTGGTAGAGAAAACAATTAATTACGACATATATTTATGTGATAGATATCTGAAGCTACTGCTTTAGACTCTTTCAAAAAATGTACAAAAAATACTTTCATAAAGATTAAGAGTGTTAGAGAAATCGAGAAGATAAAGGCCATAAGTCAGACAATCACAGGGAGCGCTCTGACATCATGCGCGCATGAGCTGGTGGGCTATGGTGTCTGGGGGGATGATTTAGGAGAGAGAGAGAGAGAGAGAGAGAAAGCGAGTGTGAGGGAGAGAGGGAGGAGAGAGTGTGTGAAGTGAGAGAAAAGAGGAGCGAAAAATGAAAGAAATGAGCTAGAAAAGGTGTAAGTAAGTGCGGAAAGCGAAAGGGGAAAGTTAAGAGGGTGGTGGCTAGAGCCTGACGCCGCCCCTTTCCATTTCCCTCTCCACCTTTGCTGGCTGGCTGGCAGATAGATACACGGCTAATGTTGCTCTTGATGAAGCGAGAGCCAGGCAGGCTTGCTTTCGTCCGATGGAAAAATTCGCTGAGATCACGCAAATGAGGATTCTTGAGGTGTGTGCATGTGAGAGAAGAGAAAGAGGAGGGAGATGAGGGGGACAGATGAGAAATGGCGACTCGCCATAGTAGGCGGCATACGTATACGACGGGACTTTGACGAAAGTAATTATTCACATCTTGAGGTGGGAAAGAAGAGGATAGTAGTATTCGATATGGCAAGGGATGAAAGAAGCGATTGTTTTGCTGAGCTTACAGTGGGAAGTGCAAATAACATGTCTGTTTTAGTTAGGATAGTCTTCGTTTCAAAAAAAAAAGTGAGTCTACTAGACAAGGTCTCCGTCTTGCTGCGAGTAGCGTAGCGAGCCGGCGCGTACGCCGTTCGGCTGCTGGATGAACGTGCTGAGCATGTGTTGTTGCTGGTGGCGCTGCTGCTGGTTCGGCGTGCCGGGCGCTGACCGCAGCAGCGTATTGTTGTTGCTGCTGAGTTGGCCCTGGTTGTTGTTGTTCACCTTGGCGTAGCTGCTGCTCCCGCCAGCTGATGAGCTGTGATTGCTGAGAAGCGTCCCGTTCATCGGCATGTAGCCACGGCGAGTCAGCGAGCGGTCGGCGTACAGCGATGCCACGTCCTGCGGAGGCTCCTTAAAAGCTCTTTTTTGTTATTTAATATTTTTATTTCTCTTTTTTTTCTTATCCCCCAAGGAACCTTCAAGTATCTAGAACAAGGTATAACTTGCAGGCATTTCAATTCCTGACAGTGAATTTGTGTGATTGAATTTACAATTAGATATGTAATATGTGCATCTCTGGTCGCAGCAAAGTTTGCTCAGTTTGCTCTTGCCCAAATTAGAGTCCGTCCCGCTTTGCCATTGAAGAGCGCAAGCTATGAGTGCGGCGGATTACGACAACGCGCTTATATCCGCTTTCTCCATGCATTCATTCCTCGCTCTGACTACTACTTCGTATCACGGGGAGCTAACGCATAAATCTCTTTGTTTAGTATGTCTACTTGAACCGAGAGCGCGTAATCACAACGTGGCCTGGCAGTTTGCTTGGTCCATTCTCTGCTAGTCTCTCATTTTATGAGTCATTACACGGAGGCATTCTGGCCATGCTTTCGTCTGCTATTCTTTCACATTTGCCTTCTGCGAACACATATAACTGTGCGTCTCATGCGGAGTACATTGACATTAATGGCATTTTTGCAACGATGTGTTCGATGGCATGCCTCGCAACGAATTTAATCACACCTACTACAATGTTGATATCTCTCATAATCTGATGTCGCCTATGAATCTCTGAAGTCTCTTCAATCTCTACGTCTCGTCATCCCCTTTCGAGTTTCTCTTTCGCTCGTGCTAACCGGATATGGCATGTTGGCGTAGGTGCCCGTTCGTAGCATTGTGTCTCTCGATGAGTAACCGCGTGCTGAATAATGAATCAACACGTTGTACACGCCAGCAAACGTAGGAAGGAACATTATTATTGGAGGGGGAAAATCAAAAAAACATACGATCCATCTCCAAATCGACAAGGCAAGCACGCTCGTAATAAGCAGGATCGATCTGTTGCATGTAGCCATTCGGGTTCACTTCCTGAAAAATCTTTGATTTGAAGAAGGCAAGTCTAGAACAGCAGAAAGTCTAGAACTAACATGGGAAGACTATTGCCATAATGTTATAGAAACAGTAATTTTAATTAAGCGTAAGAAAGAAACGAATCGTTTAAAACAAAAACAAATCGCTAGCAACGCACAATCATAGTTCGTACGCTATGCTCGTCTTCGCTGCCAGTCCCGTGGAAGTCCTCGGCGCGAGAAGATATGTCACCGCCAGCACCCGATCCCGGACGGGTAAGCAGACACGCCGTGGAAGGCGGCAGACCACCGCCTCCGCATGCATCGATTGCACCGTACATTTGCATGGAACGCAGCCCGTCAGCGCCATTCGCCGTCGAACGCACGATCTCGGTTTTCTCTGTAAAAATTAGCTTTCTTTAAATGAAGAGCAGAAAATATCCTCAAAAAAATTGAAAACGCTTTTAAAATTCTGCAAAAAACTATTAATGATAAATCGCAGATTGTTATTCCGTGCAGAGCAATTAGAATGAAGTCATGCTTTGAGTGAAGTGAATAAATACTTTCGATGGGGACAATGCAACAATATTGCTCTTGCGGGTTTTTTTTCCTAACCTGGAGGGTCGGCGTAAAAGTGGACTGAAAAATCGCAGTGCTATGTTAGGATTAACTATGCATCATCAGCAATAAATTTTTGCTTTTTAAGAAGAAGAAATTTCAGTATTTATGTAAGAAGATGGCTAGGCAACGAAACCTTGAATAATCTTCTTTCTTCTATGCTTCTTCAGAATGTAATAGATGAGCAGGAGATTGAGAATGACGAGAACGCTGGCGACGACGAGAAGGTACGGCATGAGATTCGCGAGCGACATCCAGCCAGATGTCTGAATGATCAAAAATGATCAATGATATCCGATCTTGTAAGCAAGTAAACTAATAAGGCAAGTTATCACTCATTATCCTATCATATGCAACTGCAATCTACCTTGCTGTTGACGTTCTCGATGCTAACGCCGTCTTCAGTGAGCGTGGAAAAGCGTTGTGGCGGCCGGGTGAAGTCAGACGAGAAGCCGCGAGCGTTCAGAGAGCGCAGTTGGAAGAGATACGTCGTCGCGGCGATCAGGCCGGCCAGTTTTACATGCTGAAAGTGGGACGAGTTAAGACATCAATGATCAATGATCAATGAACAATTTAAGAAAATCTTGCAAGCTTTATACTATATGCTCAATACTAAGAACAAACCGGTCTTGTCGTGTTGACGGTGTAAATCTTGTGATCGCCCTCTCGCTGGTAGCGCAGCTCGAAGATTTGCTCGGCGCCGCCGTCAAAGCCGGGCGTCCACGCGAGCGAGATGGCGTCGGGCGTCGAGTTCGTCGTGTGCACGTGGAGCGGTACTTCGGGCGGCGCCAGTGGGCCCACGGGAACGATGTATGAATCCTCGCCCATGCGGTTGAATGCCGTGCACTTGACTTCGCGTGTGTAGTCGTCGGGGCCGAGGCTCGAGATCCACAAAGTGCTCTGAACATATATTTCTTACTTTACTTTTTTAACAGATTAACTTATATTATCAAATCAATTTTCTTTTTAAAAATTTCGAGAAAAAATAATAACCTCAAAGGTGCTGTAGTCGAGTTGGGTGGTGTGCAGCGCAAACTTGGAGTTGTTGGCGCGAATCTGCTCGCCGCCGCGGAACCACGCAAACTCGGCGTCGGGCACGGCGTGCGCGCGGCAGCGGAGACGCGCCTTGCCACCGAGCGGGCCCGCGGCGCGCGAGAGGGACGGCACGTGGATGATCTGCGGCGCGCGATTCACGAGCAAGTACGCGGCTGTTTCCACCGGCTGAAAAGGGATAGATCAACTCTTTTATGGAAAGCATTCTTTAACGTTTTTTTAAAATTATAAATCGGCAGAAAGCATCTAAGACTCACCTCGCCAATGCCGTTGAAGGCGACGCAGACGTACTTGCCGGCAACGTCGTGCGCAGCCTTGAGTCGGAGTGTTGCGCGTGCGTCGCCACGCTTCTCAGAGGTCACCTTGAAAAAAAGTTTTTTTTTTATTACAGTTATTCTTTTTTTTATGAAACTGCTGGATATATATAATATGAAGACTGAAAAATGAAAGAAGACTTCGTGATTGATTGACCTCATGACCCTTTCGTGTCCACTTGATCATGTCTGGCCTCTTCGGCATGCCATCAGCCACGCACTCCAGCGCGACATCCTCGCCTACCGATGCGATCACGGGCGACGTGATATGAGTGATCTGAAGCTTCTCCCACCGTCACTTTCTCAAAGTGCAACATAATCTACTTCCTTTTTTGTGTGCTGATAATCATCAATTCATTCTGTCAGTCACACTGGAAATCCCTTGCCTTGGCCGCAAACTCGATGATCAACTGGAAGGAGACGTTCGCCGTGCCGACATTGTTCACAGCATACAGCGTATATGTGCCGGCATCGGACTCCTTAATTTTTCTCTTCTTTTTTTAAAGAAATTATGTTGATTCTAATAGTTTACAATTAATTAGAAATTAATTAATTAAATTACTTGATTAAATATTGTAATTACCTTGAGCGAGCGACCAGATAGCATGGCGCCTCTCGCAAAGATGCCGCCGACAGTCTGATCGAACGGCACGCCATTCTTGCGCCATCGCCACGCAGACACGGGCGGGTTCGCGAGCACGGTGAGATTCTCGCGGAACGAGTCGCCTTCCGAGACTACGACAGAGATCGGCGAGTCGACCAACAGGCGAGGTGCGTCTGAATGACAATGACATTCTCTCTCTCTCTTTCTCATTCTCTCTTTCTTTCTCTCCTACTTTGTTTCTCTCTTTCTCTCGCTCTGTCTCTCTCTACAGAAGAAGAGAAGCGAATTCTAACAGTAAACATTGAGCGGCAGAGTGACGTTGCGTGTGTCGGGCCAAGTGGGATGCGAAGCGATGCAGCGAACGAGCGTCCCGTCGTACTTATCAGTCGGCATGAATGCGATCTCGTTCTCGACCGTGTGCCCGCTGCCAGGTCTTCTGTAGACAACGATAAATATCCATTTTTATTTATGGAAATTTTTTTTTTTTTTAAACTTTTGAACAGAAATAGAGCAGCTTTGTGATGATTTTTTCTGATAAATTTTGATTAGATAAAAAATAAAATAAAATAAAATAAACGTATGCTGACGTCTCGTTCCTGATCGTGTCGCCCTTGAGCACGAGTGGCGCGGCTTCGCCGTTCGGATGGAACTCCCAGTGCAGGTCGGCGGGCGGATTCGAATCGGGCGCCGAGCAGACGAGACGCGATTCTTTGCCAGCAATCAGCTGATGCCGAGAGTTCTCGGGCGTTCGGATCGACAGGCGGCGAGGGGGGTCTGGACACATTTTTACATACATATGTACATATGTATACAATTATATTTTAGCAAATATGTTTAATTTAAATTTATGTATATTTTGATATACATATGTGTGTATGTCTGCACACGCAAAGGGAACTCAAATAGTACGTAGATATATACTTATAGCTTATTTTTCTTTCCGAAAGATTAAAGAAGTGAACTAGCAAATAAATGGGTATTTGATGTAGGTTGACAAGAGCATACAGAGAACAGAGAGCTGCCGCGCGTCCTGGAGCGGCTCGTCGAGGGCGGAATTCATGGCTTCGCACTTGACTCGCTGGTTGTTCATCGACCGATCGAGTATGAGCTGCACGGTTGAAATGACCGTGTCGCCAGAGATCGATGAGCGCGCGCCACTGATCTGAATTTTTACGAGAATTGACCAAAATATGACGTATGCATGTAACTTTTTGACCAATTCACAAGACGTTTTCGCAATGGTTACTAATAACAATTGAATATGTAGGTTACAGATTTAATTGAAGGCCAGGCAGTGTGCAACTGACATAATTTACTTACAGCGCTTTGTCCTTTTTTTTTTAGAATCAAGCGTCATATAACGAACTTTGAACAGGCAAAGCGTATGAGTCACAAACACTTTACGAGTTAGAGTGCAGTGGATTTATACAACGTTTTATATGCATGGATGGATTCTACTTCAAAAAATTGTGATTCGAAATTTGGAATAGTAAAAATTAAGAAGGTACAAAGCGAGAAAATTGAATGTTTTATTGAACACATGACACCACGAACTACTTCTTGCGCGTGTTTGGACAGAACGATCGAGTTTTCTCTTACCTTGCTCCATTTGCTTTTCTTTTTTTGCTTGTTTGGAAGTTTCTAGAAGAAATCATACTGATAAGGAGATCTGTCTCTCCTTCCTTATCTACTTGTCTATTTTATCTTTACTTTGCCGCTCTCGTTCTGTTTTCCTGACCTTGTCATATCCCTTGAACCACGTAATCTCCGGTAGCGGATTGCCGCCGTGCGCCTCGCAGCTAATGTTCAGCTGCTCGCCCTCGGCGTGCATCGTGTCCTCGAGGCCGCTGATTCGCGGAGGCAGGGGCGGGGCTAAAGAAGGGGCGGGTCTAAAGAAAGGGGCGGGGCCAAAGAAAGAGGCGGTGCTTCAGAAGCAAAACAATAATAATAATAATAGTATTAAAAAATTATTTGTTATATTTTTTCTTCAAAATAAACGTCTGTTATCCCGAACCAAGAATCTTGAGGACATGCTGCCGAGTGGCTGTGCCTTCGCTGTTCTTTGCATTGCACTCAATCACGATCATGTGCTTGCTGTTTGTCGCCTGTAATTTATTAAGCTCACCACAGCGCATTTCTTTTCTCATATATGTACATACATATGTATTACGAAATAATTACTTAAGAGACAAAGTCGAAAGACATATTATTAGTTATGTATGACAGAACTTTAGAGCTTGTCACAAAAATACCTCATTCGAGTTGACGGTGAGATTGGAGATCGAGACTGTCCCGGACGCGCCCTTGTGCTCCGACTGAACGGCCCCAGCGAGCGGATGCCCATTCACCAGCCATGTTATTTGAGCGGGCGGATTAGCAGGTCTGCAAAATGGATGAACAGTAATAAAAATGGTATCAAAAAATGGAGTTAATGGCATCAAAGGATGGTACAATAAGACGGGGACGCACTTTGATCTACACTGAATGGAAGTGATGGTGCCATGACGAATGCTCGTCTCTCCGTACATTTCGACGCCTTGCGGTGCATCTGAATAGCGTACAGTTTGGTACATACATAGTTAAAGTATTGTAAGTTATAAAATAGGTTCCACAGAAAATAATTAAATAAGCTAATTAAAATAAATAATAAGAAAAAGAATAATAAGTTGAATTTCCATCAACATTCTGCACTGACACGCGACGCTGACGTGAATGGAGTTGATCATTGGCGTCGCGCCTTCTCTGTTCTGCGAGCGACATTCGTGAGGCGACTGGTTGTCATCGCTGCTCGCGATGAACGAGTACGTGTTTCGGGTTTCCTGGAAGAAAAAACAAATCTAGAATATATCTCACGTCATTTCTTCTAGCCTACAGTTTTTTATCACTGTCATTAATATAAGATTGATATATAACCAAATTTATCTTTTTCATCATTATAACTCATTGTCATCCAGCCGCTCACCATAAATCCCCCCACTAATAAATTATCGCTTCATTGCCCACTCCCCAGTTGGCAGCAGCGGCGGCCTCTCGGAGAGTTCATATTATGAGATAGAGAGAGAGCACCTAATGAGCTCAGCATGCCCCCTCTTCCCTCTCCTCCCATGCACGCAATCGCAAGCCGCATGAGTACCATCTGTCATCTGTGCTCATCCGCCCGCTCCCTCTCAGTCCCTTCCTATTGCTACTCACTAAACCCATTTCATCTCAGGACTGCTTAAGCTCTTTTGATTTCGAAGAGTTCATAATTCTTGAAATCCCCGAACGGTCTTCGCAACCATTCACTCGATGGCCACTGCTCACGCAACCCCAAGAGGAGTCTCGAATGAAAGAGATGCCGACGGGCAAACGAACTTGAGGAGAGATCAAGTGAACTGAAGAGGAAGCGAGATAGAGAGAGAAAGAGAAAGAGAGAGAGAGAGAGGGAGAGAGAGGAAAAGATCACAACAAGAAGAAGCTGTTCATTATCTCGTCATGCGTATGAATGGGAGAGAGATGAAAGCGAGCCAAAGGGCGCCTTTCCGGGGCGAAGAGGAATTCAATCAGACTCGAGTGGATCAGAGACGGAGAGAGAGAGAGAGGGAGAGAGAGAGAGAGATCAGAGGAGACCGCGCGGGGGTTCTCATCGGAAATTCATCGACAATGCCGATCATCCATCTGGTGCAGTCAAGGTCAACGTGAGCTTCTCTTCTTCTCTTCCTTGGATTTATTCAAATTTAAGCCAATTTCGAATGCATTCGGCTACGCTTTACAGCGTTGGTTCAAATGGAACTGAACATGTGCTCGGTTGGTCACTCTCTCTCTCAATCTCTCTTTTTTTCTCTCTCTCTCTTTCTCTCTCGCTCCCTCTATCTCTCTTTTCTCTCTCTCTCTATTTCCTTTTCTCTCTCTCTCATCACCCTCTTTCTCCCAACATTCTCTTCCTCGCATTTCACTGCTTCCTGTGCCAAGTGAGCGGTTGTCATTGCCTCCTATCCTAGGTGTGAATTGGAAGTTGATGGAGAGCGGAAGAGAAGAGAGTCCATTCACTCTTCCACGAGGAGGTGACAGGCAAGCGGCTGCTTCCGTCTGCGCGACCTTCTCTTCGCGCCTGTCCACCACACACTGACAGCTTCACACTGTACAGTCACACCTAGCTCGGGGTTAAGAGAGAGAGAGAGAGAGAGAGAGAGAGAGAGAGAGAGAAAACGCGCGTGGGAAGGAGAGAAAGAGATAGAGAAAAAGAGAGATAAAGAGAATTCCCGGGTCATCTTAATCAATGGAGCCAGTTGTCTTTCCCAGAGGTGAATCCGGCGGGAGGCCAAGAAGGTGTCAGGGTGATGAAGGGCTCTCTAGAGTGGAGATCCGCCATCAAAAGAGAGGGCAAGGGGAGGAGGAGTGAAAGGAATCGCTTTCTGTGGTGCGCACTGACAGCTGCGCTTCTTCTCCTTCCTTGCAGCCAGTCAAGGGCTTTGCATGGCAATTTCTCACGCCGCGAGACAATGGCACTTTCTCTCCCCCCCCCACTCTCTCTATTTCTCTCTCTCTCTCTCTCTTTCCTTATCTCTATCATTCTCGCTCTATTTCCTTCTTTTTCTCTCTTCATCTCTCTCTCTCTCTCTCTCTCTCTCTCTCTTTTTCTCTTCCTCAATCCCTATCTTCTTTTGCCACAGGCCAGTGGAAGAAGCCTCCTCCGTCAACCCAACAATTGCACGCGAAAGAACAAGTGTTGCATCCACATCACTGAGAGAAACACATTAAAGGGGGACTTGATGCGAAGCAAGCCAAATCAAAGTAGAACGATACTCCGTGGCCTCACGCCCACGACAGTCACGGGAAAAAGTATACGTAAATGAGAAAGAGAGAGAAAGAGAGAGAGAGAGATGAGAGAGACAGAGAAAAAAGCGTGAGAGAGAAGCACAAAGTATGATAGCATTGAAAGACAAGTCATGGGATAAATAAATAAATAAAGTTTGATCAGAAAAATATTTTGGACGAGAAACGTGGGCGAGAACAGATGTCGCCAAAGAGAATATTTTTCATGAAAGGAGATATCCGGGGAATAATTAACCTATGTTTTGTTCTATGTGGATAAGTTTATCTTGTCGTAAAGCATATATCCAGAAAGTTTGAACTATTTTCTTTCATTACATTCTGAGCAATGGTAACGTGAAAACTGGCGGGTAGAGAATTAGCTACGGTAGGTCTTAGCCGCCCTCCTATTTCACGTGGTCTCTCGACCGAGCGACAGGCAACTTTATGAGCACGCGCATTCAAACTGGTTCTCTAACGCTAATGTATAATTATCCGCCGGATACTTCCTTTAATGAAATTGATGCGCCATAAGTAAAAAAATTAATTTCAGCTAAGAACTTTTAAAAAAAACTGAATAAATCATATGATTATTTAATAAAAAAAAATTTTTTTTTGATACCTGACTAGTGGCGTCGTACTCGTAGAGTGCGTCGACACTCTTGCCGCTCGTGTACCACGCGACCGACGGCGGTGGATTGCCACCGCGCACGACGCAGAGGAGAGTGACGTTGTCGCCAGACTTGACGAACGTCTCGCCGCCGACAACGGAGACGACCGGCTGATCGGACGAGTCTTAATTTATTTATTTATTAAATAAATTAATTGTAATGTGACAACACTTGAAGAGGCTCGATATTCAGCATAATTATTAATAAGGATATATTCTTTTTTCATTTACATCTTTATACTTTATTAACGCGTATAAGCAGACATTTGCATTATTTCTTGCGTTCGAATGCTTTCATTCCTTAACGCAATTTCAAATTGCTTCCGGGATCATTGTGTGTGTGGACCAAACGTCAATAAATTTTTGTTTACTCGTCCCAGCTTATTATTGCTCTCGGCTTCAATCGCTCACGGCTCTCGTTTCTATTCTCAATCGCCAACTCCCCCCCCCCACCATCTTACGGCAATCTGTCATTGACTGGAGCAGTGAAGAGTGGTGGAAGAGTGAATGGTGTTTGCTTGTCTCTGAGGCCTATCTTTCCACTTACTCTATGCTGTGTTGCTTTGGCACCTTTACTCCATCTTCATTCTCTCTAAGCTCTCTCTCTCTCTCTCTCTCCATACTCTTTCTCTCTAACTCTCTCACTCTCACTCATAATCTTTCTTCCTCTCTCTCTCTGCATCCTTCCCTCTCTCTCTCTCTTCCTCTTCTCTGTGTAATGTTTTGGCGCGTATCACTCAGCGTGCCTTCTCCACAGCAGCTGAAGCAGCATTTCTGTGGCACTTTGATAGGTTGCAGTGAAGGGGGGCTTCCAATCACTTTCGCTCTCTCTCTCTCTCTCTCTGTTCCTCTCTCTATGTTCATCTCCCTCTATGTCTCTTCCTCTCTCCTTCTCTCTCTCTCTCTCTCTCTCTCTCTCTCTCTTTCTCTTTCTCTTCTCTTTTCTTTCTTCAAAATCTCTCTTTCTCCCTTGCTCTCTCTCCCCCCATTTTCTCTTTCTCCTATCACACAGAGCCGAACAGACCGATCGTTTCCGTCCTTAAAATATGTATGCCAGTAGCCCGCTGGGAGCTACCATCAGCCGCACCGTTCGGACAGGCGCCACAGAAGCTCATCATAGTAAATCAAATCAAAGAGAGCACCCTCGGTGCGTCGGGTCAGACATCGGCCGGCGGCACGGATCAAAGGCGAGCCCCATTCAGGGTCAGCGCCACCCGATTTACATGGAAAGAAAGAAAGGCAAAGGCAGAAGGCGATTGTCTTGAAGCGCGTTCGTTCCTTTCAGAAGAGAAAGAGAGGTGAGAAGGTCAGGCGGCATCTCCCTCTCCCTCCCCTCGCGGATCCCTGGCTATTCTACTCCTTCCTCTGACCATCTCTGACTTGCCAGTCTGTGGCCACCAGCAGAGCATGCGCGCCCTCGCAGTGTTCGCAGGCGGCCAGCCGTGAAATGACGCGCCTCTCTAATTGCGAGAGAATGAGAGAGAAAGGGAGAGAGAGAGAGAGAGAGAGAGAGAGAGAGAGATGAAAGAACAAGGTGCCGCAACAGGCGGCAGACAAGGAGAAAGAGCCAAGTTTCAATTACCTCAGACGAATGCCGAAACATTAGCGTCAAAGGCAAACAGTGACACCGGATACGTGCAACATTATACGCTTCAGGAGAAGTTGGTTTGGTAACTTACTACGAAGTGGATAACAAAGTAGAGAGAGAGGGAGAGAGAGTGAGAGAGCGAGTGGGAGAGAGTGAGAGAGCGCGAGAGAGAAAGAGGGGAGAGCGAGAGAGAGAGAGGGGGAAAGCGAGAGAGAGAGAGAGAGAGAGAGAGAACGAGAGAGGGAGAGAAAGAGAGCAAAAGTAGAGTTGTTAAAAACTGACAGAGCACGTTGAGAGTGACGTTAGCTCGCAGCACAGTTGCTCCACTCTTCTCGTGCTGAGCTTCGCATGTCAGGATCTTGCCGTCATCCTCTCTTCTGAAACAGAAACATGAAAAAAATATTCCGTTAATTAAAAGTGAACTATTTCTACAGATATTTTATTTGTTTAACTTTTATTTATTTATTTCTATTTGTTTCATACAAATTCATACCGTGGTTTCCATGAGAGCGACGAGTACGCCGACGCAGTCTTGTTGAGGTTGTACGTCGCAAACTTGTCAATGTCGTCAGAGATCCGTCGACCGCTCATGTACCTAAGAGTGAGAAGAAATGACTCTGATTAAGTCATCATCATCTACCGAAAAGGAGTACAGTCATGACACGCAGAAGACACAGAGAGAAAGAGTGGGTGCAACAGAACAAACCACGTGAGCTCGGGCGCCGGCTTGGCATTCGGTGACGTGCATGTTATGTTCAGAGGGCTATCTTCGACAATTTCGAGAACGCTGCCCGATCGATAGTTTGTAAATGCGACCGTCTGTGGCGGGACTGAAAAAAACAGAATTTCAAAAACTAAAAAGAATTTCAAATGACTAAAAATTAAATTTCAAGATGTAAAATAGTATTTCAATAACTAAAAAAAGAATTACAAGAATTAAAAAGAATTTCAAGAACTATGAAAGAATTCAAGAACAATTCAGTCAGATGTGTCATATGTATTTGTGGTGAATTGTTTGATTTTTAATTTAAAATTCTTGATGCTCACCAACGACTTCGAGATAAGCAGCCGCGCGAAAAGGCACCGAGTCGGGTCTCAGCATCTGGCACTCGAACATTCCGTCATCTTCGAGGCTCACTCTCTCCACTCGTAAATGGAGATCGTCGGGGCTGTCCTGAAAAATCAGCCATGAAATTATTATGAGTATTAAACAATATTATTAGACCTGTTTTTTTAATTATTTCATTATTATATGTACATATATTGAAAATTATGTTAAGGATTTTGAAAAGTATTAAAAAATACTTATCATAAGCAAAATAACGTCTGTTCGCTCACCTTTACATAGCTGTATCGTCCCTGATGACCGCTGAGCGTGCCGGCTTCATGGAAGCCAAGAAGTGCGCCAGTGTTGATGCGCCATTGTGAGTATCTGGAAATTGCTTGTAAAACACATCAATCTCTTTCAGGCGGCGAAAAAATTGACTCACTGTTGGACGAGAAACTGGTCATTTTACTGACAATGAGCATTATTGTTGGCAGCTTGGTCTAGTGAGCAGGTATGAATGTATGTATGTATGTAGATAGGCGATAGAAAAAATACACATATTTCTATCTATTTCTTACTTTATTTCCAAGAGACTACATATACATATAAGAGGCTATGTAAATAGTAGGCTGACAATTCATAGCTTGACGGATCCTTCTTGGCCGAGCATCTAAGCGTGACGTCTTGGCCGAGGAGAACGGACGTGTTCGCGGGCCGCTCGTGGAAGTCGGCGAGTGACGGAGGCAGGAGGAAGTTGACGACGAGGAATACAATTAGGGTGGCTGGCCCTCTGACGGTCGAGATGGGCCGAGAAGCCATCTCTCGGCTGGCTGGCTAACTTACAGCCTCCCTCCTGCAGCAGCGGCAGCAGCAGAAGCAGCCTTCAAGGCAGTGTAGACTCGCTTACTCTCTCTCTCCCCTCCCCGATGTGCCTCTTCAGCAATGAGCCTTTTTTTTATAAAGAACGACTCCATGACATGCAAATGGCTAATGACGAAAAAGGCGCAGAGAGAAATACGCGGACATTTTTGCGATACTCCTTTGACCGAACGTTTAGCGTTGCGCAAGGCGAAAGCGGTGATTATTACGAGAGAGAACGAATGGTGGTTGTGGGAGATGGTCTGGTGGCAAGGCACAATCATTGTGGCATACATTTCCTCTCTTTCGCTCTCTCTCTCCCTCTTTCTCTCTTTCTCACTCTTTCTCTTTCTCTCTCTCTCTTTCTTTCTCACTCTCTCTCCCTCTCAATTTCCTCCTGCAATCTTTGCTCTCTCTCTTTCTCTCTCTCTCTCTCTCTTTCTCTCACTGAGGAAACGTCTGCCACCATCAAATGTGAATGACCACAGCATGGGAACATAACGGCTCATCCGCTGTGGATCTGAGAATGGGATAAGGAGAGGTTGCGAAGAGATATGGGAGTAAAAGATGGTCTTTCTCGTAAGCCATAGCCAGGGGGGCAATGAGGAGGAATTGTAGAGCATAGAGCACACACAGTCATCGTCATCGTCTTCTGCTTCGTCTGCCAGCCAATTCAATTCGATTGAATGGTGCACATGAAAGATGGGCGATGGCAATAGGCAAGGGCGAATATCCGAGACATATCAAAAGCCGTGAATCAACTTCGATTTTCTCTCTCTCTCTCTCTCTCTCCCTCTCTCTCTCTTTCTCTAAATCATTATGATTCCCTCACTCTTTAACTTGATCACTCAATTTTTATAGCGCCTCAGATCTCTTTTCATTATGCCTCGATTCCCGAGCCAATTGTCAATAACTCAATGGGTCATCATGAGCTGCGCAATCAGACACGGCGCATATTGTTAGAGAGCCATTCGCGCAATGCATAGTGAATTGAGAAAGTGAACGATTGAGAGAGAGAGAGATAGAGAAAGAGAGATCGAGAGAGATTGAGAGAGAAATTGTGAGAGAGATTGAGAGAGAAAAGAGAACAAGATTAAATAGGCATAGAAGGCGACAGCCATTGAATAGACTCCTCAGAAGCTAGGATGGCAACTGTCACCGGATTGCGAGCTCATCACTACACGATAGGAAGTGTGACAAAAAGGAATAAGGGGAGGGAGATGAGGGTGCAGAGATAGAGAGCAGAGAATGAGAGGAAGCGGGAGACAGTGAGAGAGTGGGATGAATATTGAGAGTGAGAGAGAGAGAATAGATAGGAACGGAGATGGAGATAGAGCGAGAGAGAGAGAGAGAGTAAGGGAGAGAGAAGATAGATTGAAACGGATATGGAGAGAGAGAGAGAGAAAGAGAGAGAAAGAAAGAGAAAGAGAAGGACATGGACAAGCGAGTGTGGAACGCATTGTCAACGTGACGCATCATTATTATCATTATATATTCATCATCCGAGAGCGTAGAGCACACACAAATCTGTTATGGAAAGCATGAATCGTAAGCAAATCTTGGAGAGGAGGAGAAAGAAGGAGCTCCCCTGGTGCGAGGAGGAATAAGAGGCCTGAGGCATCATCATCAAGGATAGAATGAGCCTGACGGGAAGACTCTCTCTCTCTTTCGCTCTCACTCTGTCTCTCGTTCTCTCACGGTCTGCCCTGCTTGATCTGCGTGAGAGATTTTTGCGTGTGCGCCAATATATATTCACGGCCAAGATTCGCGCACTTTATCCTACCCATGACTAATTGACTCTAATTGAACGTGAATACCATTGGTATTAGCGACGGATATGCAGTGATATCTTTATGAAGTCGTGTCATCTCGAACTTTTCGTGCAAGGAACAACTTTACTCGCCTGAGAGGGCATGAGGGACGACGATTGAATATGAAGTGGCCACGCGAGAAGAGAGGAGAGAGTGTGTGATTTGAGAGAGTGAGAGAGATAATGAGAGCTAGAGATAGAAGGAGAGAGAGAGAAAGTGAGAGAGAAAGAGAGAGCGAGAGAGAGAGAAAGAGAGAGAAATGATGAGACAGACAGGTTGGGGGCCACTAGGCCTGGAAGTGGCTTAGGAGGAGGTAGAGAGTAGAAGAAGAAGCGCCGCTCATCTCAAGGCGCAGCTTCTCGGTCAAGCGTCAATCTCACTTGAGCACTTTGTGCTCTGGCACTGCCTCGATTCTCACCCACTCTGGACTATCAACAGATGTGCATCGACGGCACCCCTGAGACTGTACAGAGGGAGAGAGAGAGAGGGAGATAGGGGGAGAGAAAGAGAAAGATGGAGAGGGAGAGAGAGGGAGAGGTAGGCAGAGAGACAGAGAGGGGAGAGAGAGAGAGGGAGAGAGAGGGAGAGAGAGGGAGAGAGAGGGAGAGAGAGAGGGAGGGAGAGAGGGAGAGAGATGGAGAGGAGAGAAAGGAAAGAGATAAAAGGCTGGCTGAATTTCATGCGCGCATATCCAGACCGTCCATTCATCATCTCAGAGCCATTCATTCATGCATCCACACGATCACAGCACACACAAAACAGAGAGAGAGCCACAGAGAGCCAGCCACTCAAATGTCTGCGTGAGGAGAGAAAAGGAACACGCGCTCAATCTCAGCAGAAGAAAGAAAAGAGGAAAAAACTGCTGATGGTGAGCAAGCCAGCCAATCGGATATTAGTCACACAGAGAACAATCACTTTGTAATCTGGGCATCTTTAGACGTCAAAAAGATCAATCATATAGAAAACATTATGTACAACAAAGAGGCATAAATTAGTGCGGGATGAGCAGTTACGGAAGAATCCTTGAGAATTTGAAGGCACTTTGGCGCTAAGGCGGTCGGAGGCTGTCTGAATCGGAGGCGGCGGCAAATGATTGCGACCTTTTTTGTGGCGCGTGGCGACTCTTTTGATCTTTTGCCGACTGGACATTTCCAGTGTGTATGTGCGCGTGGGCCTCTCTTGCTGTTAATCCAGAGCAGTGGGACAAGTGATGACTCGAAGTAGATAATGGCGCAGTCGGGTAGGGTTAAAAAACCATATGGTGATTGTTTGAGAACGAGAGAGAAACAGACCAAGAGAGAGAGTGAGAGAGGTTGAGAGGGAGAAAGAGAGAGAGAGAGCGAGAGAGCACGAAAGAGAGAGAGAGAGAGCGCAGAACAAGCGCACACGGTCACCATAGCTGCACCGGTGATCATTAGTCTAGTTAGATATGCGCCTGAGGCACACCGGCGAACGACTGCACAACGAGATCCTCTCTCTTATTCTCATTCTTTCCCTTCCAACTTTGCGTCCATTACAACTTCCTCTTCTCTCTCTCTCTCTCTGTCTCTTTCTCTCTGTCCCTGTCTCTCTCTCTCACTCTGTCTCTCTCTCTTCTCTATCTTTCTCTTTCTTTCTCTTTCTTTCTCTCTCTCATTCTCGTCACATCCGCGCAACTAAGATGGATGCATGAGAAGCACATTAAAGGAGCTCCGCACTCCTCAAGGCTACAGGGAAGAGCAATAGAGCCACGAATGTACATGTATATCTGACAGCTCCTTCCGAGAGAAAGAGAGAGATAGGAGAGAGAGAGAGAGAGATAGGAGAAAGAAAGAGAGAGAGAGAGAGAGAGAGAGTGCGAAGGAAAGGAAAAGAAAAGAAAAGAAAAGTCAGACATTCTTCCTTATTGTTTAAATCATAGCGTATGATAGCTCACAAGCTGCAATATATTCAGCCGCCCTCACGAAAATGACAATGAGAAAATAATTGAAATGAAAAAGACAGACATTTCTAAAGCAGTAAATCCGGTAGTTGAATGGGTAGGTAAGTGATAAAAGTGGAGAGAAGAAAAGTGAGGGAGAAAGAGAGAAAGAGAGATAGATAGCGAGAGAGACGTAACAACTGCTCTGACCCGTCCGGGGCGGAAGAGGGAGGCAGGAGCAGCAGGAATGGAGGGTGGGACACCGGCAGCCATGCTGATCGCTGGCGATGTACTCTTTTGCTCAAAGACACCGAGAAGGTAGAGAGAGAGAGAGAGAGAGAGAGAGAGAGAGAGAAGGAGAAAGTGTGAGAATGAACGACTGAAAGGGGGTTGTGCAAGGAATTGTAGTGGAATCAGAGAGACAGAGAGTGAGAGAGAGAGAGAGAGAGCGCGAGAGAGAGAGAGTGTGTGACAGAGAGAGAGAGAGTGAGAGAGAGGAAAGCAAGAGAGAGTGAGAGAGAGAGAGAGTGAGAGAGAAGCAGAAACAAGGGCAAAGATAGGGCACGGAGGAAGGAATGAGAGGCTAAAAGGTGCTCCCGCAATTGGCACGCCTGTCCACTTGGAGGCAGATTCCTTCAGGCTAACTGACATAAATACATCGCTCATCAATAGATCGGTCCGCTGGCTTCCACGATATCATTAAGGCGATCATCGGAACGCACGTTTTAAACATTCTTGATGATCTCTGAGTTGGAATAAGGATGGTATCGAGGAATGTAGATAGTCCTAGCATTTAAGAATAAGAGGAAAAATTTAACGCAAAAAATATATAAAAAAATTTTGCCACAGAATTAGTTGTCTCTCTCTCTCACTCCATTTCTCCCATTTTCCCAGCCTTGTTGAATCGGCTCCGCCTAGAAGATGTCTCATAAGCCTCGCTTTGTGACCTGTTTCATCTGCTGCCACTGTTATCTCTCCTTGTCATCGCACACGCCCACCCATCATTGTCATGCTTCTCTCTTTCTGGCTCTCTGTCTCTCTTTCTCTCTCTCTGTTTCTCTCTCTCTCTCTTTCTCATTCTCTCTCATTCTCTCTCAATCTCTCTCATTGTCTCTCTCTCTCTCTCTCTCTCTCTTTTCCAGATGGAATGGACATTATGCCGTTTTCGTTCATCTCCTGCCCTTTCTTCTTTTCCTTCCAATTTTAGTCTACCACTCTATGCCAGACAGCTCAAATGTATATGTATATATAACTAAGGTTTGTATGTTTACTTTTCTACGGGGTTTTTTCTCGCATCCTACAAAAAACAACCATAGGAAAGTGTGTTTATTATCCAATGTGTTTGTTCAACTAAATGGTTTTTTTAGCTGTCAAAAATATTCTCGGCCTGCCACGTTTCTTCACTCTCTTTCTGAAGCCTCATTCTAGTTATATTTCAGCGTTCCCAATTCTAAACTACATACATACATATTTCCTTAAAAAAAAATAACCCTCCAATGAGCGTTCTATTTTTCACCCTACAATCATCACTTACTCGCTAATTAACACCATATTATTTTTGCATATGTATATACATAAAAGCAATAATATATTGTGAGCTAATAAAGTAGATCACTGTTCCATGTCTCTCCAAAAATAGATCTCTTTGCAAAGCGATTTGGCTGCGTGCCCTCAGCAGGTTATGGCTGTGCAGAGATACTGCTCAAGGAATGTACGATGAGAAGGGTGGGAAGGATGCAGCGGCAGAGATGAATTCAAGGGAAATCGGAAGGCGAACTCTGTTGAGCGAGTGAGGAGCCGCGAAACATTCTACCTCTCTCCTTTCGCTCTCTCAATCTCTCTATCTCTCTCTCTCTCTCTCTCTCGTTCTCTCTCTCTCTGTTTCTCTAGCTCTCTCTCTCTCTCGTTCTCTCTCTCTCTCTGTTTCTCTAGCGCTCTCTCTCTCCCTCTCTTTCTCTCTCGCTCTCTTCTCTCTCACCGCTGCAATTTGCATAAGAAAATGAGGGTTCAGTACGGCGTGAAATACGATGTGTACATTTTTCAAAAGTACACATAGAAGAGTACGAATGAAAAGGAAAAGAAATAACAGAACGAGATGAGGGGAGCCAAGAGAATTGATGGAGGTAGGCAAAGAACGGACGGACGGCTGCCGTCGCCCTTGAGGGGGCTCTTCTCGGCCTCCGCGCCACTTCAGGCATGTGTGCTTGAGGCATTTAATGAACGTGGAGAAGTGAAATATATGGAATATCACCAGGCTTTTGGCAGAGACTATCTAAACAAGCTAATAATCATTCTTATTCCAAAGTGAAGCCCAAGGAGTGTAACAAGCATATGAAGATGACGAAAAATAACCGAGATGATGACTTTGGCACCGAAGACGACAGCTCATTCATCATATACACGCCGATTTTTTTTTGTCTGCTCCGCTCTACTCAAACTGCCTGGCAGGCCAGAGAGCGGAAGGGGCGAACGGGGGCGCATTATTCATACCTTTCTGAATCTCGCAGAAGTAGAGGAACAAGAAAAAGAACAAGATGACAAAAACAGCGCATTCCCACTATGTTGCACAGAGGCCAAGAGGCGAGATGATGAGCTGAGAGAGAGTCAGAGCCACAGTGTGACGAGCCCGTCTGATTACACTAAATGGCTGCGCGAAAATGCCATGTGACTACCGATCAGAGGAATCGACTGGAAATATGTCATCTGTCTCAAAGATATTGGGGAAGAGGAGGAAGAAGCAGGCTTCTTCTTTGTGGCAGATATGGGAAAGACCCGAAGAATTCATCATGCCGGCCCCGGCGTGTCACTTGTGGAAAGAGCAGCTTCTCTCACTGGGCGTGTGCAATTCTGCAATTCATATCCGCGCAACCGAGAGGCATATCCGGCCACCACCAATTTTTGGCACAGGGCCAAGTTGTGAAAGAGCTGCTATGGAGAGAGAGAGAGAAATTGATAGAGAGAGAGAGTGCAAGAAAGAGAGAGAGAGAGAGGGAGAGAGAGAGAGGCAGAGAGAGAGAGGCAGAGAGAGAGACAGAGAGAGAGAGAGAGAGATTGATAGAGGGAGGGGGTCGTAGAGCGGCGGCAGATCTGACAGCGGCTGCGCATTCTATGAGATGGATGCGCATCCGGGGCAACACCAACCACACTGTGTACGAGAGCAGAGTAGAAGAGGCAGGCTTCTTCAGCCGCACCCCTAAAAGGGGCTATGCCGAAGGAATGCTTCCTTCCCTTGTGGCCTCTCTCTCTCTCTCTCGCTCTCTCTCTCTCTCTCTCTCTCTTCTTCCTCTTTTTTAAACTCTCTCTCTCTCACTTACTCGTTTCCTTTTCCTCTTCCGTTTCCTCTTAAAATAATTCTCTGTCTCTCTCTCTCTATCTCTCTCTACCATATTCAAGACACATTCACGCACTCGCGCCGAAAATCGCGCATACGAATAAAAGAGTGCTGGAGGGAGCCGACAAAAGGAAAACGAAAGAAGAGAGCTGAGATTGTCTGCGGACACTTTTTAATGCGATATGATCTACGGATCTGTTGCTGGGAGATGCCCCGTGTGCATTTTAGGAGGGCTCCAAGCAATGTCTGCCTCTTATTCACAATCAGTTGTTCTTGGAATAATGAGTAACTGATGTTTGCCTGCGAGCTAATTAATTAACCAGTTAAAAAATGCGAGCGATATAAGATTGTAAAAGAGGATGACAAAAACATCATTTGACCAGTGTCATTCGAACGAAACGGATTAGGAGTGGGGAAAAGGCTGAAGAGTGCGCAATAGGTTGTTGGAATCTGAAAGGAGTAAGAGAGAAAAAGAGAAAGAGAGAAAGAGAGAGAGAGAGAAAGAGAAAGAGAAAGAGAGAGAGAGAGAGAGAGAGAGAGAAAGAGAAAGAGAGAGAGAAAGGCTCAATCCCAGAAGACGAGTGTTGCATACTCGTCAACTGAGATTGTGAGAGAGAGAAAAAAAGAACTAGGGATAAAAAGAGAGTAGTGATTCCTGTGGTTGTCATTCTCGATTGGCTTAACGAGTCGTCTTTTTGGTAGGAAAACTGCCAAAGCACAGGCGTGCAAGATGCACACCGAGACTTGAGAGCCTGGCATGGCTTCGAGAGGGAAGAAGGCACCGCACGAACGAAGAGTGGACGAGATCAAGGAGAAGAGAGACACTTCAAGCAGCAGCATTCTGTGCCCGGAGAGAAGAAATGCATGGGCAAAGAAGCTCCACACGAAAATAGCGCGCACTGAAAAATCAACAAAAATGGCCTGCACATGCAACGCGACGCGAATGCACATCTTAAAGGAATAAAGGAGATGGAGGAGAGAGAAAAGAGAGGAGGTACATAGAGTAAGAGAAGGATGAGTTAGAGAGGTAAGGATAAGAGAGAGAGAGAGAGAAGGATAAGAGAGAGAACATCCTCTTGTAAGAATGAAGGATAGAAAAACAGACATGCATTCGAAAATGATTCAAAAAAAGATTGTAGATCGCGTGATATACTAAAAATAGACTGCATTGGTAAGGAGAAGACAGTTATACAAATGGGTGAAATGATAACGTGCGGGAGATGCGAAAGAGAAGTCTCTTGCGAGAAGCTCTACTTGCCATTGCATGTGTTCATTTGCATAATATGTATGAGTAGCGAGTGAGTCAAGTGAGCGGCGAAAGAGAAGAGAAGTGGATAGTTAGTGAAGAAAAGAGTAAAGTAGCCGAGCCGAGCAATGGAGAATGACTACGGGGGGGGGGGGAGGGGGGAAGCAGAAGCCAAAGCGAGAAAGTGTCTTGTCTTGACCTTCTGGGCATCCTGATTGGCCCGGTTCACTCACTCTTCTCTCTCTCACACTCTCTCTTTCTCTCTCCCTTTCTATCTCTCTCCCTCCCTTTCTCTCTCTCTCTCTCTATCTCTCATCTCTCTCCCACACCAAACCCTGCCCGATAGCCGCTTAATCCCTTTATGCACTTATCTAATCCAATAGGCGTGTGTAGCTTCACGACGGTTGGCTGGCTGGCCCTCCCTGTCAGAAGTCGCGCTGCATTTGTCTCGCCCCTCGTCTCTTAAGCGGCTGCCGCAAATGAGAATAGTTGGAGCAAGCAAAGAGGAGGAGGATGGACAGGCGGCTGTGAGTAGTAGACAAGACTGGCTCTATTTCAGGCATGGCCCATGCGGATTGGTGAATGTTTGAATGTCGAAAGCGGGGGCTTTACTTACTTGGCACATTCTACGCTCATCCGAAGAGTGATGATCTTCTAGCTAAGCGGCCATCAAGGATACGCGAATATCTACGTTTTCGTTGACTCTGAGAAAGAGATTTAGAAGGGAGAGTTGAGAAGAAGACAAGAAGAATGTCATGAGAAGGGAGAAGACGAACAAAGAGAGAAGGAATCTTTCGTGCCATTCTCACAATCTTCTTCTCTTCTGCCTGTCGAAACCGCCCCACTGATCACTCTCGAGAGTTGCTGACAGCTGCGAACATCAATGAGATGGCAAAGGAGGGGTAGAGAGAGAGAGAGAGAGAAAGAGAGAGAAAGATTGAGAGAGAGAGAAAGAGAGAGTAAGAGAGAAAGAGGGGGAGAGAGGGAGAGAGAGATCAAAAGAGAGAGAGAGAGGGAGAGTGCCAGATGAAATGAGAAAGGGACATCGAGAGTGAGAGAGATAATCAAAGAATGAGAGAGAGGTAGAACGGCAGGAAGAGAGAGCAGCTGGAGTTGAACATAAAGGCGAGCGACCGAGCACATCTTACGGCTGTCGTTTGACCCTTTATCCCGGAGTAGTCAGCTTCCTCACGTCAACTTCTCTCTTTCTCTCTCTCTCTCTCTCTCTCTCTCTCTTTCTCTCTCTTCGGCTGTATCTGGAAGATAATGAATCTTTTCTATTTTCTCTCTTTCTATCTCTCTATCTATCTCTATCTATATCTCTCTCTCTCCCTCTCCCTCTTGTTCCCTCGCCCCTCTCACCACCTGCAAGTCCGAGTAAATGAATGAGTGATTGCCGCTAGCCATTCAAACACCAGCAACGATTCTATCACAAAAGTTCCTCCTCCTCTTTAGAATTCTCGTTCCATCGTCTCGGAAAGTCGGTTTATCCCTGATCCAACAGCCGGCTCTCTAAAACTCCTTGTTGTTCTCTCTCAGATTCGCTCGCACTTTCCCTTATACTCTCTCGCTCTATCTCTTGCTCTCTTTCTCAGTCTAACTCTCTCGCTTCTATTCTCTCTCTCATTGTCTGCTCTCTGCACTACTCCTCTCATTGATCCCACATATTCAGAACCATGCTCGGGATGTTCAATTAATTTGCATGGCCGCTTGAGTACATTCATTGGCCTACGAGAAGGTTCAGAGCACTATGAGGGACAGAAAGAAAGAGATAGAGAGAGAGTGGGAGAGAGAGATTCACCGTCACTCAACTTGAGCAGTCACGGCAATGTTCCCCTCTCGCTAATTGTTTATCGCGATGCGAGCCACAGAAGTTAGAAGGGAGAGGATGAGGCTGTGGAGGGAGAGCCACTTCCAGTCACCACCGCCTCAGGCTGTCTTGACAGAACACATCTTACCATTAGTTCTTCTCGCACTTCGCTACCCCCCCCCCTCTCTTCTAATGGTCTTGAAATATGTACAAGGTGAGAATAATCTCGAAGGGTGGCCAAGTTCGCACATTATGTACATACAATGTTATCTAATCAATTTACATCGGACTCGAGTCAACAATCGAGTCAACAACACCTGCATAGTTAACGAGCCGGCCGTGCCACATACGAGCCGCTTAGGATGAACGGAATAATGAACGTCTTCTCTCTGTCTCTCTCTGTCTGTCTGTCTGTCTCTCTCTCTCTCTTTCACTCTCTCGTTCGCTTTCTCCATAGCTCTCCTCACTTTCTCATATCACCGTCTCCTTCTCTGTCATGGCTAGACATAAAGTAATTAGGGAAGAGTCGTGGATAACAGGAAAGGTTACGCAAAGTGCTGTGGGAAGATTGTATGCTGTTGAAGGAAACAGAAAAAAATATGTTGAGAATATGAAGAGTCTCTGACAATGAGATAGAAGGTCCCTCGTTTGATGTCAGGTAAGGTCTAGCGAACTTTGGGGCCAAGTTTGCCGTAGGTCTCTCATCTGACCGGTTGACTGGATCTTTATAAATATTAATCTCTCTCTCTCTGTCTCTCTCTCTCTCTCTCTCTGTCTCTCGCTCTTTCTTTCTCAGCTCTTCTCTGTCTCTCTCCCTATTTTCTCTGTCATTCTCTTTTCTATTGTTGGCACGAAAGATTACGAAAACGGCGACAAATGTGCATCGAGGGACTACGGTGTTGTCGACGGTAGAACTGGGCAGAAAAGGCCGCACAAACAAGAAGTTCTCCTTCACCCTACTCTTTTCTCTACCGTTCTCTCTCTCTCTCTTTCTCTCTCTTACTCTCCCTCCCTCACTCGCTTACTTTATCTATCTCTCCCGTTCTTCCTCTTTCTCTCTCTCTCTGTCTTTCTTTCTCTCTCATTCTCTCTTTCTCTCTCTATCATATCCGTCTCTTCCGTATTTTCCATCCTTTTTCCGACTTCTCTCGCGCCTTCGTTTCACAACATCGGCAAGGATAACTTGCCGAGGAAACAATGGTCACTCAGAGCAAATCGGCAGCAGTCAAGAACTGCTCAGAACGAGATCAAATATGGCGATAAAGACTCAATTCCCTCAGAATTTTTCTTCGAACTAATTCAATTGGCAATTAGTTTTAACTACTCAACGAGGCCATTTAATCAGCAAATAAAAGGATATGGAGCAATAAATTAATGAGCTGGATAATTTTTGGCCGAAAAAAGAGGACCTTATTGCGTAAGCTGTTGTAGTACGATGACCGGGGGCATGGAGATTCGGTGACCACTTTGTGCTTTACTCTCTCTCTCTCTCTCTCTCTCTCTCTCTCTCTCTCTCTTTCTCTTTCTCACTCCCTTCTCTCTCTCCCTCCCTCTCTCTTTTCTCTTGCTCTCTCTCTGTTCTCTCGCTCTCTATCTCCTCTCTCTCTCCCTACTCTCTCTCTCCTCGCCCGCCTCTGTCTCACCCTAGACTGAAACATGACTCTAGAAAGCGACAACGTATGCGACTGCCTGGAATGTTAGTCAGAGAGGGAGAGGTATTGGGAGGATCTGGTTGGATGTGACCGTGAATGTCCGTCCTGAGGGAAGTCCAGAGCGGGAGACAAACCCAACCGCGCACCCGGAAGCTCTCAGAGAGTGGTCACCGGAAAGAAGAGGAGAAGAAGAAGAAGAAGCGTCTGAGCCAAGGGCGCATGTTGCCGAAATCCGAAAGCATTTTGCATGTCCGGATATCATGTTTCAGGCCGCCGCGCGAAAGAAGTGACCACCGCTGGAATGGGCCGCTTTTAAAGCTACAGCTGATCACGCCCCCGTACAAGGTCAAGAGAAGCTTGTAACTTTAAGAAAAATATTAGTTTTTATCGATAGAGCGTAGATTGGTGTGTTTCGCGGTACCAATCATGATAATCAAAGATTCGGTGCCCAGAGAGTATATAAAAAAGATAAGTGAGGGAGGAGGGGGAGAGTGAGAAAGAGACAGAAACAGAGAGAAAGAGAGAGAGAGAGAGAGAGAGAGAGAGAGTGAGTGAGAAAGACAGAGAGCGAGAGAGAGAGAGGATACGAAAGGTAGGACCAGCAAATGGCACTGTACCCACTGGCAATCCGTATACATTGCATAAGCGGTCGAGGGACGCGCATCAGCTATTAGCAGAAGGATGATTAGTACTCTCCCGCAACAGTAGCATGAGAGAGGGCACGCGAGATCGAGAGAGAGAGAGAGAGAGAGCGAGAAAGAGAGAGAGAGAAAGGGAGAGAGAGAGAGAGAGAGAGAGATGGAAAAGAGATATTACGCAGGCTGCCAGAGAGAGTGAAAGAAGATGACCAGATAGACAATGAGAGTACATATATGAACATGTATAATATAATGCTCACCGTAGGAGCGAGGGAGAAGTAGGCGGGTTTTAAGGAAGAGTCGAGACAAGAACACGATCGGTGATTGAAAGACGAGAAAGAATGCATGTACAGATGATGGTTAGCAGGTAGCGAGGAAAAGCACTTCGGTTCGTGGGTCAGAGAGAGGGAGAAAGAGAGAGAGAGAGAGACTGTAAGAGAGAAAGATAGAGAGAGAGAGTAAGAGAAAGAAAGAAAGAGAAGGGGAAAGGTGTAATGAGGCTTGTTCTTGCTCTCGCCTGCCATCTACCCTCTCGGGCACGATGCTCCTCCCTTCATTGAATGTGATCATTTCTTGTTGTTCCTCGCGTACCGCGCAAGAGGTGGGGAAGGGAAGCACAATGTGATAACTGTGGGAGAGGGCGAGAGAGAGAGAGAAATAGAAAGAGAGAGAGAAATTGAGTGATGGAAGGAGAAACCGAGACGAAATTATGGACTAGGTGAAAGAGAATGTGAGAGATGGACAATGTTGTATATCTCAGGTGTGAAACAAAATAGTAGCAAAATAAGCGTAGAGAGTGTGGAAGTACGGGACATGAAGATAAAGAGAGAGAAAGAGAGAAAAAGAGAGAGAGGGGGAAGAGAGGGGAGAGAGAGACAGAGAGAAAGAAGAGAAAGAGGGAGAGAGAGATAGTACAACCATATGTAATATTTGCATAAGCATGCTCGAGCATCTCGCGCGCTCCTCGTCGGAAGCGGCCTGCCGGTGTGTATTATAGGGCAGGCTGCCCTCACGGCACTTCACGCGCAATTTGCTGGCCACCGGGGGCGGGGGAGAGGGATCGGAGAGAGAGAGAGAGAAAGAGAGAGAGAGAGAGAGAGAGATAATGCTATCCCACAGGTGAGCGAGCAGTTCAGAAATGATGGTGGACGAGAATGAGAGAAGAAGAGGGAGTTCCCGAAAGAGAAGGAGAGAAAGAGAGAGAGAGACCGAGAGAGAGAGAAAGAGAGAGACAGAGAGAGAGACAGAGATCGAAAGACAATAGAAGGCTTCAAGGAGAATGACGAGTAATGATGGCCAACACAAACAAGTGCAAAGGTAGTTGCAGCGAGTTGCTGAAGCATGCACTGCTAAAATACATACATAGAAGACACGAAGAGCAGAGAGCAGCACATGTCTGAATGACAACTTCTGAACTCTATGTACATACATACATGATCATGCAGAACAATCTAAAAAATATATTTTTTATTTATTATTAAATGTATAAATGACTCGCTGTGTTTTTTTTTGTATTAAAAAAAATAAGAAAAATTTGAAGAAATGTCCAAGGGCGTCAATGTGTCCAAAGGAGGAGAGAATTGGCAACAAAAAAAGGCCTGCCGAGAAGATTGCCGCGCGCGAGACTCTCTCGAGAGGACGTCCGTCCAGTTGGGCGGACGGAGAGTGGGAGGGTGGCAGCCATGAATGGACGGACGTGTTCAGGAGAAGACGGGGGTGCACTTGAATAGAGAGAGGGAGTGAGAGAGGGATAGATAGGATGGGAGAGAGAGTGAGAGAGGGTGAGAGGGTGAGAGAGAGAGAGGGAGAGAGGGTGAGATGGGAGGGAGAGGGAGAGAGGGGGAGAGAGGGGGAGAGATAGGGAGAGAGAGAAAGGAAGGGGAGAGAGGGTGGGAGAGGGTGAGAGGAAGGGAGAGAGAGTGAGTTAGGGTGAGAGAGAGGGAGAGAGAGAAGGCGAGAGAGAGAGAGAGGACAGAGAGAGTAAGAGGAAAGAGAGGGTGAGAGAGGGAGACAGAAGGAAGAGAGGAGAGAGTGGAGAGAGTGAGAGGGAGAGAAAGAGAGAAGTTGCAACGAACAAAATGAAAGACAGAGAAGACGAAAAAAGTGGAGAGTCATGTTCAGCGTTGCTGGCTGACTAGAAATCACAAAGCATATGCCTCTGCAGTCAGCAAGTAGCAAGTAGCTGACGAGTCGGGGAGGGGGGGGGGGCGGGGGGTCTCGTCTCCACTTTGACATTTATTGTTAGGAGTCTCGTATCCACTTGGACCCCCGATACCAAGCCCCCACCCTTCTCGACAGACAGCCAGCCTTCTTCTTTCATTCCGTGTATCCTGTCTTCAACCTCGTTCTCCTCCGTCTCCTCAGGATGAAGCTCCGAAAATGAAATCAGCCATGATGCCCCCGAATGACACCAATCAGGCAGGCATTCCCGGAGCCCTAAGACTCATGATCCCAAGCTCTCTGATTCTCTGGCATCTCATTCCTCTCACACACATACACACACTCTCTCTCTCCCTCTCCCTCTCTCAAACTCTCCTATTGCGTTGTCGAGCAGAAGAACTTCCCGGATGGACATGATAAGTTGAGGACATACTTAGAGAGCGAGAGAGATAGAAGAGAGAGAGGAGGGAGAGAGAAAGCGAGACAATCTTCACAAATGGCTTAATCAAGTGGGTATCTCTATACCCGGGGAAAGGAAAGACGATCCATGTGACCTCGGGCCTGAAGGGAACTACTGATGATCGGTGGGGTTTTGAATTCACTTGTGTCTCGTGTACGAGAGAGAAGAGTGTTGCGTAGTAGTCGCACGGATAAAGTCGACAATCTACTCTCCTCTCAATTTCCTGTGCAACTTGAGATGAACTTGCTATTACAGAGTTAGCGAGAGAGAGAGAGAGAGAGAGAGAGAGAGAGAGGTGGCGGACAGAGATTTAGAGGGACATGGAGAGGGTGTGAATGATTGCGAGATGCATAGAGAGAGAGAGATAGATAGAGAGGGAGACGAAGAGAGTGAGGGAGAGATAGGGATTGAGAGGGAGGGAAAGAGGAAAAAGAGAGAGAGAGTGCGATGGGAAAAGCTGATGCGCAGCTCACGCCTGTGCCCGGATTTGTCCCTGTTACGAGCAGTTGCATGGAGTAACTCACTCGATGAGGCGGACTTCCTCTCTCAAAGAATGAAGCACTCGAATCTCATGGACATTTTATCTGTCTGTCTAGCCCTGTTCGCTCTGTTTCTATCTTTCTGCGTATTAATCTATCTCTCTCTATCTACTCGCTTTCTCTCTCTTTCTCTCTCTCTCTCCTCTTGTTCTCTCTTTTTCTTGTCCTCTCTCTCTATCTCTCTCGCTCTTTTTTATTCCGATTCAATGGCATTAATCGTCTTGCAACTACTCCCATTGCTGTGGTCACTCTCCGAAATGAAGCAGCAAGCCCTCATTCTTCTGGTACTCTGTACAAGACAAACAATAGCTGCTGCAGTTGTTCATGGCATTATCCCGCCATGAGGTGGATGTGACCTGTGGCAGAGTCAGGGAGAGTGGGGAGATAAAATGAGAGCGAGCTGACCAGGACTAGAGAGAATGTGCAAAAGGGAGGGGAAGAGAGAGAGAGAGAAAAATTGAGAAATAGAGAGAATGAGAGAGAAAGAGATAAAGAGAGAAATGGGGGAAACACGTAATCCGAAAGATAAACGGTAGGCCACTCTGAGCCACACAACGACCACCACCTTGAGCTGCTCTCTTCTCTCTGACACCGAGACAACGACTGACTGCCATAGGTGCAGAGAACTAACACAGAAGAAGAAACATATCGTGTCAGAGAGGAGCTTTTAGAGCCTGAGAATCTGGTGCAAACATAATCGGGCAAGGGGAAATTCTGGATTAACACAGGAAGGTTGAAAAGGAAAAAAATACTTATCTTCAAATGAATTTAAAATGAGTAACATATTTTAAAATAAAAAAAATATTCAGACTCGAAAGATGCCAATAAAATTAAAATGGACAAAGCCATCCAGCTGAGTCTGGCTCAAAAAGAAGTGCATTCCATTCAATTCTTCTCTCTCTCTCTCTCTCTCTCTCTCTCTCTCTCTCTAAATGACCAAACGATGAAGATTTGCGAAGGAAAAGTACGGCCAGAGTGGGATTTTTAAAGAGGAGAGAGAGAGAAATGGCTGAGGGTCGCGGAGAACGTGAAATTATGGAGAGAAGAAAAGGAAGGGAATCTTTAGAAGAGTTGCTTTGATGATGATGAAGAAGGCTTGTTGCTGGGAGTTGTGAGGGGAAGCGGAGAAGAGGAAGATGAAGAAGCGTTGTGACTAGGGTATAGAGGAGAAGCTGGCTGGGGATGAAGCTATTATAATGCCGAGAAAACAGACAAGTTTGGTAAAAGGGATAGAGAAGTGCTTTCTTTGGCTGCCGCCCTTTCACTGTCGCAGCAGCATGAGATTAGTTGAATGGAGGTGGGGTGTGCTAATGAGGATGATCGACATCTTCTGTATCTACTCTTGTTCTCTATTTCTCTCATTATCTTTCTCTTTTTCCATTTCTCTATTTCTCTATTTCTCTCTGTTTTTCTTTCTCTTTTTTTCTCTTTCTCTCTCACTTCTATACCTATGTAATATCCGCTATTGGTTATACTGGAGACTATAGCCGAGATGGCGAGATATGTATGCTCGTTCAGAAGCTGAGGAATGTCAGTGAGGTGCGTGTGTGCTGTGCGGTTCCGTCTTCTGCTTCAAAACAAAGAAGAAAAGAGTGATCAAGACCGGTCAGTCAGCCTGGAGAGCAGCTAAAGGTGCTCTGGGGAAGGCTCCCTGCTGGCTCGCCAGTCGCCACCTTTTATTCGCTGCTCTAATAATGAGAAAAGCTGTCGCCGAGAGAGGGAGAGAGAGTGAGAGAGAGAGAAAGAGAGAGAAAGAGAGAGAGAAATAGAGAAAGAGAGATAGCCACATTCACCTTCAGGCATGGAACGGGCACATGCTCCCCCTCCCTCGTGCCTTGCAACCTGGTAATCATCATCTTCCAGCCTCGCCACCTCTAGGGCGCGACCGCATGGCCGTTGCCCATTAGCAGCACTATGTATGTATGCAATGCCTGTTATATTCCTGCTCCATGTTCGTATTATCCATGTAGTACCCCGAGCCATAAACATACAGCAAATGAAAGCTTTGTCCTAATGATCATAATTAAATTCTCATGTGACCTTGATTATTCCTTTTTTTTATAAGAAGAAAAAAATTGATTAAAAAAATGATAGAGGTCATTTAGCTACCATAATAAATATGTAGATAAAAATGTGTTCTTAACTTCAAGCATCGCGTCACGAGGTCGCGTTCCTTATCAGTTGAATGCTTGCATCAGACTCACTCTAATCAAGTGATTAAGTGGCTTTCATAAACAAAGTGTGTTCTTGTCAGTTATACCTCTTCTAGAAAGCGGATAGGCTTATTAACAGCAGAACAACAAGATTTTACTTTTGAAAATATAATTACATATGTACAACATTATGATATTATCGTAATAGTATCTAACAAACCCGTCAATGAACAGTATGCACAATTTGAAAAAGACATAAAATGGATCAAAAAAAGGATATAATGATCGTGGCACACGAATAAAAAGAGCTTCTATTTGTGTCGTACTAGTCATCTTCATAATCTAACGCTTTTCAACGACAACCAGCGGAACGCACTCGGGAGGCTTCTTCTCTTCGTCTGGCGTGCACACCGAACCATCAAAGACGTTCTCAGAGCCGAAATTGCTCTCATTATACTGAACAACAGCGTTCATTATATTCGGATTAGGTAGAATAATTAAGTAGAATAATTAAAATGACTCTCTCTCTTTCCTTTCTCAAATTGGCCGAAAACAATTCGAAAATGAAAAGAATCAGCTCTCTCTTTAATTTTCTCTTCAATCGTCTCTTTGCATTTCTTGCTACTCTAGGATATACTATCTCCTTCTGAAGATAGTATAAATAAACAAAATAATAATAGTGCCGGACTACTCACATATCTCGCGTAGATGGCGAGCAAGGCAGCCAGGAGAAGAAGAATGCACAGCATGGCGATGGCACGCAAATGTCTACCATGGCAGTCCTTCAATTCAATCTCGTAATCGATTCAATTAATGACAATAAATAAAAACGGAATTTAAAATCATCTCATTGTTATTGTGCTCCAAGCTATTACTAAAAAGCTAAATACAAATTCTTCAGGTCAAATCAGGTATATTAACAGGTGCCAATAAGAACTAAAGCAAAAAATAGTGGAGAGAAAAAATATCGCCAACATCTCGAGGACACATGACGAAGTTGTCGTCGAAGAAGTAGGCCTCATTATAGCTACCGATGAAGAATCGTAGCACGGTTTTGTTAGTGTTCTTCATGTCAACAATTTCTTTTTTGTGTGTAAAATCTTGATATGGAGTAGATTGCTTACAATTAGAGCAGTTCTACAGACGAGAACGTATCAGCTGGAAAAGTGTTTGTTCGTTCCGTTATCTCCTCTCTCTCTTTACTTGTCCTCATTACCTGTTCTTTTATCACTGAAATCTCTCCTCATTACATCGTCTTTCTCTGCTTGTACTCTTCTTTCTCATCTGTGAGTTTCTGGCATTCTTCCTTCCTTTCCTCCTTATCGTCACTTTCATGCACAAGAGGAAGGAAGTGCAGATCACAAGACGGACAGACATGGAAATATCAAAAAAGAAATCTGTTTTCATTTTGTTTTCTACTTGTCCGACTTTATTGAATTAATTACTTATTTAAATTTTTAAATTTAATTATATTCGAGTTTTCATTTCCAGTTTAACTATTATACTTTCTACTTTTTAGTGTTATCATGTGTTTGGAAAGTAAATGTATATAAAAATTGAATACCCTGAACGAAATCTACATCACATCACTTCTGCAAAAGCCTGTTTGAGATGACATGTTAAACGGCACTTTTTCGTTAGGCCCCTTTTGGGGGTGGGAAAAGCATTTAGACGAGAAAACCCCCAGGGGGAGAGGCTTCACTCGGAGGGCGAGAATGAGAGGAGGGCAGCAACATCCTGAGCAAGAGAGATTGAGCAATGCTTCAGGAGGAAAAAAGGAATGTGCAATACTTGACACTTTTCATCCATTGTTCTCCGCGTCACTCCTCTCTCTCTCCTTCTCTCTTCTTTCTCTCTCTCATTCTTTCCTTCTCTCTCTTATTCTCTCTCTCTCTCTCTTTCTTATAAGTTGAAAGTACAATCTAACTTCATGTCGACCTTGACTAATCTCGCTTTTTGTCCAGGGTCATATATGGTTGAAGTGAACGGCGTGTGTGGCATGAGAGAGCGCCACTTATGGTTAGACTGATCTCTCTTCTGTCTATAATATCTTTCTCTGCCAACCTCCTCGATCATCATGAAACCTCCTTACAACAACTCCTCCTGCCATCTCCTCTAATCTCTCTTTCTCTGCCTCTGCTTCTTTCTCTATCTCCCCTCTACTATCTCTCTCTCTCTATCTCTCTCTCTCTCTATCTATCTTTCTGTTCACACCTCAGTCCTCTGCTTTCTGCAGGCTAAATCGGTAGCTCTCCGCATTTAGAGAATGAAGAATGTTAGCGATCCCTCAATACGAGATGATGAAAGTTGCGGAGAAATGAGTGGAGAATTGGAGAAAGTAAGAAAGGGGAAAAGTGAGAGAAGAGAGGAAAAAGAAAGGGCGGGCTGAGTAGATGTGCATTCTTCTTGGAGGTTTAGGTCCATGTATGTATGGCGTTGTCCAATCCTCACTTGGTTCTCTGCCTACCACTCTTCTGTTTAATCATGTTTCTCATTTCGTATTTGACTATTTTTCGACAATTTGCTTGTATATTTAGCATTCATAACATTATTTGAAACGTTAATACAAAATCGTTTCCTTACACTTTATTTCATTTATAGTTTTAATCGTCTATATTCTTTAATCCTCCGGTTTATTACTTAGTTAGGCGATTTTTTTTCTCAACAATTCATGGAAACTATTTTGAAAAATTGAAATCCTTGAAATGTTTTCAAAATTAAGTTATTCATCAGAATTTTAATTTAAAACATTTCCAATGCTTAAAGTAGAGCTGTTAAAAACAAAATAAGCGCTCTATGTGTTCATTTACTCTCCTGCCTTTGGCCTGCACAGTCTTCTCATTGGGACATTTCTGCCGATAGATTCTTTAGAATTGATTTTCTTCATTAAAAATTTTTGAAGCTTTCAAATATCATCAGTATTCTTCTCTAAAAAGTTGAAATACAACATGTCATCTCTTTTTTTAATCCTAGTTTTCCTTAATTCAGTTCGTCATACGCCTGGCCAGTGTTCCCGCATAGGCGACTACAGTAAGGCAAGAGTGGAAGAGGTCGACAACATCCAGGTTATGGAGCGCCCTCGGGCGCTGATCTCTTCTGCGACGGCCGTCCTCATCGTGGCCGCCGCCGCCGCTCTCCTTCCTCCTCCTCTCGCTGCGACTCCTCAGCGCATCTTCACTGCTGAGGCACCGCCGACCATCTATCGATGGATCTCCGAGAACTCATACATTTGTTAGCATAGAGTGTGTGTGAATTCCAGATGTGAACGGTGGTTCTCGGGCGAGAGAAACTGTTCGCATTGTGTTCATTCACTACATTGTAATGGACTGAAACTTTTCTCTCTCTCTCTCTATCAGCACCTCTCTCTCTCTCCATCTCACCCTTTCCTTTCTCTGCTTCTATCTACTATATTTCTTGCTTACCTCTCATCCGCTCTCTGATCCAGTTATGCTTCATCTCTTGCTTACATCTATCTATGTTTGCCCTTTTGTGGTGCAACATGTTCTAAGTGTGGTCCAAGTTGAAGCGGAATCAAGTGAAGAAAGTGTTGGGCTGCGGGTTGAGTGGCGGTAAGGCGCTCATACTAAAAAGGAAATTCTTTCTCTATGAGATAATAGCTAGTACCGCCAAAGAATCAAGTCCCGTAAATGACTCCCAGTCCATGATGCAATGAACATGAAGATGAGAACTCGAAAATGATGCGCCATAATTTTCGATTCGCCAATAAATTCCAGGTTCGTCGGGAACGTCTCACGACGGATCTATTATCACTTTTATGGAAGAGAAGGAGGGCCTGAACTGCTCGCTCTGTCCTGAGACTCCCTTGGGCAAGAGCCTTCTTTCACTACTCACTTATGAAAAAAATTTGCAGGCAGCTTTGCTATACTTTAGCGGCATAAAAAATGTTCTTGCGCATCTCATTTAGTGTGAAGATTCAAAGAAATTTTTTTAGGTGAAATTCCTCGAACAGCCTGTGCAATCGAAGTGAAGCAGAATGCTATCGATGTAAATGTCGGCTGTTTTCCAAGTAAATATTGTTTTTCCTGAATTACTTTGACATTCATAGGAGTTTGCTTGGAGTGTCTTTAAAAACTAAGTTTAATTTTCTCCTTCCAGTTCCGCTGCCATGCCTAGACGACTTGAGGTTTCGCTACGGAACCTTTTACACTCCGGCTCACTTGCCGCAGGTTTGTGGCATCTCCATTCATTTATTGAAGAATATTCTTATTTAAAGTGAACGATACCTAGATTATGTCGTTACGGATAAATGCTGTCTTAGCTTAAAACCCGCAGTAATTAACTGTTTGCCTCTCTAATCTTGCATACTCTTTTCTTGAGGATTACTGTAGTTTTTATGGTCTCTAGAGCCTATGTCTCTTTAACATGCGCTGGTGCTGCCTGGCTCTCGGCCGACGTCGTCCTCGCCCGGTTTCGCAAGATCCCTTGAGACGCCGCCTGTTATCGTGGGCGCGCACGCGGCCTTCTTCGAGGGCGCCCATCCCAGGAAGCCTCCTCCACCAATGATGGCCGAGGGCACGCTCAACACGAACATTGACGAGAGCCATGATGAAGAGCCGGAGAGTGTCACGACAACAACAACGACATCATCACCGAGTTCGACGAATGCATCACGCGAGGTTGGCCTTTTGTCTCATTATATTTTACTATTCACGTTCATACATATAGATATCTATGTACCTTCAAGAAAAAAATTGCAAAAAAAATTCAGCGAGGATCCTTGAACATCTATGTATTTTCTTGCAATTCAGTTAATTAATTAATTAGGCAAATTAATAATAATGATTATTTTCGATCTTTGTGACGCGGCGCCAGTTGCCAACCTTCGCTCCGATCACCACTCGTCGTCTGGGCGCTCTGGAAGAAGCGGCGTCACCCGTGGTCTTTGTCGGACAGACGACGACGCAGCGGCCGGGTGACTTGAGACGGGTTCAGCTGCCGCCTGCGGATCCTCCGGAGCCATCGACGGCCGCCGGCTCGGCTGGCGCCTCGTCTGGCCGCCGGCTGTCCTCCTTCTTCAGCCTCGCCCACGGTGGCTTCCATCAGCCGCTGCATCCGCCGCTAGTGCACACGAAAAAGCATCAGTTTCCTCACAATCTTCCACCACCCGACATCGAGTTGCCTTTCGCGGCCACCGGAGACATGGCCGCTATGATGTCGCCGACCACTTCAACAATCCCGACCACCACCACAACGTCCACCACCACCACGTCGAGGAGCACTACAAGTTCAACTTCGACGACACCTCCACCGACATCTACCACCGTCATGCACACGTCGACGGCTGCCCTTCAGAGGATTCGAATAGCGCCTCCGGTCGCGCCACCCGTCGCCACTCTGCCAGTGAACGATTCCTTTACGAGGACGTCGCCCTCTCCGTCTCCTTCGCCCTTAGCATCCATGTCATACAGCCGCACACGACTGTTTTTCCTACAGTCTTCCAATGGAGGACATCTACGACGACACCAGCCTCTGTGATCGTGAAGAAGTCTCCGGAGCCCTCTCAGCAGCCGGGCTTCCCAACTGCCTCTCCATCGCCGTCGTCACCCATCATTGAATTGTCCGTCTCACAGCTCGTTGTCTCAAATCCGGCGGCGGCTGCGGAATCAGTACGAAATGAGCAGCGAGTTCTTCCGCCGCCGCTGCCACTTCAGGGACGACCGCTGCTGCCGCCTTCTTCGATGACGCCCGAACAACGCAGCCTAGCTCTCCTGCACGCGACGCTCTCCAAACATCCGCAGATTTTGCCTCCGCATGGCGGTAGACAGGTTGGAAACATAATCTTGTTTTTTTTCTTCAGGCCGCTAAAACAAGCTTTTTTTCACCCGAAAACTTAGATCAGTAATATTATGAATTGCCGTCAATTTAGATAATATTCGTGCGAAAGCTGTCCGCTGAAGAGAAGCAGCATCTCATGATGGATGGGCAGTTCGTGGTGCAGCGGCCGTCAGTGCATGGTCCCGCGCCACCGCCACATCGACACATCGTGGGCGGCGATGTCAGCAGCAGCAGCCAAGAGTTCGTGGACGACGAGGCGATCGAGGCGGCCGAGTTGCTGAATCGGAACAGACTTCAGGCTAGTCTTCTTGAGTATGTATAGTTGAAGAGGCTTCTACTATTGATGTTCTTATTTGAGATTAAAAAAAACGTGAAGGAGATTCAGGTGGAGAAGAGAGTGCTAAAGTCGGAAAGTGGCCTGGCCGACGGCTCATCGTGGGCGCGTGAATCTGGCGGCGAGACAAGGCCACCGTCCTCGGCGCCGCGCCCTCTAGCGCCCGTCCGGACTCATCCACCTTCAATTAGCGCCACGTCTTTTGCGGCGAAACGTTCTACACCGGCGTCTATTCCTCCTGTAGACTGCGTGGACAGCCACCGGGTTAATTAATTATTTTTTCACTAACCATTAATCTGTAAAAACACATCAAACAATATACACGTATTAAGACATTTCTTAATATTCACCTCCTGCTTTCAGCTCTGCTGCTTCTGGGCAGTGTCGGGCGAATGCGAGGCTAATCCTTATTGGATGCGTGTGAATTGCGCGAAAACGTGCGGGACTTGCAGTTGTAAATGTCAGTGTATCGTGTGTGGAAATTTTGAAAATTGTCAAGTTGTCTGTCTAATTGTAAGGAATTTTCTTTATTTTCGTATGCAAAAAAATAATATGAAACATTGATGACTGTAATATTGTACGTTATTCTTGTAACCGTTCAGTGCACGAAGCCACAACGTGCGTTTCAACGGGCATAAAATGCACGCTTCCGACGACAACGACAAGTACAACTACGACGACGACAACGACAACGACCACTCCACCCACGACCACCACGCGGCGCACCACGACAACCACAACTACGCCGTCCACTGTGAGCTTCCTATCTACTCCGCTGATTACTTGAAAACAAATTAGAAAAAAAACGTTGTGCAACATCGTCCATCGTTTCTCTATAGAAATCTTCAAAAAAAAAGAAGCCTTTGTCGGAATGATAAATGCCTTCTTTTTGTCAGACAACCACGACGACTACGCCAAAGCCGACAAAGCCGCCAGCACGCGGCTTCCGGCGAAGCCGGCCTTCCACGACGACAACCAAGAAACATACGACTACTACGAAAAAGGCTTATTCGCTTCCTTCATTCAGATTCTTATTCTTTTCTATTAATTGTACTATTATCAAAACTTATTAGTTTTTATTTTGACGTTGTTTTGTCATATCAAGGAATTTATTTTAAAATATTAGCGTAGTTTCACTAATACGAGAAGGAGCTTATCAGATACGTACATATTTATCTACCTAGGCTATAAATTGCTCTTCTAGCGTACAACGCCATCTTCAACGGCGTCGTCGATCACCACCACGAAGCCGACGACAACAACGATTGATCCATGCAGAGACCGCTCTGTGCACTGCCCGTTCTGGGCGGCACTCGGCGAATGCGAACAGAACCCGTTTTGGATGAGGCCACACTGCCAAAAGGCGTGCCGGTCATGCAACGAGCACGTTGAAGATGTCTTTGCTCCGACGCCTAAAGATGGTTAAAATTACTAGATATTTATTTATTTATTTTAACATGTATATAAATTTGAATAAAAAATATGTAAATTTGCAAGCGCAATATGCTTTCCTATTTTCATTCTTATTCTCCTTTCTCTTATTCACGTACTATTTTGTTCCCCTCCTTCTCTTTCCGCCTAATTCAAATTTCTCTGTCTAGTTTTCTTCTCATTGAACATAAACACATCTTTTTTTTGAAAACTTTCTTTACCATACCTGCCACCAGTTTGTTTGCTCACTCTCCACCCTCTTGTTTCTCTTTTTCTCTTGTTGTCTCTCAACTCCTCACTCTCTCTCTCTCTCTCTCTCTCTCTCTCTCTATTTCCGACCTCACATTTGCACAGTTCCAGGCTGCGAGAACGATCACAAGTTCTGCACGTTCTGGGCGTTCAACGACGAGTGTGAACGGAATGCGAACTGGATGATTCCGCACTGCCCGCTCAGCTGCAACATTTGCTAGTCTCTCTCTCTCTCTCTCTCTCTCTCTCTCTCTCTTTCACTCTCTCTCTCTCGCTCTGTCTGTCTCTCTCTTTCTCTAATGATTAGAGAGAGAGAGGGAGAGAGAGAGAGAGTACTAAAGTGATAGTTATGCACTGAATCTAGGCGATCTCATGAAGATATTGGAGTGAATTCTTTCATCTCCGCTCGCTAACGTGACCAAGCACTCTTTCATAAGTGAAGCCTTGCATAATAAAAGAACAAAAAACATGATGATTTGCTTTTTACTTGTCCTTATATTTATTTTGCCATATGGTTTTAGAATGCTTTATTGAATGTGAGGATCTTGAAGTTGTGGAAATGTGTTGAAATAAATAAGCTTGAAGATGATAAAACGTAGAGAGGTCAAATAATAATAAAAGATGGATTGAACACAAAAAGGGAGGACGGCATCCAATTCTCTAGAACATTCCGAGCGCAAAGTTGGGATTGTAGAGATTCTGGCAGACGGACGAGCACATTGTGTTGCAGAATGCCTTGCGCGTCTCGACAATTCCGCCTGATATTGAGAGTGAGTAAAGTCCGACCGTTCTAGGTTGTCAGAGTTTGACGAGAAAGAAGAAAATTGACTACTGCTCCGGTGTCTTGCTGACCAAGTGGAATGGATCGGATGATCGTGTTGCCGGTGAGCTCGTTCTCGACACGGCACGTGTACTCGCCCGGGTCGGAAGACGGGTCATAGTTCTTGATTTCGAGGATAGCACCATCCTCATAGAGAGCAGTCTTCTCGGCTATAAAGTCAGAGCATTTATTTTTTCTTAAATTTCAAATTATCAGTTTTCAACAAAGATATTGAAGAGAAAAAGCATCGAATCCATTGGCACTGATCCTGATTTTTCAACCATAAGAAAAGGCCTTTCTCCACACTTTGGGCTACAGTGTGCGTGGCGTGAAGAGAGACCACTTGCAGAGGAAGTATGTATCCTTTTCTGTTGCAGAGGTCATTCACTCTTTTCTCATGTATATATTATGGCCACTTTCAGTTTCACATGCGAGCCCTTTCGTCTCTGTAAATAGTGGCTGCGGTACGCCAGGCACAAGCGCTCTTTCTTTAGAATCCTTCCTTTTTGCAAGGCCATCCACACTTTCATGCGCTGGATGGCTCTGTAGCGAGGGAAAAAACCATGCTACGTAGAATATGTACATATGTATGTATGCATGCACAAGCTGGTCCAGTTAGAACCTGCTTATGGACATTGAAAGAGCGTTAACCGGGAACCAACCAATCCAGCTGCCTAACGGGAGCTTCCATGTACTTGTTTTTTGCTTTACAAGCACAAAAATCTGCGTGAGAGAGATTAGCACAAATAAGCATTGAATCTGATGGTTTTCAGCGAAAACAAGAGGGTTTTTTTGTATCAGGTTCATTTTGGGAACTCTGGAGAAAGAGAGAGAGAGAGAGAGAGAGAGAGAGAGAGTACCAGAAAGTGGCTGAGAATGAGAGAGAGAAAGAGAAAAAAAGAAAATCTGACGAATGTGTTGGATGGGCGCTCCGTGCCTGATCCAAGTGGTGCGAATGCGCTCGCCCTCCTCATGATGCACTCGGCACGAGATGTTGACTGCAGCCGTGGCGAGAATGTCCGACACGTGGCTGTTCTGATCCACGAAACGGAGTTCGCCTCAATGAGATATACATATTGTAACATACTTTATGTTTATATTGTAACATACTTTATGTTTATATTGTAACATACTTTATGTTTATGTTTATAAGTATGTTTACTTACTATTTCCACTTTTCTAACAATACAAATCGTTTTTCATAACTATATTGGAAGAAGAAAAAGAAAGCATTCAAATTTTCAATGATAACTGCTCTAGTAATCTAATGCTTCTCCCAACATATTGCATTCGATCAAGTACACGTCGGTCGGATAATGCAATAATATATTCTTACTTACCATTAGTCTGGATGCTCGACTTTCTTTCTCTTTCCCTCTGCGATGACTAAAAAGTTACACAACGTCGAGAGTGGAATGTATCCATTTTCAGGCCGTATTCACGAGTCTCCTCCACCCTTTCCATTCTCTCTCTCCCTCTCATCCTCTCTGAGAATGTGATTGGTTCGGCTCTTCTTTTGAGTGGGATCATCTCTGCAGCATGCCAGTGGCACCATCTGACACAGCATCATAAAGAAGTAGCGACTCGGCCAGTCTCGGGGGCACGTTATTGGGTTGGGGGGGGGGGGGGTAATCAAAGAGTCCCCATACCCATTGAACCAGTTGAACGACTTTGCAAGGATCAACAAAATTAATTTCATATTTTCGCAAGGAATCAGTCAATATTAATGCTACTGCTGTAAAGCGTTTAGGGAGTGGAAGAAGAATTTTTTGCAAGACGACCTCATACGCACTTCACTTTCCTGTATAGTGATGGCTAATGGAAGTTTGCGATGATTATTAAGTAAATTAGAAGATTTCCAAACTGAAGAAGATGATGTCGACTGCCGTCCTGAGTGTGTGATTGGCACCAACGGTGGCCATGCACGTATAGACGCCCGAGTCTGTCGCAGAGCCATTGCGGATGCTCAGCACAATGTTGAAGGCGTCCAGCTTGGTCACCTCCACATTTCCAGTCCTGTTAAATGTTATGGAAATTACGACAACTATTGGGATTTTCATTTCTTTTGCTTCATTTTCACGTCTGCTCCAACAGCAGCTGTCTGCAGAGTGTTTTCGAACTCGGAGCACTGATCATACGACAGGCAATAAATCAAATCGGGATCATTTAGTGCGAACACCAGGCTGAGCACGACGAGTGCCTTGTGCACGTGGAGAAACTTTTTTTCTTCATGACTTTTCTAACAATAAGACAAAAATAATAGACTGGTTCTAAAAACGAAGAAGAAGAACAAGACTAAGAGAAAGAGGCAGAAACTTGCGCTCGGTTTTGGTAAAAATTGTCGCCATATAATTAGGAATATAAATTTCCTATATGGAAACAATTTTTGAATTAAAAAAGGATATGATGAGGAATAAGAAGCAGAAACTTGTGAATGCCACTGTGCTTGGTCCAGATGAGGCCAGCCTTGGTCTCGTCGACGCCGTCCAGCTTGCAGATGAGCTGCACGTCACTACGTACCGGCTGCTGCACCGGATTCAGCGTCGGCGTCACCGTTAATGATACTCCTTGAAATATCTTCATTTTTTCTTCTTTTATAAGCAGTAAACAGTAAACTTTTACTGTTTATTGCTTGAGTAATTTTGTTTAAAAAAAGTCATCATTACTACTACCAAATTAACCTTGAGCAACGTGAATAGCGAAAGCAAGTGTGGCGAGAATTGTGAACAATTTAGTCGTCATCTCGTGCTCTTGGAACTGACTGACTTTGCGGAAACTGATCCAGAGGGACACTGAGAGGAAGTGAGAGCAAGTAGCCAGAGGCCAATGGCTTTTCTCTTCTTTCTCCCTCTCTTCTCTTTCTCTTCTCTCTCTCTCTCTCTCTCTCTTTCTCTCTACCTTGTCCAATCGCCGTGCCGACTACTTCAAAGAGCAAAAGTGATCTTATTCCTCTCTTGCTCTCTCCCTCTCATTCTTCTACACTCTCTCAATTCCTCTCTGAAATATTCGGCTCCTTTGAACTAGAACGAAGCGCTGTCTTTTTTTTTGCTCGTGATGGCTTGTAAGTGAACTCAAAGAAACTCAAAACAATTTCACATTCTACTCGCAAAGTGACTACTAACAATTTATAAGGTAATATCGATTTGTTTCCACGTTGTAATTTGTTGAAATCAATAATTGGTATTTGAATTCAAATGAAAAATTGTTGCATCACATGTCGACATTCTTCGGAGCGAGTTTTTGAATACGTAAACTATAAAATAGGAGCTCTAAAATAGGAGTTAACACATGTATATACATATATACTCTACGTTTCGATATAAAAAAATAGACAGACAATATCTGCAAAACAAGCTACAACGGTTATTGTATAAAATATATAGACTACTTACCATATTTCCTCAACTTGTACTATTTTTCATTTCCCTCTTTGAGGTACTACATACATACATATAATTAAACAACATGCAACAATATTTTTCACTCTGTATTTTGGTTACAACATTTAATTAAAGGAAATCATATGGTCCCTTTACATCTTCCTCGTCTTGTTGTTTCTGGCCACTTTTCGCGAATGGCAGTGACGATGCAAACACCTCCCCCCTCTTTATTTTACCACTTCTGGCTATCGTTTCTCTCTCTCTCGACAAGTCCAGCCAGGAAGTCACTGACTTCCCTTCCTCTGCGGATCAGCTTCTCGGGATGCATCAACACTGTCTAGCAGCAATACGACGTGCTGTATTCTGAGACGACTCGACAAGGACCGCAACTGCCCTTCAGAACCTCTGGTGGAGTGTTGGCTACGACGATCTTCGACATCCGCTGACTCTCCAGCAGAGGTGGGAATGGGCCGGCCCGGCCCGGCCGGCCCAATTTCCCAAGGGCCCGGGCCGGGCGGGGCCCAAGAAAAGTTGGGCCGGCCCGCAGGCCCGATTGGGTCCGATAAGAACACAATCTCGCCCAGTCAGGACGGCTAGCGGCACTGATAAGTGCAAAACTGTCTTCAGTTGTTCATTTTTACCCCTAAAAGTCTTTCTTCTATACATTAAAATGAATGTTCCTAGCAGGAGCATGAAAAATTCTTAATTTCAAAACACATTGTAACTCGCTGGACTTTTTCCTCCCAGAATTTTTGAAAATCGGGCTCAAACGGGCCCACGGGCCGGGCCCAAAATTCTAGGGCCCGGAAAATTCCGGCCGGGTCGGGCTGGCCCAAAAAAATTTTGGGCCCATTCCCACCTCTGCTCTGCAGTAGACGAACTCGAGGACGCTCACGAGTTCGCTGCACTTGTTCGAGTGTCGGGTCTAATTGCGAAGAGTGAACGGTGTGATCCATCGAAAAATGAATGAAATACAATGAATGTATGTACATATTTGCAATTGATGTATGAAAATGCTTGCTCAGCATAAAAAAAAACAATTTCTAAATCGAGTGTGTTGTGATCCTTTATCTTTTCTACAGAGTGTCAGAATGATTGGCACCGATTTGGTTGTTCTTTGCACTCCCTTGACTAGGCGAGTGACGTGCGAATCTCTGTCTCGCTTTCGCTTGTGAGTGCACGCGGAGTTCAAAGATCACAAGATCAGACGGAAAAACTACCGTACCCCAGGCGTAAATGCTTTACATCAACAATAATACTTACTTTCAGAGAACGGTACCACTTCTAATCGATCTTTTAGGCCATATCTGACCTGGGAAACAGATATCACGAGACAATTATTTTTCGCCGGATACCTCCTTTAATCTATTTCAGGGACTGTTAGAGGTTTTCGTTTAGTCATTTTATACATCTACATCTGTGGTTTTTTAACAACAGACATACATATGCACAAAGTAAGGAAGTGGCCGACGACCACAGGTACATTTAACTTATGGTTTGACAAGTCTAATTGCATGATGCTCAGCAAATACCGTCAAACAAAGAAGTGGCCGACGACCACAGGTATATTTAACTTATGGTTTGACAAGTCTAACTGCATGATGCCCAGCAAATACCGTCAAACAAGGAAGTGGTCGACGACCACAGGTACATTTAACTTATGGTTTGACAAGTCTAATTGCATTATGCTCAGCAAACATCGTCTTACAAGAATTCGTAGGTACATATGTATGCATACAAAAGCAAGTCTTACATCCGTTTTTCCTGCGATATTATTGCGGTAGAGTAGACCATTCATACACTTTGTAGACACACAGATGGTCCTTATCCTCAAAGTCCAACGCGCAATCTTCTACATCTATGGCTGCTTCGTTGGGTTCGGAATTGTCACCAATATGCTCATTGTCATTGCGACCATTCGTTCGAGGTTGGAAAAATAGACGCGATTGCTGCAATCTCTTACCATTAGCCTCTGAAAAGTAAAATTAGCCAACTCTAAACCATTAATTTGCGCCTATTTGAAAAAGGGATTACTGTGGAGTTTCGTGTACCTTTAAGGACACTTCGAGGAACATGCAACATTCTCATCGCGATTTGCTCATTCCTGGACGCTCTGCATATGTGCGCCCACATCCCGATGGTGGTCGGCTTCTTCTCCGGCTACTTGTTCATCAACTCCTCATTGTGTATTCATATAATGGTAATTTAAAGATATAATGGTAATTTAAAGCTGAAATTCTAGACTGGCAGAGAGTTCATTTCATATTATGTAGCGTGCACTTAAATATGCAAATTTCATATTCTTTTTATTTTAGACTGTTCCGCTTTTTGGCGTTGTTTGCGGCTCAATTGCAATGATCTCCATTGCATTCGACCGTTTTCTCGCCTGCTTTGCACCTCACTAGTGAGTTTTTTTAACGATTGGTCTTGAAGCGAATGAGTTCCTCAGAATGTTTGTAGCTATCAAAACAAGGACGCCCGACTTTATATGGGAATGCATTTCGTGTTCATCTGGGCCTATGGCTGTGTCCAACTAAAATTCGCCTATCAGAATCTTGGCAGCAGGTGAAACGGAATTGCTGAAATGTGATTATGCTGATAAAGTGAATCTTTAGATGAATCTATTTTATTTTAAGTGAGATCATTTGTGGCATACCTTCCGCTTTCCAAGGTCCGTCTGCGCTGTTCTTCCGCCATGGGACTCTGGCAATCAATGTCATAACGCTGCTAATCTATGGCGTCGTCGGAATTCGTCTTCGTTCTTTCGGTAAGCGGTAATGTGTAATGAGTTTCATATGTATTGGGTTCGGAACGCATTTATTGCTTAAAGGAGCAGTTCACTGAATAAGTAACAAATGGTACTATGAACCTTGATCTATTCGCATCTTTGTAATACATACTTCTAGAAAGTTTGAACAATTTTCGTCCACTTGTTAAAAAGGTAAACGCACGCAAAATATGGCTCGTCCGACTTTTTTAAAGCTTAGTTGTTAACCGCCTTCCTATTTCACACGCTGTCTAACCAGCAGAAGGGCCAAATATTTGAGGGTACGCGGTTAAAATTCTCCAAACTTATATTTGACAATCATATAAATCTAGCTTCATCGACTGCGATGGCTAAGATCTTCCGCTCCCTGATAATCGTAGCGATGACCGTGGCCGGTGGTTGGTTCGCGACCTTTGCGTGTGGCCTGCTCTTCTTCAGCTTCGTCAAAGATGGAAACACTGGCTTTGCAGTCAGCCTTGTCGCGGGCTTCTTCGTCAACATCGCCATGTGTGCCAACTTTGCCATCTTCTGGATCACCAGGTTCACTGAGAAGTTTCGGTGTTTTATATTTAAAAGCGAAATACAGTATGTAGTTTAGCATCATTCACATGTAAGAAAATAGATATATTTTCAATACATGACGCTTTTTTAAGAACACAATACATTGTGAGATAATGGAGAGTGTCAGGGGAAAGTTACATGGCAAGAATCAAACTCCTTTCAGTGCGGAATATCGTCGCGCTCTCTCAGCGTGTCTTCCTTCCTTCCTCCTCCCCAAAGTCATTACAACCACCTCGACAAATCTTGGTGATTATAGGACATCTGCTCCTAAAATTGTTATTAATACATAGCATCTCAACAGGCAATCTACAGATATTACAATATATTTATTATAGATTATCTTCATGCTCTTTTCTAATCAACTAATTTGATTCCAAAAGCGACTTTCATGTAATAGCACCTATAATATGATTCCAAGGATTCAGTCCATCTTTGTGTATTGCTTTAAAGCATCTAGAGAGCCGTAAATAAAGAAGAACAAGGACCTCCTATATATGTATATGTAGTTCTACTACATTTATGTATGCAATTTACTTCACAATAATAAAGGTTAATGGAAATTTACAAAGATGATTAAGTAGAGTTAGAAGATAACCAAACTGAAGAAGATGATGTTGACTGCCGTCCTGATTGTGTGATTCGCACAAACGGTGGCCATGCAAGTGTAGACGCCCAAGTCGGTCGCAGAGCCATTGCGGATGCTCAGCACAATGTTGAAGGCGTCCAGCTTGGTCACCTCCTCATGTCCGTTCATCTGTAATGGATGGCCAATATCGAAGTATGTTGATGAATGCATATTTTCATCTCCGTTGCCTCATTTTCAACAGCTGTCTGATGAGTGTTTTCGAACTCAGCGTGCTGTTCTTACGATTAGCAATAAATCAAATAAATGAGACGAGAATGGTGTGCAATGCAGTCATCTCGTGCCCTGGATCTGTTTTGGAAACTGATTCTATGGGGCACTGGGAGGAAGAGAGCAAGTAGCCAGAGAACCATGGCTTCTTCTCTCTTTTTCTCTCTCTCACGCTCTCTCTCTCTCGCACTCTCTTGTCCAATCACCGTGCCGTTCAGATAGCAAAAGTGATCTTATTCCTCTCTTGCTCTCCCCCTAGCAATGCAACTCCGATAATGTGTTTCTACATAACATGCTACAACTCTTATTGTCGGAAATATATAAATTGCTTTCCGTATTTCATCAACAAGTATCATCGAGCTATTTTTCAATCCCCTCTTATTGTTAGGAGTACTATAAGAGGGACGAGTCATAAAGGAACGAGGGGCGCTATTTTTCAATGTATATTTTGGCAACTACATTTAATTAAAGAAAATGCAAAATTACAGCTAAATTTCGTTGGAACCCTCACTGCCATAAGCGGCCTCTACTTGAGTGTGGGGGAGCCGATATAAGGGGAGTCGGAGGATTCTGCTGGACGGAGATTGCATGTTTTCGATACCTGCCCAAGGAGGAAGTGGCATTTGAAGGGTGTCCCAATAAAGTCAGAGAAGTACTTGGGGATCATGATGCGTTCTTCACAAATATTTCTTCTTGAAGTCCGTCTATTCTTAAACAATAGCCATTGCCATTTTTCTCTTCTTTGAAAACAAGATATGCTTCAATGACGAAGTTGAGTGCGTGGCAAGGGCATTAACCTGCCTATTCACATGATATTTAATGAAGACCTCAGCATGCATACGAATAAAAAAAGCCACCTGTTATGTAATTAACGACTATTTCATCTTGAATGTCTGAAAGACTGACGACTGCTCTTACAAGCTTAACATATGTACATACATATAGATACATATGCATATCTACAATTTTGGTCCACGGGATAATGATTTTCACTGCTCTACTGTTAATTTATGTCACTTACTGCTAGAGATTTAGTCTTCGTTTACGTCATTTTCAATATCTACATCTGAAGTTTTCTAGCAACAGAAAAAAAATCAGGCAAAATAAGGAAGTGAACCCCGTTACATATATATAACTAACAAATGTGGAATCTAATTACACGATGATTAGCAAACTTCCTCATACAATGTTCAATCATGTGCTAGGCTGAATTTTGTTTGCTGTTGATATGTATCCGCGCGTACCGTAGCCTTTGTTATTATAGCGAATCGCGAGATTTAATTATGAATACAGGCCGAACTTCTTAGTACGAGCGTTATCCGCCTTAATCAATTACATGAATGTATATGTATATGATGAAAGCAAGTCTAACATCCATCCTTCCAGCGATAGTATTACGGTAGAATTGAATTCATACTTTGTAGATACCGCTGATCATCGCCATATACAGATGGTCTTTATCCTCGAATTCCAACGCGTCCTCTTTTACATCTATGGCTTATTCGTTGTGTTCGGGATTGTTTCCAACATGCTTATTGTCATTGCGACTATTCGCTCGAGGTTGGTAAAGCAAAAAAAGAAAGGAATTCGCTTAACCTCTGTAAAGTCAAAGGAACCAAAACGAAATCATTAATTCGCCCCATTTTGTCAAATGGATTACGATCGAGTTTCGTGGACCCTTAAGGACACTTCGAGGAACATGCAACATTCTCATCGCGATTTGCTCCTTCCTGGACGCTCTCCACATCAGCGCCCATACCCCGATGGTGGTCGGCTTCTTCTCCGGAAATATGCTGATAAATTCGTCGTTGTGCCTTCATATAATGGTTATTTACCGTTGAAAAAACATATTCTAAGAGTCGCATTGAGAACAAAAATTTATGTCATTATAATTTTTAGACAGTTCCGCTGTTTGGACTAATTGGAGGCTCGATTGTTATGATGTCCATTGCATTCGACCGTTTTCTCTCCTGCTTCGCTCCTCGGTAGTGAGTTTTTTTAATTCACGGTTAGTCCTGAAGCGAATGGATCCCTAAAAAATATTTCTTAGCTATCAACGCAAGAACGCGCGACTTTACATCGCAATACATCTCTTGGTCATCATGGCCTATGGCATTCTCCATCTAAAATTCATATATCAAGAGCTTCGCAGCAGGTTGGAGCGGAATAGCTGAAGTGATTATGCTGATGAAATGGGTATACCAATTAATCTATTCTATTTTAAGTGACATCATTTGCGGTATACCTTCTACGTTCCAAGGCCTCTCTTCGAGGTACTTCCTCTATGGCAGTCTGGCAATCAATGTCATAACGCTGCTACTATATGGCGTCGTCGGAATTCGTCTTCGCTTTATGAGTAATATATACAAATGCCGCAATCCTTCTAAAAGTAGTCTTGAAATAAAGCCTAACCACGTTCTATACTAAAATAAATATTTGGTGAGCAAACGTGACGAATGCTCCTAGAGCAAGCATCAACTTGAGGGAAAATATGTGAGAAAAGTCAAAATATGCACTTTTATTACACGCTACTGTTCATACGTACATACATGCTCTCTTACAATTAATAATAAATATAAGTCTAGGTTCATCGACTGCGATGGCGAAGATCTTCCGCTCGCTGATAATCGTAGCTATGACTGTGGCCGGTGGCTGGTTTATGACCTTTGCGTCTAGCCTGGTCATCAAAAGCCTGGTGAAAGATGGAAACACTCGCTTTGCACTCGGCCTTGTCGGGGGGCTCTTCGTCAACACGGCCATGTGTGCCAACTTTGCCATCTTCTGGATCACGAGGTTCGTTGAGATTTTCCGTATTTACTAACGTCGCTCTGAAATGATTTACGTGCAACCTTTGGCTGGGAAGAAAATAGTTATATTTATTTGAAGTTAAAAACGCGCACGAGGTAATATACCACGCAACGTTTAAGAACACAATACATTGGGAGAAAATGAAAAGTATTAGGGGAAAGACAAGAATCATAATATGAAACTACTTTCAGTGTGGAATATCACCGCGCTCTGTCGGCGTGTCTTCCTCCCTGCCTCCGCCCTAAAGCCATTACTAAGTTATCGACAACTTTGACTCACCAGGGTGATTCTAGGATGTCTGTTCCGAAAATAGTTAATAAAATGTAGCATCTCAACACGCAATCGACAGATATTACAATAAATATTTTACCGTTCATTTTGTGCCCTTTTCTCATCAACTAATTTGATTCCAAGAAAGACTTTTATGAAAACATTGATATATGTACGTATGTGTGTATGTACCAGTTTGTTTAACAATGTTAATAACAAGCCATTACCTAATTGGATATTGCGAAAAGAATGAAATGAGGATAACAGCAGAGTTAAATGTAGTTTTAAATTAATATTTTGATTTCAATTGCACTTTGTGTTAACCAAAGAGCACTTTTCCTGTGCAGAATTAAAATGCATATCTAGAAATGTCTTCTTGATCACAAAATGTGGAACCATTTCTTCTTTTATAGCCTCTCTTAAATTTAGGCTTGTTAATGCGCACACATTAGCATATTTCTGTTGTTTGTCTTAACTTTACTTAATTCAGGTTTTGTTGCATTTATAATGAGACAAAGTCTATTATAGTTCAACGCTGCAGTCTTTAAAGGTTTTTTGGCAGTTCTTGCATTCATTTGGTTGGGAACACACGCTCATTCACCCCTAATAAAAGCGTTCATCATCCTGTATTGAATCATGGCTCTGGAGAAGTGGGCGGAGCATGCCTGTATGCAGCCAAAATTGCATGTTTTATGCGCGAAATTCAACTTCGGGAAATGCAAAACATGACTTGAAATGATTGATTATGGTTCGGGCCGTCCGTTGTCATAGGACCGCGTTTTGTTTATTTTTATCCCCTTAATAAAAATAAATAAATAAAATTGCTGAAGAAATAAACTCATCATCAGAAATAGTATGTGGTATTAAATTCTTATTTCTGCAATATTCTTATATTGGATGCATATAATTTATATTTCTTGATAAAAATTCAGCTTGGCCTGGAGGTCTTCGAGAACGTGCGTACGATTCAGCTGCTCGCTGTCGAGGACTTCTTCACAAGTCGCTTCATGCACATGCAGACGCTCATTGATCGATACCGATTCAGAGTATTTTCTGCTATCTTTCATTTTGACATTTTGAGTCTTGTATCTTGACCAATTCATATTTACTTCATGCTTGATGGTGAGATTTGTTCTTTAGAAAAACATCGCTCTTTCCGGAGTTCACGCCTTATCGAACGCCTTCCTTTGGGCTCTCAAGGTCTGGATTCTAGATAGATTTTTTTTTACTTTTCCATTTTATATATTGGACAGTACTGTTCGATCGATCTCGATTGTTTTCATTTCATCGCTCCGAAGGAACTCGATATCTGACTCAATAAAAATGCCTTCTTTCAGTGCGCGGGAACAGCAGTTGGCGTGAGGCTCGTCTACTACGGTTTCTTAAAGGTGGACGCTGTCTTTCTCTCCGAGGTTCGCCTGCCAAGTGTCCTGGTCAAGATGCTTTGAATGCTCCTCTTGCTTGCAGTTCAGCATGGGCGCGGTCGGCTACGCGGTGCGAGGCGTCTCCGAGTCCCTCAGCGACATCATGGAATGCAGACGACCGGCGCAGAAGATGCTCGCTCTTATCAACCCCAGCGATCCCGACCTCCACCAAGGAGCGACGCCGGTATCTCTGCGATTTTTCTGCCAAGTTTTCAGATTTCAGCGGAAAACGATAGTTAGTGGTGGAGTCGTAAAAGCATTTTGTTAAAAAAAGAACAAAACTCAACCATTATATATTTTCATTTTCCTCACCCATTCTCAATCGAATGCTATTTAACCTCCGTGCCAGGCAAAAAGGCGCAAATTCAAAATTGAGTATTTGGCTCCTTTAAGAGCATAAAAGGCGCCGTGTCGCTGAGCCGCGTCACGCTCCGTTATCCGACGCGCCCGACGCGTCCGGCCTTGCGTAAACTGACTCTCGACGTCCCAGCGCGCGAGACCGTTGCTCTCGTCGGGCCATCCGGTAATGCACTTCATTTACTATTTAGTATATTATATTACTATTTATATAAATATATGAAAGTCGACAGTTTAAAATGTCTCGTTGTTCAGATTACACAGATTACAGATTACACAGATTACAGATTACAGATTACAGATTACACAGATTACACAGATTACAGATTACAGATTACACAGATTACACAGATTACACAGATTACACAGGTTACAGATTATAGATTACAGATTACACAGATTACAGATTACAGATTACACAGGTTGCAGATTACACAGATTACAGATTACACAGATTACACAGGTTACAGATTACAGATTACAGATTACACAGATTACATATTTCACAGATTACAGATTACAGATTAGATTACACAGGTTACTGATAACAGATTACAGATTACACAGATTACACAGATTACAGATTACACAGATTACAGATTACACAGATTACACAGGTTACAGATTACAGATTACAGATTACACAGATTACACAGTTTACAGATTACAGATTACAGATTACACAGATTACACAGATTACAGATTACAGATTACACAGATTACACAGGTTACAGATTACAGATTTCACAGATTACAGATTACAGATTACACAGATTACAGATTACACAGATAACACAGGTTACAGATTACACAGATTACAGATTACAGGTAACAGATTACAGGTTACACAGATTAAACAGATTACACAGGTTACAGATTACAGATTACAGATTACACAGATTACAGATTACAGATTACATAGATTTTCAGATTACAAATAACACAGATTACAGATTACAGATTACAGATTACAGATTACAGATTACAGATTGCAGATTAAACAGGTAACAGATTACAGGTTACAGATTACACAGATCACAGATTACACAGATTACACAGGTTACAGATTACAGATTACATATTACACAGATTACAGATTACAGATTACATAGATTTCAGATTACAGATAACACAGATTACAGATTACAGATTACAGATTACAGATTACAGATTACAGATTACAGAAACTACAGATTACAGATTACACAGATTATAGATTACAGAAATTACAGATTACAGATTACACAGATTACAGATTGCACATTACAGATTACACAGATTACAGATTACAGATTACACAGATTACAGATTACAGATTACACAGATTACAGATTACAGGTTACAGATTACACAGATTGCAGATGACCCAGATTACAGATTACACAGTTGACACAGGTTACAGATTACACAGATTACAGATTACAGGTTACAGATTACAGATTACACAGATTACACAGATTACAGATTACACAGATTACAGATTACAGATTACAGATTACAGATTACAGAAATTACAGATTACAGATTACACAGATTACAGATTACAGATTACACAGATTACAGATTACAGGTTACAGATTACACAGATTACAGATGACCCAGATTACAGATTACACAGATTACTGATTACAGATTACACAGATTGCAGATTACACAGTTTACAGATTACAGATTACAGATTACACAGATTACACAGATTACAGATTACAGATTACAGATTACACAGATTACACAGGTTACAGATTACAGAATTCACAGATTACAGATTACAGGTTACACAGATTACACAGATTACACAGGTTACAGATTACAGATTATAGATTACAGATTACACAGATTACATAGATTACAGACTACCGATTACACAGATTACAGATTATACAGATTACAGTTTACACAGATTACAGATTACAGATTACACAGATTACAGATTACAGATTAAAGATTACACAGATTACAGATTACAGATTACAGATTACACAGATTACACAGGTTACAGATTACAGATTACAGATTACACAGGTTACACAGGTTACAGATTACAGATTACACAGATTACAGATTACACAGATTACACAGATTACACAGGTTACAGATTACAGATTACAGATTACACAGATCACAGATTACACAGATTACAGATTACAGATTACAGATTACAGATTACACAGATTACACAGATTACAGATTACAGATTACACAGATTACACAGGTTACAGATTACATATTTTACAGATTACAGATTACAGATTACACAGATTACGCAGATTACACAGGTTACTGATAACAGATTACAGATTACACAGATTACACAGATTACAGATTACACAGATTACAGATTACACAGATTACACAGGTTACAGATTACAGATTACAGATTACACAGATTACACAGATTACAGACTACCGATTACACAGATTACAGATTATACAGATTACAGTTTACACAGATTACAGATTACAGATTACACAGGTTGCAGATTACACAGATTACAGATTACACAGATTACACAGGTTACAGATTACAGATTACAGATTACACAGATTACAGATTACAGATTACACAGATTACAGATTACACAGTTTACAGATTACAGATTACAGATTACACAGATTACACAGATTACAGATTACAGATTACAGATTACACAGGTTACACAGGTTACAGATTACAGATTTCACAGATTACAGATTACAGATTACACAGATTACACAGATTACACAGGTTACTGATTACAGATTACAGATTACACAGATTACAGATTACAGGTTACAGATTACACAGATTACAGATGACCCAGATTACAGATTACACAGATTACAAAGATTAGATTACACAGATTACAGATAACACAGATTACACAGATTACAGATTACACAGATTACAGGTTACAGATTACAGATTACACAGATTACACAGATTACAGATTACACAGATTACAGATTACAGGTTACAGATTACACAGATTACATATGACTAAGATTACAGATTACACAGATTACACAGATTACAGATTACACAGATTACATATTGCACAGATTACACAGGTTACAGATTACAGATTACAGATTACAGATTACAGATTACACAGATTACACAGATTACAGACTACCGATTACACAGATTACAGATTATACAGATTACAGTTTACAAAGATTACAGATTACACAGATTACAGATTACACAGATTACAGATTACAGATTACAGATTACACAGATTACACAGATTACAGATTACAGATTACAGATTACACAGATTACACAGGTTACAGATTACAGATTTCACAGATTATAGATTACAGATTACACAGATTACACAGATTACACAGGTTACTGATTACAGATTACAGATTACACAGATTACGCAGATTACAGATTACACAGATTACAGATTACACAGATTACACAGATTACAGACTACCGATTACACAGATTACAGATTATACAGATTACAGTTTACACAGATTACAGATTACAGATTACACAGATTACAGATTACAGATTACAGATTACACAGATTACAGATTACAGATTACAGATTACACAGATTACACAGGTTACAGATTACAGATTACAGATTACACAGATTACACAGGTTACTGATTACAGATTACAGATTACACAGATTACACAGATTACAGATTACACAGATTACAGATTACACAGATTACACAGATTACAGACTACCGATTACACAGATTACAGATTATACAGATTACAGTTTACACAGATTACAGATTACAGATTACACAGATTACAGATTACAGATTACAGATTACACAGATTACAGATTACAGATTACAGATTACACAGATTACACAGGTTACAGATTACAGATTACAGATTACACAGATTACACAGGTTACAGATTACAGATTACACAGATTACAGATTACAGATTACATAGATTTCAGATTACAGATTACACAGATTACAGATTACAGATTACAGATTACAGATTACAGAAATTACAGATTACAGATTACACAGGTTACAGATTACAGATTACAGATTACACAGATTACAGATTACAGATTACACAGGTTGCAGATTACACAGATTACAGATTACACAGATTACACAGGTTACAGATTACAGATTACAGATTACACAGATTACTGATTACAGATTACACAGATTGCAGATTACACAGTTTACAGATTACAGATTACAGATTACACAGATTACACAGATTACAGATTACAGATTACAGATTACACAGATTACACAGGTTACAGATTACAGAATTCACAGATTACAGATTACAGGTTACACAGATTACACAGATTACACAGGTTACTGATTACAGATTACAGATTACACAGATTACAGATTACACAGATTACAGATTACACAGATTACACAGGTTACAGATTACAGATTATAGATTACAGATTACACAGATTACATAGATTACAGACTACCGATTACACAGATTACAGATTATACAGATTACAGTTTACACAGATTACAGATTACAGATTACACAGATTACAGATTACAGATTAAAGATTACACAGATTACAGATTACAGATTACAGATTACACAGATTACACGGATTACACAGGTTACAGATTACAGATTACAGATTACACAGGTTACAGATTACAGATTACACAGATTACAGATTACACAGATTACACAGATTACACAGGTTACAGATTACAGATTACAGATTACACAGATCACAGATTACACAGATTACAGATTACAGATTACAGATTACAGATTACACAGATTACACAGATTACAGATTACAGATTACACAGATTACACAGGTTACAGATTACATATTTTACAGATTACAGATTACAGATTACACAGATTACACAGGTTACTGATAACAGATTACAGATTACACAGATTACACAGATTACAGATTACACAGATTACAGATTACACAGATTACACAGGTTACAGATTACAGATTACAGATTACACAGATTACACAGAATACAGACTACCGATTACACAGATTACAGATTATACAGATTACAGTTTACACAGATTACAGATTACAGATTACACAGGTTGCAGATTACACAGATTACAGATTACACAGATTACACAGGTTACAGATTACAGATTACAGATTACACAGATTACAGATTACAGATTACACAGATTACAGATTACACAGTTTACAGATTACAGATTACAGATTACACAGATTACACAGGTTACTGATTACAGATTACAGATTACACAGATTACAGATTACACAGATTACAGATTACACAGATTACACAGGTTACAGATTACAGATTTCACAGATTACAGATTACAGATTACACAGATTACACAGATTACACAGGTTACTGATTACAGATTACAGAATACACAGATTACACAGATTACAGATTACACAGATTACAGATTACACAGATTACACAGATTACAGACTACCGATTACACAGATTACAGATTATACAGATTACAGTTTACACAGATTACAGATTACAGATTACACAGATTACAGATTACAGATTACAGATTACACAGATTACAGATTACAGATTACAGATTACACAAATTACACAGGTTACAGATTACAGATTACAGATTACACAGATTACCCAGGTTACAGATTACAGATTACACAGATTATACAGATTACACAGGTTACAGATTACAGATTACAGATTACACAGATCACAGATTACACAGATTACAGATTACAGATTACAGATTACTGATTACACAGATTACACAGGTTACAGATTACAGATTACACAGATTACACAGGTTACAGATTACATATTTTACAGATTACAGATTACAGATTACACAGATTACGCAGATTACACAGGTTACTGATAACAGATTACAGATTACACAGATTACACAGATTACAGATTACACAGATTACAGATTACACAGATTACAGATTACACAGATTACACAGGTTACAGATTACAGATTACAGATTACACAGATTACACAGATTACAGACTACCGATTACACAGATTACAGATTATACAGATTACAGTTTACACAGATTACAGATTACAGATTACACAGGTTGCAGATTACACAGATTACAGATTACACAGATTACACAGGTTACAGATTACAGATTACAGATTACACAGATTACAGATTACAGATTACACAGATTACAGATTACACAGTTTACAGATTACAGATTACAGATTACACAGATTACACAGATTACAGATTACAGATTACAGATTACACAGGTTACACAGGTTACAGATTACAGATTTCACAGATTACAGATTACAGATTACACAGATTACACAGATTACACAGGTTACTGATTACAGATTACAGATTACACAGATTACAGATTACACAGATTACAGATTACACAGATTACACAGGTTACAGATTACAGATTACAGATTACAGATTACACAGATTACACAGATTACAGACTACCGATTACACAGATTACAGATTATACAGATTACAGTTTACACAGATTACAGATTACAGATTACACAGATTACACAGGTTACAGATTACAGATTTCACAGATTACAGATTACAGATTACACAGATTACACAGATTACACAGGTTACTGATTACAGATTACAGATTACACAGATTACACAGATTACAGATTACACAGATTACAGATTACACAGATTACACAGATTACAGACTACCGATTACACAGATTACAGATTATACAGATTACAGTTTACACAGATTACAGATTACAGATTACACAGATTACAGATTACAGATTACAGATTACACAGATTACACAGGTTACAGATTACAGATTACACAGATTACAGATTACAGATTACATAGATTTCAGATTACAGATTACACAGATTACAGATTACAGATTACAGATTACAGATTACAGAAATTACAGATTACAGATTACACAGGTTACAGATTACAGATTACAGATTACACAGGTTGCAGATTACACAGATTACAGATTACACAGATTACACAGGTTACAGATTACAGATTACAGATTACACAGATTACTGATTACAGATTACACAGATTACAGATTACACAGTTTACAGATTACAGATTACAGATTACACAGATTACACAGATAACAGATTACAGATTACAGATTACACAGATTACACAGGTTACAGATTACAGAATTCACAGATTACAGAATTCACAGATTACAGATTACAGATTACACAGATTACACAGATTACACAGGTTACTGATTACAGATTACAGATTACACAGATTACAGATTACACAGATTACAGATTACACAGATTACACAGGTTACAGATTACAGATTATAGATTACAGATTACACAGATTACATAGATTACAGACTACCGATTACACAGATTACAGATTATACAGATTACAGTTTACACAGATTACAGATTACAGATTACACAGATTACAGATTACAGATTACAGATTACACAGATTACAGATTACAGATTACAGATTACACAGATTACACAGATTACACAGGTTACAGATTACAGATTACAGATTACACAGGTTACAGATTACAGATTACACAGATTACAGATTACACAGATTACACAGATTACACAGGTTACAGATTACAGATTACAGATTACACAGATCACAGATTACACAGATTACAGATTACAGATTACAGATTACAGATTACACAGATTACACAGATTACAGATTACAGATTACGCAGATTACACAGGTTACTGATAACAGATTACAGATTACACAGATTACACAGATTACAGATTACACAGATTACAGATTACACAGATTACACAGGTTACAGATTACAGATTACAGATTACACAGATTACACAGATTACAGACTACCGATTACACAGATTACAGATTATACAGATTACAGTTTACACAGATTACAGATTACAGATTACACAGGTTGCAGATTACACAGATTACAGATTACACAGATTACACAGGTTACAGATTACAGATTACAGATTACACAGATTACAGATTACAGATTACACAGATTACAGATTACACAGTTTACAGATTACAGATTACAGATTACACAGATTACACAGATTACAGATTACAGATTACAGATTACACAGGTTACACAGGTTACAGATTACAGATTTCACAGATTACAGATTACAGATTACACAGATTACACAGATTACACAGGTTACTGATTACAGATTACAGATTACACAGATTACAGATTACACAGATTACACAGGTTACAGATTACAGATTACAGATTACAGATTACACAGATTACACAGATTACAGACTACCGATTACACAGATTACAGATTATACAGATTACAGTTTACACAGATTACAGATTACAGATTACACAGATTACAGATTACAGATTACAGATTACACAGATTACAGATTATAGATTACAGATTACACAGATTACACAGGTTACAGATTACAGATTACAGATTACACAGATTACACAGATTACAGATTACAGATTACAGATTACACAGATTACACAGGTTACAGATTACAGATTTCACAGATTACAGATTACAGATTACACAGATTACACAGATTACACAGGTTACTGATTACAGATTACAGATTACACAGATTACAGATTACACAGATTACAGATTACACAGATTACACAGGTTACAGATTACAGATTACAGATTACAGATTACTGATTACACAGATTACACAGATTACAGATTACAGATTACACAGATTACACAGGTTACAGATTACATATTTTACAGATTACAGATTACAGATTACACAGATTACGCAGATTACACAGGTTACTGATAACAGATTACAGATTACACAGATTACACAGATTACAGATTACACAGATTACAGATTACACAGATTACACAGGTTACAGATTACAGATTACAGATTACACAGATTACACAGATTACAGACTACCGATTACACAGATTACAGATTATACAGATTACAGTTTACACAGATTACAGATTACAGATTACACAGGTTGCAGATTACACAGATTACAGATTACACAGATTACACAGGTTACAGATTACAGATTACAGATTACACAGATTACAGATTACAGATTACACAGATTACAGATTACACAGTTTACAGATTACAGATTACAGATTACACAGATTACACAGATTACAGATTACAGATTACAGATTACACAGGTTACACAGGTTACAGATTACAGATTTCACAGATTACAGATTACAGATTACACAGATTACACAGATTACACAGGTTACTGATTACAGATTACAGATTACACAGATTACAGATTACACAGATTACAGATTACACAGATTACACAGGTTACAGATTACAGATTACAGATTACAGATTACACAGATTACACAGATTACAGACTACCGATTACACAGATTACAGATTATACAGATTACAGTTTACACAGATTACAGATTACAGATTACACAGATTACACAGGTTACAGATTACAGATTTCACAGATTACAGATTACAGATTACACAGATTACACAGATTACACAGGTTACTGATTACAGATTACAGATTACACAGATTACACAGATTACAGATTACACAGATTACAGATTACACAGATTACACAGATTACAGACTACCGATTACACAGATTACAGATTATACAGATTACAGTTTACACAGATTACAGATTACAGATTACACAGATTACAGATTACAGATTACAGATTACACAGATTACAGATTACAGATTACAGATTACACAGATTACACAGGTAACAGATTACAGATTACAGATTACACAGATTACACAGGTTACAGATTACAGATTACACAGATTACAGATTACAGATTACATAGATTTCAGATTACAGATTACACAGATTACAGATTACAGATTACAGATTACAGATTACAGAAATTACAGATTACAGATTACACAAATTACACAGGTTACAGATTACAGATTACAGATTACACAGATTACACAGGTTACAGATTACAGATTACACAGATTACACAGATTACACAGGTTACAGATTACAGATTACAGATTACACAGATCACAGATTACACAGATTACAGATTACAGATTACAGATTACTGATTACACAGATTACACAGATTACAGATTACAGATTACACAGATTACACAGGTTACAGATTACATATTTTACAGATTACAGATTACAGATTACACAGATTACGCAGATTACACAGGTTACTGATAACAGATTACAGATTACACAGATTACACAGATTACAGATTACACAGATTACAGATTACACAGATTACACAGGTTACAGATTACAGATTACAGATTACACAGATTACACAGATTACAGACTACCGATTACACAGATTACAGATTATACAGATTACAGTTTACACAGATTACAGATTACAGATTACACAGGTTGCAGATTACACAGATTACAGATTACACAGATTACACAGGTTACAGATTACAGATTACAGATTACACAGATTACAGATTACAGATTACACAGATTACAGATTACACAGTTTACAGATTACAGATTACAGATTACACAGATTACACAGATTACAGATTACAGATTACAGATTACACAGGTTACACAGGTTACAGATTACAGATTTCACAGATTACAGATTACAGATTACACAGATTACACAGATTACACAGGTTACTGATTACAGATTACAGATTACACAGATTACAGATTACACAGATTACAGATTACACAGATTACACAGGTTACAGATTACAGATTACAGATTACAGATTACACAGATTACACAGATTACAGACTACCGATTACACAGATTACAGATTATACAGATTACAGTTTACACAGATTACAGATTACAGATTACACAGATTACACAGGTTACAGATTACAGATTTCACAGATTACAGATTACAGATTACACAGATTACACAGATTACACAGGTTACTGATTACAGATTACAGATTACACAGATTACACAGATTACAGATTACACAGATTACAGATTACACAGATTACACAGATTACAGACTACCGATTACACAGATTACAGATTATACAGATTACAGTTTACACAGATTACAGATTACAGATTACACAGATTACAGATTACAGATTACAGATTACACAGATTACAGATTACAGATTACAGATTACACAGATTACACAGGTTACAGATTACAGATTACAGATTACACAGATTACACAGGTTACAGATTACAGATTACACAGATTACAGATTACAGATTACATAGATTTCAGATTACAGATTACACAGATTACAGATTACAGATTACAGATTACAGATTACAGAAATTACAGATTACAGATTACACAGGTTACAGATTACAGATTACATTACACAGATTACAGATTACAGATTACACAGGTTGCAGATTACACAGATTACAGATTACACAGATTACACAGGTTACAGATTACAGATTACAGATTACACAGATTACTGATTACAGATTACACAGATTACAGATTACACAGTTTACAGATTACAGATTACAGATTACACAGATTACACAGATAACAGATTACAGATTACAGATTACACAGATTACACAGGTTACAGATTACAGAATTCACAGATTACAGATTACAGATTACACAGATTACAGATTACACAGATTACAGATTACACAGATTACACAGGTTACAGATTACAGATTATAGATTACAGATTACACAGATTACATAGATTACAGACTACCGATTACACAGATTACAGATTATACAGATTACAGTTTACACAGATTACAGATTACAGATTACACAGATTACAGATTACAGATTACAGATTACACAGATTACAGATTACAGATTACACAGATTACACAGATTACACAGGTTACAGATTACAGATTACAGATTACACAGGTTACAGATTACAGATTACACAGATTACAGATTACACAGATTACACAGATTACACAGGTTACAGATTACAGATTACAGATTACACAGATCACAGATTACACAGATTACAGATTACAGATTACAGATTACAGATTACACAGATTACACAGATTACAGATTACAGATTACACAGATTACACAGGTTACAGATTACAGATTACAGATTACACAGATTACACAGATTACAGACTACCGATTACACAGATTACAGATTATACAGATTACAGTTTACACAGATTACAGATTACAGATTACACAGGTTGCAGATTACACAGATTACAGATTACACAGATTACACAGGTTACAGATTACAGATTACAGATTACACAGATTACAGATTACAGATTACACAGATTACAGATTACACAGTTTACAGATTACAGATTACAGATTACACAGATTACACAGATTACAGATTACAGATTACAGATTACACAGGTTACACAGGTTACAGATTACAGATTTCACAGATTACAGATTACAGATTACACAGATTACACAGATTACACAGGTTACTGATTACAGATTACAGATTACACAGATTACAGATTACACAGATTACAGATTACACAGATTACACAGGTTACAGATTACAGATTACAGATTACAGATTACACAGATTACACAGATTACAGACTACCGATTACACAGATTACAGATTATACGGATTACAGTTTACACAGATTACAGATTACAGATTACACAGATTACAGATTACAGATTACAGATTACACAGATTACAGATTATAGATTACAGATTACACAGATTACACAGGTTACAGATTACAGATTACAGATTACACAGATTACACAGATTACAGATTACAGATTACAGATTACACAGATTACACAGGTTACAGATTACAGATTTCACAGATTACAGATTACAGATTACACAGATTACACAGATTACACAGGTTACTGATTACAGATTACAGATTACACAGATTACAGATTACACAGATTACAGATTACACAGATTACACAGGTTACAGATTACAGATTACAGATTACAGATTACACAGATTACACAGATTACAGACTACCGATTACACAGATTACAGATTATACAGATTACAGTTTACACAGATTAGAGATTACAGATTACACAGATTAGAGATTACAGATTACAGATTACACAGATTACACAGATTACACAGGTTACAGATTACAGATTACAGATTACACAGATCACAGATTACACAGATTACAGATTACAGATTACAGATTACAGATTACACAGATTACACAGATTACAGATAACAGATTACACAGATTACACAGGTTACAGATTACATATTTTACAGATTACAGATTACAGATTACACAGATTACGCAGACTACACAGGTTACTGATAACAGATTACAGATTACACAGATTACACAGATTACAGATTACACAGATTACAGATTACACAGATTACACAGGTTACAGATTACAGATTACAGATTACACAGATTACACAGATTACAGACTACCGATTACACAGATTACAGATTATACAGATTACAGTTTACACAGATTACAGATTACAGATTACACAGGTTGCAGATTACACAGATTACAGATTACAGATTACACAGATTACAGATTACAGATTACAGATTACACAGATTACAGATTACAGATTACAGATTACTCAGATTACACAGATTACACAGGTTACAGATTACAGATTACACAGATTACACAGATTACAGATTACAGATTACAGATTACACAGATTACACAGGTTACAGATTACAGATTTCACAGATTACAGATTACAGATTACACAGATTACACAGATTACACAGGTTACTGATTACAGATTACAGATTACACAGATTACAGATTACACAGATTACAGATTACACAGATTACACAGGTTACAGATTACAGATTACAGATTACAGATTACACAGATTACACAGATTACAGATTACAGATTACACAGATTACAGATTACACAGTTTACAGATTACAGATTACAGATTACACAGATTACACAGATTACAGATTACAGATTACAGATTACACAGGTTACAGATTACAGATTACACAGATTACAGATTACACAGATTACACAGGTTACAGATTACAGATTACAGATTACACAGATTACAGATTACAGATTACACAGATTACAGATTACACAGTTTACAGATTACAGATTACAGATTACACAGATTACACCGATTACACAGGTTACTGATTACAGATTACAGATTACACAGATTACAGATTACACAGATTACAGATTACACAGATTACACAGGTTACAGATTACAGATTACAGATTACACAGATTACACAGATTACAGATTACAGATTACAGATTACACAGATTACACAGGTTACAGATTACAGATTTCACAGATTACAGATTACAGATTACACAGATTACACAGATTACACAGGTTACTGATTACAGATTACAGATTACACAGATTACAGATTACACAGATTACAGATTACACAGATTACACAGGTTACAGATTACAGATTACAGATTACAGATTACACAGATTACACAGATTACAGATTATAGATTACAGATTACACAGATTACACAGGTTACAGATTACAGATTACAGATTACACAGGTTACAGATTACAGAGATTACAGATTACACAGATTACACAGGTTACAGATTACAGATTACAGATTACAGATTACACAGATTACACAGATTACAGACTACCGATTACACAGATTACAGATTATACAGATTACAGTTTACACAGATTACAGATTACAGATTACATAGATTAGAGATTACAGATTACAGATTACACAGATTACAGATTATAGATTACAGATTACACAGATTACACAGGTTACAGATTACAGATTACAGATTACACAGATTACACAGATTACAGATTACAGATTACAGATTACACAGATTACACAGGTTACAGATTACAGATTTCACAGATCACAGATTACAGATTACACAGATTACACAGATTACACAGGTTACTGATTACAGATTACAGATTACACAGATTACAGATTACACAGATTACAGATTACACAGATTACACAGGTTACAGATTACAGATTACAGATTACAGATTACACAGATTACACAGATTACAGACTACCGATTACACAGATTACAGATTACAGATTACACAGATTAGAGATTACAGATTACAGATTACACAGATTACAGATTATAGATTACAGATTACACAGATTACACAGGTTACAGATTACAGATTACAGATTACACAGGTTACAGATTACAGATTACACAGATTACAGATTACACAGATTACACAGGTTACAGATTACAGAATTCACAGATTACAGATTACAGATTACACAGATTACAGATTACACAGATTACAGATTACACAGATTACACAGGTTACAGATTACAGATTATAGATTACAGATTACACAGATTACATAGATTACAGACTACCGATTACACAGATTACAGATTATACAGATTACAGTTTACACAGATTACAGATTACAGATTACACAGATTACAGATTACAGATTACAGATTACACAGATTACAGATTACAGATTACACAGATTACACAGATTACACAGGTTACAGATTACAGATTACAGATTACACAGGTTACAGATTACAGATTACACAGATTACAGATTACACAGATTACACAGATTACACAGGTTACAGATTACAGATTACAGATTACACAGATCACAGATTACACAGATTACAGATTACAGATTACAGATTACAGATTACACAGATTACACAGATTACAGATTACAGATTACACAGATTACACAGGTTACAGATTACAGATTACAGATTACACAGATTACACAGATTACAGACTACCGATTACACAGATTACAGATTATACAGATTACAGTTTACACAGATTACAGATTACAGATTACACAGGTTGCAGATTACACAGATTACAGATTACACAGATTACACAGGTTACAGATTACAGATTACAGATTACACAGATTACAGATTACAGATTACACAGATTACAGATTACACAGTTTACAGATTACAGATTACAGATTACACAGATTACACAGATTACAGATTACAGATTACAGATTACACAGGTTACACAGGTTACAGATTACAGATTTCACAGATTACAGATTACAGATTACACAGATTACACAGATTACACAGGTTACTGATTACAGATTACAGATTACACAGATTACAGATTACACAGATTACAGATTACACAGATTACACAGGTTACAGATTACAGATTACAGATTACAGATTACACAGATTACACAGATTACAGACTACCGATTACACAGATTACAGATTATACGGATTACAGTTTACACAGATTACAGATTACAGATTACACAGATTACAGATTACAGATTACAGATTACACAGATTACAGATTATAGATTACAGATTACACAGATTACACAGGTTACAGATTACAGATTACAGATTACACAGATTACACAGATTACAGATTACAGATTACAGATTACACAGATTACACAGGTTACAGATTACAGATTTCACAGATTACAGATTACAGATTACACAGATTACACAGATAACACAGGTTACTGATTACAGATTACAGATTACACAGATTACAGATTACACAGATTACAGATTACACAGATTACACAGGTTACAGATTACAGATTACAGATTACAGATTACACAGATTACACAGATTACAGACTACCGATTACACAGATTACAGATTATACAGATTACAGTTTACACAGATTAGAGATTACAGATTACACAGATTAGAGATTACAGATTACAGATTACACAGATTACACAGATTACACAGGTTACAGATTACAGATTACAGATTACACAGATCACAGATTACACAGATTACAGATTACAGATTACAGATTACAGATTACACAGATTACACAGATTACAGATTACAGATTACACAGATTACACAGGTTACAGATTACAGATTACAGATTACACAGATTACACAGATTACAGACTACCGATTACACAGATTACAGATTATACAGATTACAGTTTACACAGATTACAGATTACAGATTACACAGGTTGCAGATTACACAGATTACAGATTACACAGATTACACAGGTTACAGATTACAGATTACAGATTACACAGATTACAGATTACAGATTACACAGATTACAGATTACACAGTTTACAGATTACAGATTACAGATTACACAGATTACACAGATTACAGATTACAGATTACAGATTACACAGGTTACACAGGTTACAGATTACAGATTTCACAGATTACAGATTACAGATTACACAGATTACACAGATTACACAGGTTACTGATTACAGATTACAGATTACACAGATTACAGATTACACAGATTACAGATTACACAGATTACACAGGTTACAGATTACAGATTACAGATTACAGATTACACAGATTACACAGATTACAGACTACCGATTACACAGATTACAGATTATACGGATTACAGTTTACACAGATTACAGATTACAGATTACACAGATTACAGATTACAGATTACAGATTACACAGATTACAGATTATAGATTACAGATTACACAGATTACACAGGTTACAGATTACAGATTACAGATTACACAGATTACACAGATTACAGATTACAGATTACAGATTACACAGATTACACAGGTTACAGATTACAGATTTCACAGATTACAGATTACAGATTACACAGATTACACAGATTACACAGGTTACTGATTACAGATTACAGATTACACAGATTACAGATTACACAGATTACAGATTACACAGATTACACAGGTTACAGATTACAGATTACAGTTTACAGATTACACAGATTACACAGATTACAGACTACCGATTACACAGATTACAGATTATACAGATTACAGTTTACACAGATTAGAGATTACAGATTACACAGATTAGAGATTACAGATTACAGATTACACAGATTACACAGATTACACAGGTTACAGATTACAGATTACAGATTACACAGATCACAGATTACACAGATTACAGATTACAGATTACAGATTACAGATTACACAGATTACACAGATTACAGATAACAGATTACACAGATTACACAGGTTACAGATTACATATTTTACAGATTACAGATTACAGATTACACAGATTACGCAGATTACACAGGTTACTGATAACAGATTACAGATTACACAGATTACACAGATTACAGATTACACAGATTACAGATTACACAGATTACACAGGTTACAGATTACAGATTACAGATTACACAGATTACACAGATTACAGACTACCGATTACACAGATTACAGATTATACAGATTACAGTTTACACAGATTACAGATTACAGATTACACAGGTTGCAGATTACACAGATTACAGATTACAGATTACACAGATTACAGATTACAGATTACAGATTACACAGATTACAGATTACAGATTACAGATTACTCAGATTACACAGATTACACAGGTTACAGATTACAGATTACACAGATTACACAGATTACAGATTACAGATTACAGATTACACAGATTACACAGGTTACAGATTACAGATTTCACAGATTACAGATTACAGATTACACAGATTACACAGATTACACAGGTTACTGATTACAGATTACAGATTACACAGATTACAGATTACACAGATTACAGATTACACAGATTACACAGGTTACAGATTACAGATTACAGATTACAGATTACACAGATTACACAGATTACAGATTACAGATTACACAGATTACAGATTACACAGTTTACAGATTACAGATTACAGATTACACAGATTACACAGATTACAGATTACAGATTACAGATTACACAGGTTACAGATTACAGATTACACAGATTACAGATTACACAGATTACACAGGTTACAGATTACAGATTACAGATTACACAGATTACAGATTACAGATTACACAGATTACAGATTACACAGTTTACAGATTACAGATTACAGATTACACAGATTACACCGATTACACAGGTTACTGATTACAGATTACAGATTACACAGATTACAGATTACACAGATTACAGATTACACAGATTACACAGGTTACAGATTACAGATTACAGATTACACAGATTACACAGATTACAGATTACAGATTACAGATTACACAGATTACACAGGTTACAGATTACAGATTTCACAGATTACAGATTACAGATTACACAGATTACACAGATTACACAGGTTACTGATTACAGATTACAGATTACACAGATTACAGATTACACAGATTACAGATTACACAGATTACACAGGTTACAGATTACAGATTACAGATTACAGATTACACAGATTACACAGATTACAGATTATAGATTACAGATTACACAGATTACACAGGTTACAGATTACAGATTACAGATTACACAGGTTACAGATTACAGAGATTACAGATTACACAGATTACACAGGTTACAGATTACAGATTACAGATTACAGATTACACAGATTACACAGATTACAGACTACCGATTACACAGATTACAGATTATACAGATTACAGTTTACACAGATTACAGATTACAGATTACATAGATTAGAGATTACAGATTACAGATTACACAGATTACAGATTATAGATTACAGATTACACAGATTACACAGGTTACAGATTACAGATTACAGATTACACAGATTACACAGATTACAGATTACAGATTACAGATTACACAGATTACACAGGTTACAGATTACAGATTTCACAGATCACAGATTACAGATTACACAGATTACACAGATTACACAGGTTACTGATTACAGATTACAGATTACACAGATTACAGATTACACAGATTACAGATTACACAGATTACACAGGTTACAGATTACAGATTACAGATTACAGATTACACAGATTACACAGATTACAGACTACCGATTACACAGATTACAGATTACAGATTACACAGATTAGAGATTACAGATTACAGATTACACAGATTACAGATTATAGATTACAGATTACACAGATTACACAGGTTACAGATTACAGATTACAGATTACACAGGTTACAGATTACAGATTACACAGATTACAGATTACACAGATTACACAGGTTACAGATTACAGATTACACAGATTACAGATTACAGATTACACAGATTACAGATTACAGATTACAGATTACACAGATTACACAGGTTACAGATTACAGATTTCACAGATTACAGATTACAGATTACACAGATTACACCGATTACACAGGTTACTGATTACAGATTACAGATTACACAGATTACACAGATTACAGATTACAGATTACAGATTACACAGATTACACAGGTTACAGATTACAGATTTCACAGATTACAGATTACAGATTACACAGATTACACCGATTACACAGGTTACTGATTACAGATTACAGATTACACAGATTACAGATTACGCAGATTACAGATTACACAGATTACACAGGTTACAGATTACAGATTACAGATTACAGATTACACAGATTACACAGATTACAGACTACCGATTACACAGATTACAGATTATACAGATTACAGTTTACACAGATTACAGATTACAGATTACACAGATTACAGATTACAGATTACAGATTACACAGATTACAGATTACAGATTACAGATTACACAGATTACAGATTACAGATTACAGATTACACAGGTTACAGATTACAGATTACAGATTACACAGGTTACAGATTACAGATTACACAGATTACAGATTACACAGATTACACAGATTACAGATTACAGATTACAGATTACACAGATTACACAGGTTACAGATTACAGATTTCACAGATTACAGATTACAGATTACACAGATTACACCGATTACACAGGTTACTGATTACAGATTACAGATTACACAGATTACACAGGTTACACAGATTACAGATTACAGATTACAGATTACACAGATTACACAGGTTACAGATTACAGATTTCACAGATTACAGATTACAGATTACACAGATTACACAGATTACACAGGTTACTGATTACAGATTACAGATTACACAGATTACAGATTACACAGATTACAGATTACACAGATTACACAGGTTACAGATTACAGATTACAGATTACAGATTACACAGATTACACAGATTACAGATTATAGATTACAGATTACACAGATTACACAGGTTACAGATTACAGATTACAGATTACACAGGTTACAGATTACAGAGATTACAGATTACACAGATTACACAGGTTACAGATTACAGATTACAGATTACAGATTACACAGATTACACAGATTACAGACTACCGATTACACAGATTACAGATTATACAGATTACAGTTTACACAGATTACAGATTACAGATTACATAGATTAGAGATTACAGATTACAGATTACACAGATTACAGATTATAGATTACAGATTACACAGATTACACAGGTTACAGATTACAGATTACAGATTACACAGATTACACAGATTACAGATTACAGATTACAGATTACACAGATTACACAGGTTACAGATTACAGATTTCACAGATCACAGATTACAGATTACACAGATTACACAGATTACACAGGTTACTGATTACAGATTACAGATTACACAGATTACAGATTACACAGATTACAGATTACACAGATTACACAGGTTACAGATTACAGATTACAGATTACAGATTACACAGATTACACAGATTACAGACTACCGATTACACAGATTACAGATTACAGATTACACAGATTAGAGATTACAGATTACAGATTACACAGATTACAGATTATAGATTACAGATTACACAGATTACACAGGTTACAGATTACAGATTACAGATTACACAGGTTACAGATTACAGATTACACAGATTACAGATTACACAGATTACACAGGTTACAGATTACAGATTACACAGATTACAGATTACAGATTACACAGATTACAGATTACAGATTACAGATTACACAGATTACACAGGTTACAGATTACAGATTTCACAGATTACAGATTACAGATTACACAGATTACACCGATTACACAGGTTACTGATTACAGATTACAGATTACACAGATTACACAGATTACAGATTACAGATTACAGATTACACAGATTACACAGGTTACAGATTACAGATTTCACAGATTACAGATTACAGATTACACAGATTACACCGATTACACAGGTTACTGATTACAGATTACAGATTACACAGATTACAGATTACGCAGATTACAGATTACACAGATTACACAGGTTACAGATTACAGATTACAGATTACAGATTACACAGATTACACAGATTACAGACTACCGATTACACAGATTACAGATTATACAGATTACAGTTTACACAGATTACAGATTACAGATTACACAGATTACAGATTACAGATTACAGATTACACAGATTACAGATTACAGATTACAGATTACACAGATTACAGATTACAGATTACAGATTACACAGGTTACAGATTACAGATTACAGATTACACAGGTTACAGATTACAGATTACACAGATTACAGATTACACAGATTACACAGATTACAGATTACAGATTACAGATTACACAGATTACACAGGTTACAGATTACAGATTTCACAGATTACAGATTACAGATTACACAGATTACACCGATTACACAGGTTACTGATTACAGATTACAGATTACACAGATTACACAGATTACAGATTACAGATTACAGATTACACAGATTACACAGGTTACAGATTACAGATTTCACAGATTACAGATTACAGATTACACAGATTACACCGATTACACAGGTTACTGATTACAGATTACAGATTACACAGATTACAGATTACGCAGATTACAGATTACACAGATTACACAGGTTACAGATTACAGATTACAGATTACAGATTACACAGATTACACAGATTACAGACTACCGATTACACAGATTACAGATTATACAGATTACAGTTTACACAGATTACAGATTACAGATTACACAGATTACAGATTACAGATTACAGATTACACAGATTACAGATTACAGATTACAGATTACACAGATTACACAGATTACACAGGTTACAGATTACAGATTACACAGATTACACAGATTACAGATTACAGATTACAGATTACACAGATTACACAGGTTACAGATTACAGATTTCACAGATTACAGATTACAGATTACACAGATTACACAGATTACACAGGTTACTGATTACAGATTATAGATTACACAGATTACAGATTACACAGATTACAGATTACACAGATTACACAGGTTACAGATTACAGATTACAGATTACAGATTACACAGATTACACAGATTACAGACTACCGATTACACAGATTACAGATTATACAGATTACAGTTTACACAGATTACAGATTACAGATTACACAGATTAGAGATTAGAGATTACAGATTACACAGATTACAGATTACAGATTACACAGATTACACAGATTACACAAGTTACAGATTACAGATTACAGATTACACAGGTTACAGATTACAGATTACACAGATTACAGATTACACAGATTACACAGGTTACAGATAATAGATTACAGATTACACAGATTACAGATTACAGATTACACAGGTTGCAGATTACACAGATTACAGATTACACAGATTACACAGGTTACAGATTACAGATTACAGATTACACAGATTACAGATTACACAGATTACAGATTACAGATTACAGATTACACAGATTACACAGATTACACAGGTTACTGATAACAGATTACAGATTACACAGATTACACAAATTACAGATTACACAGATTACACAGGTTACAGATTACAGATTTCACAGATCACAGATTACAGATTACACAGATTACACAGATTACACAGGTTACTGATTACAGATTACAGATTACACAGATTACAGATTACACAGATTACAGATTACACAGATTACACAGGTTACAGATTACAGATTACAGATTACAGATTACACAGATTACACAGATTACAGACTACCGATTACACAGATTACAGATTACAGATTACACAGATTAGAGATTACAGATTACAGATTACACAGATTACAGATTATAGATTACAGATTACACAGATTACACAGGTTACAGATTACAGATTACAGATTACACAGGTTACAGATTACAGATTACACAGATTACAGATTACACAGATTACACAGGTTACAGATTACAGATTACACAGATTACAGATTACAGATTACACAGATTACAGATTACACAGTTTACAGATTACAGATTACAGATTACACAGATTACACAGATTACAGATTACAGATTACAGATTACACAGATTACACAGGTTACAGATTACAGATTTCACAGATTACAGATTACAGATTACACAGATTACACCGATTACACAGGTTACTGATTACAGATTACAGATTACACAGATTACACAGATTACAGATTACAGATTACAGATTACACAGATTACACAGGTTACAGATTACAGATTTCACAGATTACAGATTACAGATTACACAGATTACACCGATTACACAGGTTACTGATTACAGATTACAGATTACACAGATTACAGATTACGCAGATTACAGATTACACAGATTACACAGGTTACAGATTACAGATTACAGATTACAGATTACACAGATTACACAGATTACAGACTACCGATTACACAGATTACAGATTATACAGATTACAGTTTACACAGATTACAGATTACAGATTACACAGATTACAGATTACAGATTACAGATTACACAGATTACAGATTACAGATTACAGATTACACAGATTACACAGATTACATAGGTTACAGATTACAGATTACACAGATTACACAGATTACAGATTACAGATTACAGATTACACAGATTACACAGGTTACAGATTACAGATTTCACAGATTACAGATTACAGATTACACAGATTACACAGATTACACAGGTTACTGATTACAGATTATAGATTACACAGATTACAGATTACACAGATTACAGATTACACAGATTACACAGGTTACAGATTACAGATTACAGATTACAGATTACACAGATTACACAGATTACAGACTACCGATTACACAGATTACAGATTATACAGATTACAGTTTACACAGATTACAGATTACAGATTACACAGATTAGAGATTAGAGATTACAGATTACACAGATTACAGATTACAGATTACACAGATTACACAGATTACACAAGTTACAGATTACAGATTACAGATTACACAGGTTACAGATTACAGATTACACAGATTACAGATTACACAGATTACACAGGTTACAGATAATAGATTACAGATTACACAGATTACAGATTACAGATTACACAGGTTGCAGATTACACAGATTACAGATTACAGATTACAGATTACACAGATTACACAGATTACACAAGTTACAGATTACAGATTACAGATTACACAGGTTACAGATTACAGATTACACAGATTACAGATTACACAGATTTCACAGGTTACAGATAATAGATTACAGATTACACAGATTACAGATTACAGATTACACAGGTTGCAGATTACACAGATTACAGATTACACAGATTACACAGGTTACAGATTACAGATTACAGATTACACAGATTACAGATTACACAGATTACAGATTACAGATTACAGATTACACAGATTACACAGATTACACAGGTTACTGATAACAGATTACAGATTACACAGATTACACAAATTACAGATTACACAGATTACACAGGTTACAGATTACAGATTTCACAGATCACAGATTACAGATTACACAGATTACACAGATTACACAGGTTACTGATTACAGATTACAGATTACACAGATTACAGATTACACAGATTACAGATTACACAGATTACACAGGTTACAGATTACAGATTACAGATTACAGATTACACAGATTACACAGATTACAGACTACCGATTACACAGATTACAGATTACAGATTACACAGATTAGAGATTACAGATTACAGATTATACAGATTACAGATTATAGATTACAGATTACACAGATTACACAGGTTACAGATTACAGATTACAGATTACACAGGTTACAGATTACAGATTACACAGATTACAGATTACACAGATTACACAGGTTACAGATTACAGATTACACAGATTACAGATTACAGATTACACAGATTACAGATTACACAGTTTACAGATTACAGATTACAGATTACACAGATTACACAGATTACAGATTACAGATTACAGATTACACAGATTACACAGGTTACAGATTACAGATTTCACAGATTACAGATTACAGATTACACAGATTACACCGATTACACAGGTTACTGATTACAGATTACAGATTACACAGATTACACAGATTACAGATTACAGATTACAGATTACACAGATTACACAGGTTACAGATTACAGATTTCACAGATTACAGATTACAGATTACACAGATTACACCGATTACACAGGTTACTGATTACAGATTACAGATTACACAGATTACAGATTACGCAGATTACAGATTACACAGATTACACAGGTTACAGATTACAGATTACAGATTACAGATTACACAGATTACACAGATTACAGACTACCGATTACACAGATTACAGATTATACAGATTACAGTTTACACAGATTACAGATTACAGATTACACAGATTACAGATTACAGATTACAGATTACACAGATTACAGATTACAGATTACAGATTACACAGATTACACAGATTACACAGGTTACAGATTACAGATTACACAGATTACACAGATTACAGATTACAGATTACAGATTACACAGATTACACAGGTTACAGATTACAGATTTCACAGATTACAGATTACAGATTACACAGATTACACAGATTACACAGGTTACTGATTACAGATTATAGATTACACAGATTACAGATTACACAGATTACAGATTACACAGATTACACAGGTTACAGATTACAGATTACAGATTACAGATTACACAGATTACACAGATTACAGACTACCGATTACACAGATTACAGATTATACAGATTACAGTTTACACAGATTACAGATTACAGATTACACAGATTAGAGATTAGAGATTACAGATTACACAGATTACAGATTACAGATTACACAGATTACACAGATTACACAAGTTACAGATTACAGATTACAGATTACACAGGTTACAGATTACAGATTACACAGATTACAGATTACACAGATTACACAGGTTACAGATAATAGATTACAGATTACACAGATTACAGATTACAGATTACACAGGTTGCAGATTACACAGATTACAGATTACACAGATTACACAGGTTACAGATTACAGATTACAGATTACACAGATTACAGATTACACAGATTACAGATTACAGATTACAGATTACACAGATTACACAGATTACACAGGTTACTGATAACAGATTACAGATTACACAGATTACACAAATTACAGATTACACAGATTACAGATTACACAGATTACACAGGTTACAGATTACAGATTACAGATTACACAGATTACACAGATTACAGACTACCGATTACACAGATTACAGATTATACAGATTACAGATTACATATTACACAGATTACAGACTACAGATTACATAGATTTCAGATTACAGATTACACAGATTACAGATTACAGGTCACAGATTACACAGATTACAGATTACACAGATTACAGATTACACAGATTACAGATTACAGATTACACAGGTTGCAGATTACACAGATTACAGATTACACAGATTACACAGGTTACAGATTACAGATTACAGATTACACAGATTACAGATTACAGATTACACAGATTACAGCTTACACAGTTTACAGATTACAGATTACAGATTACACAGATTACACAGATTACAGATTACAGATTACAGATTACACAGATTACACAGGTTACAGATTACATATTACACAGATTACAGACTACAGATTACATAGATTTCAGATTACAGATTACACAGATTACAGATTACAGGTCACAGATTACACAGATTACAGATTACACAGATCACAGATTACACAGATTACAGATTACAGATTACACAGGTTGCAGATTACACAGATTACAGATTACACAGATTACACAGGTTACAGATTACAGATTACAGATTACACAGATTACAGATTACAGATTACACAGATTACAGCTTACACAGTTTACAGATTACAGATTACAGATTACACAGATTACACAGATTACAGATTACAGATTACAGATTACACAGATTACACAGGTTACAGATTACAGATTTCACAGATTACAGATTACAGATTACACAGATTACACAGATTACACAGGTTACTGATTACAGATTACAGATTACACAGATTACAGATTACACAGATTACAGATTACACAGATTACACAGGTTACAGATTACAGATTACAGATTACAGATTACACAGATTACATAGATTACAGACTACCGATTACACAGATTACAGATTATACAGATTACAGTTTACACAGATTACAGATTACAGATTACACAGATTACAGATTACAGATTACAGATTACACAGATTACAGATTACAGATTACAGATTACACAGATTACACAGATTACACATTTTACAGATTACAGATTACAGATTACACAGGTTACAGATTACAGATTACACAGATTACAGATTACACAGATTACACAGATTACACAGGTTACAGATTATAGATTACAGATTACACAGATTACAGATTACAGATTACACAGGTTGCAGATTACACAGATTACACAGGTTACAGATTACAGATTACAGATTACAGATTACAGATTACACAGATTACATAGATTACAGACTACCGATTACACAGATTACAGATTATACAGATTACAGTTTACACAGATTACAGATTACAGATTACACAGATTACAGATTACAGATTACACAGGTTACAGATTACAGATTACACAGATTACAGATTACACAGATTACACAGATTACACAGGTTACAGATTATAGATTACAGGTTACACAGATTAGAGATTAGAGATTACAGATTACACAGATTACAGATTACAGATTACACAGATTACACAGATTACACAAGTTACAGATTACAGATTACAGATTACACAGGTTACAGATTACAGATTACACAGATTACAGATTACACAGATTACACAGGTTACAGATAATAGATTACAGATTACACAGATTACAGATTACAGATTACACAGGTTGCAGATTACACAGATTACAGATTACACAGATTACACAGGTTACAGATTACAGATTACAGATTACACAGATTACACAGATTACACAAGTTACAGATTACAGATTACAGATTACACAGGTTACAGATTACAGATTACACAGATTACAGATTACACAGATTACACAGGTTACAGATAATAGATTACAGATTACACAGATTACAGATTACAGATTACACAGGTTGCAGATTACACAGATTACAGATTACACAGATTACACAGGTTACAGATTACAGATTACAGATTACACAGATTACAGATTACACAGATTACAGATTACAGATTACAGATTACACAGATTACACAGATTACACAGGTTACTGATAACAGATTACAGATTACACAGATTACACAAATTACAGATTACACAGATTACACAGGTTACAGATTACAGATTTCACAGATCACAGATTACAGATTACACAGATTACACAGATTACACAGGTTACTGATTACAGATTACAGATTACACAGATTACAGATTACACAGATTACAGATTACACAGATTACACAGGTTACAGATTACAGATTACAGATTACAGATTACACAGATTACACAGATTACAGACTACCGATTACACAGATTACAGATTACAGATTACACAGATTAGAGATTACAGATTACAGATTATACAGATTACAGATTATAGATTACAGATTACACAGATTACACAGGTTACAGATTACAGATTACAGATTACACAGGTTACAGATTACAGATTACACAGATTACAGATTACACAGATTACACAGGTTACAGATTACAGATTACACAGATTACAGATTACAGATTACACAGATTACAGATTACACAGTTTACAGATTACAGATTACAGATTACACAGATTACACAGATTACAGATTACAGATTACAGATTACACAGATTACACAGGTTACAGATTACAGATTTCACAGATTACAGATTACAGATTACACAGATTACACCGATTACACAGGTTACTGATTACAGATTACAGATTACACAGATTACACAGATTACAGATTACAGATTACAGATTACACAGATTACACAGGTTACAGATTACAGATTTCACAGATTACAGATTACAGATTACACAGATTACACCGATTACACAGGTTACTGATTACAGATTACAGATTACACAGATTACAGATTACGCAGATTACAGATTACACAGATTACACAGGTTACAGATTACAGATTACAGATTACAGATTACACAGATTACACAGATTACAGACTACCGATTACACAGATTACAGATTATACAGATTACAGTTTACACAGATTACAGATTACAGATTACACAGATTACAGATTACAGATTACAGATTACACAGATTACAGATTACAGATTACAGATTACACAGATTACACAGATTACACAGGTTACAGATTACAGATTACACAGATTACACAGATTACAGATTACAGATTACAGATTACACAGATTACACAGGTTACAGATTACAGATTTCACAGATTACAGATTACAGATTACACAGATTACACAGATTACACAGGTTACTGATTACAGATTATAGATTACACAGATTACAGATTACACAGATTACAGATTACACAGATTACACAGGTTACAGATTACAGATTACAGATTACAGATTACACAGATTACACAGATTACAGACTACCGATTACACAGATTACAGATTATACAGATTACAGTTTACACAGATTACAGATTACAGATTACACAGATTAGAGATTAGAGATTACAGATTACACAGATTACAGATTACAGATTACACAGATTACACAGATTACACAAGTTACAGATTACAGATTACAGATTACACAGGTTACAGATTACAGATTACACAGATTACAGATTACACAGATTACACAGGTTACAGATAATAGATTACAGATTACACAGATTACAGATTACAGATTACACAGGTTGCAGATTACACAGATTACAGATTACACAGATTACACAGGTTACAGATTACAGATTACAGATTACACAGATTACAGATTACACAGATTACAGATTACAGATTACAGATTACACAGATTACACAGATTACACAGGTTACTGATAACAGATTACAGATTACACAGATTACACAAATTACAGATTACACAGATTACAGATTACACAGATTACACAGGTTACAGATTACAGATTACAGATTACACAGATTACACAGATTACAGACTACCGATTACACAGATTACAGATTATACAGATTACAGATTACATATTACACAGATTACAGACTACAGATTACATAGATTTCAGATTACAGATTACACAGATTACAGATTACAGGTCACAGATTACACAGATTACAGATTACACAGATTACAGATTACACAGATTACAGATTACAGATTACACAGGTTGCAGATTACACAGATTACAGATTACACAGATTACACAGGTTACAGATTACAGATTACAGATTACACAGATTACAGATTACAGATTACACAGATTACAGCTTACACAGTTTACAGATTACAGATTACAGATTACACAGATTACACAGATTACAGATTACAGATTACAGATTACACAGATTACACAGGTTACAGATTACATATTACACAGATTACAGACTACAGATTACATAGATTTCAGATTACAGATTACACAGATTACAGATTACAGGTCACAGATTACACAGATTACAGATTACACAGATCACAGATTACACAGATTACAGATTACAGATTACACAGGTTGCAGATTACACAGATTACAGATTACACAGATTGCACAGGTTACAGATTACAGATTACAGATTACACAGATTACAGATTACAGATTACACAGATTACAGCTTACACAGTTTACAGATTACAGATTACAGATTACACAGATTACACAGATTACAGATTACAGATTACAGATTACACAGATTACACAGGTTACAGATTACAGATTTCACAGATTACAGATTACAGATTACACAGATTACACAGATTACACAGGTTACTGATTACAGATTACAGATTACACAGATTACAGATTACACAGATTACAGATTACACAGATTACACAGGTTACAGATTACAGATTACAGATTACAGATTACACAGATTACATAGATTACAGACTACCGATTACACAGATTACAGATTATACAGATTACAGTTTACACAGATTACAGATTACAGATTACACAGATTACAGATTACAGATTACAGATTACACAGATTACAGATTACAGATTACAGATTACACAGATTACACAGATTACACATTTTACAGATTACAGATTACAGATTACACAGGTTACAGATTACAGATTACACAGATTACAGATTACACAGATTACACAGATTACACAGGTTACAGATTATAGATTACAGATTACACAGATTACAGATTACAGATTACACAGGTTGCAGATTACACAGATTACACAGGTTACAGATTACAGATTACAGATTACAGATTACAGATTACACAGATTACATAGATTACAGACTACCGATTACACAGATTACAGATTATACAGATTACAGTTTACACAGATTACAGATTACAGATTACACAGATTACAGATTACAGATTACACAGGTTACAGATTACAGATTACACAGATTACAGATTACACAGATTACACAGATTACACAGGTTACAGATTATAGATTACAGGTTACACAGATTACAGATTACAGATTACACAGATTACACAGGTTACACATTACATATTTCACAGATTACAGATTACAGATTACACAGGTTGCAGATTACACAGATTACAGATTACACAGATTACACAGGTTACAGATTACAGATTACAGATTACACAGATTACAGATTACAGATTACACAGATTACAGATTACACAGTTTACAGATTACAGATTACAGATTACACAGATTACACAGATTACACAGGTTACAGATTATAGATTACAGATTACACAGATTACAGATTACAGATTACACAGATTACACAGGTTACAGATTACAGATTACAGATTACACAGATTACACAGATTACAGACTACCGATTACACAGATTACAGATTATACAGATTACAGTTTACACAGATTACAGATTACAGATTACACAGGTTGCAGATTACACAGATTACAGATTACACAGATTACACAGGTCACAGATTACAGATTACAGATTACACAGATTACAGATTACACAGTTTACAGATTACAGATTACAGATTACACAGATTACACAGATTACAGATTACAGATTACAGATTACACAGATTACACAGGTTACAGATTACAGATTTCACAGATTACAGATTACAGATTACACAGATTACACAGATTACACAGGTTACTGATTACAGATTACAGATTACACAGATTACAGATTACACAGATTACAGATTACACAGATTACACAGGTTACAGATTACAGATTACAGATTACAGATTACACAGATTACACAGATTACAGACTACCGATTACACAGATTACAGATTATACAGATTACAGTTTACACAGATTACAGATTACAGATTACACAGATTAGAGATTACAGATTACAGATTACACAGATTACAGATTATAGATTACAGATTACACAGATTACACAGGTTACAGATTACAGATTACAGATTACACAGGTTACAGATTACAGATTACACAGATTACAGATTACACAGATTACACAGATTACACAGGTTACAGATTATAGATTACAGATTACACAGGTTGCAGATTACACAGATTACAGATTACACAGATTACACAGGTTACAGATTACAGATTACAGATTACACAGATTACAGATTACACAGATTACAGATTACACACATTACACAGGTTACAGATTACATATTTCACAGATTACAGATTACAGATTACACAGATTACACAGATTACACAGGTTACTGATAACAGATTACAGATTACACAGATTACACAAATTACAGATTACACAGATTACAGATTACATAGATTACACAGGTTACAGATTACAGATTACAGATTACACAGATTACACAGATTACAGACTACCGATTACACAGATAACAGATTATACAGATTACAGTTTACACAGATTACAGATTAAAGATTACACAGATTACAGATCACAGATTACACAGATTACACAGGTTACAGATTACAGATTACATATTACACAGATTACAGACTACAGATTACATAGATTTCAGATTGCAGATTACACAGATTACAGATTACAGATTACAGATTACAGATTACAGATTACAGAGATTACAGAATACAGATTACACAGATTACAGATTACAGATTACAGATTACACAGATTACAGATTACAGATTACACAGATTACAGATTACAGGTCACAGATTACACAGATTACAGATTACATAGATTATAGATTACACAGATTACACAGATTACAGATTACACAGATTACAGATTACACAGATTACAGAATACACAGATTACAGATTACACAATTTACAGATTACACAGATTACAGAATACACAGATTACAGATTACACAAATTACAGATTACAGATTACAGATTACACAGATTACACAGGTCACAGATTACAGGTTACAGATTACACAGATCACAGATTACACAGGTTACAGATTACAGATTACATATTACACAGATTACAGATTACAGATTACATAGATTTCAGATTACAGATTACACAGATTACAGATTACAGATTACAGATTACAGAAATTACAGATTACAGATTACATAGATTACAGATTACAGAATACAGATTACACAGATTACAGATTACAGATTACACAGATTACAGATTACAGATTACACAGATTACAGATTACAGATTACAGAATACACAGATTACACAGGTTACAGATTACAGATTACAGATTACACAGGTTACACAGGTTACAGATTACAGATTACACAGATTACAGATTAGAGCCCACAGCGCTGGGATCGTCGCAGTCCAATAGAGTCCAACCCGGGCCCGCTAGGCTGACCACGTGGCCCACTTATTAAAAAGCACCCGGCACGATTGTTCTTTCATCATGCGTGACCCCTCTACCATCTCACTTCTCAAGCGTTCTTGGCAAATTGCCACGCCTGAGAGTAGCATTCAACACGGACGATGGTCTGCTCGGTTGAACATGGCATTTTGCCAACTTCTTCCCACTTGGACAACTAATAGATAGGAAAAAAGCTTTATTCAAGACCACAGAAATCAAATATATTACTCCCAACCGTGAGAATATGCTCCGTTCGAGCAGAAACTTCTCACAAATTGGGAGAAAATTAAATTCTTTATACCGTTAAAAATGCAAAATAAAAGTCCAATACAAAAACAAACAAGCCAAAGAAATTAGGAAATGTTGCCATGCTCCTTTCGCTCTCGAAAGAGCTACTCGGCAGACTTACAGGCAACATCCGTCCACAATGAGAGAAGAGGGAGGGTGAGAAGTTGGGCGAGTGCAGCAGATCCCCATTCACTCCTCGTATCTGGCAGCGGTGATTGTCCCCGCTGCCTCCTTCTTCATACCGAGCACCTCGTTGTAGATGGCTAGAAAAGAAGAGAGAGAGAGAGAGAGAGAGAGAGAGATAGGGAGAGAGAGAGAGTATGTGAGGGGAGAGAAAGAACGAACGAACCGAATTCGGGTGAAGATCCGTGAGAGACCAGCGAGAAGTCGAGTTGGCCACCTTGCGTGGCCAACTCGTACCCTAAATCCCTAAAAAAAAGCTTTGATTAGACTAACCAAACCTGTGGGTCGTCAAGTGCGTCGTCTGTCGAGTTGGTTGAGCCGACAGTTCCACCGAATCACGGAATTCTGCAAAATAGGATTCTCAGTGAGCATGTTAGATGGGAGCAGTGAACGAACAATGAATTCAACTAACATTTTACAATAATGGTTGCAAAAGAGCAGTTCAAAACTCCTTTTTAAAATGATCCTCAGATTATAATCACTCGAAAGTTTCATTTCTTCGGCAACTAAGCCTAGCAACATATACCGCTTTAATGAAGCTTGGTTGTACCATAAAAGATTTAAATAACATCAAATTGTTAAGTAGTTAAAAAAACTCACGCTGAGAGTGCGTGCCGTTGTTGTCCTTGATCCCAGCGTTGATGTCGCAGCACACGATCGCAAAATCAATTTAACATCCTATATCAAGGAGTGAAAAAGAAGAGTTCTATGCAACGTTATTCACTTTTTTTTAATGAACATCCGATTACATTCATTCCAAAGTTAGATCCTTTCGGTTACCAAGCCCAAGGAGATATAAGCTGGTTTAACTCTATTAACAAATCGTGCACAAAAATAGTGTCAAAGTACCTCATATGGTATCCTCACAATCAGATCTCGACGGATGCCAGCACGGCCCCCTGCACCGGTCCGTGCTCAAGAACTAAAAAAGCATATCAAGACATAATTGATGGACATCAAAACACAATAGCCATAACAAAGTAACTAAAATTTAACGTCGAAGAAAAAGTATGAATGCTCACAGCTGATTCCAGCTTCATGATGAATTCTCAATTTTTCATACCTGCATTCATCTTGCACGGAATGTTTTCATACAGTAAAAACATATTACGGAATTGCACAGTGGCACGATTGGACTGCCCATTGCATCGCCCCCATACATTGCCCAGCGCTGTGAGAGCCCATCTCAATTGGAAAACCAGAGAGTTAAAATGAGACTTGATAACAAGTTAAAACTATAAAGCATATCAACTAGAAACTAGAAAGCATATCTAGCTAGTATATTTCATCACAACTTTCTATTATTCCGTTCCATTGAAGTGTTGATTGCGCTTATTTTCATTCGGTCCATTGGGTCAACTTGAGTCAATTGTGTCATCTATCAGCAAAAATTTTCCGCCTTCTCGATACATCAATTTGCGTTTAAAAATTTTTACCCCTCCTTGTTTTGCCAGGACCCAGACATAGGCTATTTTTCTCTGTGAAGAATATTCATTCCGAGCAGAGCAGGACGTTCCCCCTACAGCACTACAAGGGCTGAACTTCTATCTACTCTAAGGTGGAGAATCCTGTTAAGCCAATATTCCACATGATACCCGTTGGTTATTTTGAAAGGCAGTGACTTCTCGGTTCTTTCTCGGGTTGTGCTTCATTTTCTAATCTCCGAAAACATATTCTTGAGCGGTTATGAATTTTCGATCTGATAAACTATTTTATTGCAACCAAGAACCAAGTGATTCTACAGTAGTAGATCGGGGACATTTTGAACGCACCCTCAAATACATGGTCATTTTTCTGAAAAAATTTTTGTTCCAAAACTGTTCAGAAAGTGTATTAATATGCTTTACATGGCCTACTTACACGTATAAGGGTCGAGAAAGTTAGCAAATGACGTGAAACTGTTAATTTAAGCCAGTTTTACGAGAATATCATGAAAACAGAATCCGTTCGGAAAATTTTATTATGATATTCGTTATCTACTCGACGAGAGCTTTCGAACGGTATGTATATAGCTCATCTCGTAACCTCGGGGGGAAGCCGAGACCATCATTCCATTGGAAGTGGGCAGGACGTGCAGAGACTGCCTCTTCTTCCCAACTGTTGGCACTCCTTGCATGGATTTGAGCATACACCGGGTGCATCTACAGAGACGTTTTCTACCGTATTTAAAAAAAGCAAATGCAAATTTCTGGCTAAATACTGACTTTTGTAAAGCGGGACCACCTCTAATAGATCTGTTCGGCGACCAGCCAAGAAACGGCCATCTGGCGGTCAAGCTCGGCTTCGGAATCAATCTGCGCAAGGCCGACGTCATCGTGGAAAGCAAGGTCACTCGAGAGACTCGTCTTCGATCACAGGTTACTTACTTCTTATTGTCCAGCCAGCAAGCGTTACTCTTTTGTCTTTTCCCCTCAAGTTCCCACTCAAGACCACCATTATTCGTTTTTTTTTAAGTGTCAATACTATGCCTCGTTTCAAACATATATTGTTTTATTATTGTTTAATGAATTCAGTAAACTAATTGAAAAATTCAAAGAAAAAAAATAAATTTATATGAAGATAAACTTTTCCCCAGTCTGCGCGCGGCCGCCGTGCGCGTGCCCGAGATGGTGGCGCGCAAGCCGGTCTCGGCCGAGCAGCTCCTCCTCCGCCGGACTGACTTCGCCGTCCACTTCAAGAGACTCGACAATCTCGTGCCGTACGGGGCTAGGATGGGTTTTTAGCTCTTCTTCTTCTCTTATTCTTCTTCTTTCTTTTTTTTATATTTTTTTCCCCGTTGTATACTTTGTTAATGGTGCTTGGTTCGTTGTCGACATAATAATATATTAATTGATTTCAACAACGAACAAAGGTCATTTTTGCCTGGCTTTTCTCATTTTTATGCTGGAATTTGCTCCATGCTAGGAAACCACTTCTCTTGAAGCGCAAGAGAGGCGTTCGTTAAAGTTTCCTTGATTGAACGTATAGGCGTCCTCTTCATTACTACATTATTTTCTTGCGCTGTTCAATGCAGTGATAAATGTTTCTGGCTTTATTCGCTAATTTCATAATCACTTTGAGAATTTTTTCCAAAACGAAAAGCTTTGTAGTAATTAAGTATTGGTGGAGCTGAGCATGGACTACTTTAACGACATGCATATATTTATGTAAGCGTAGTGAGCCCTAATTTTCAATACCTGCCTTGCGGGAGGTTTCATTAGAAGGGGGAAGTGCCAATAATGTGGATTATTAATACATACATAGACGAAATAGTTTATGATCACAGTAATTCTTTCTTCTTCTCTCTCCCTTCTAACCATAAGAAATATTACTAATTTTTTTATTCTTCGAACACAAGTAATGCTTCAATGACGGACTGGGCAAGGCCTTGAGTTCATGGCCAGGACATTTGCATGCTTATTCACAAGAGATTTCCTGAAACTATTACTTACAACTGTGGTCCATGAGAAAGCTTCTTTCTTCTCCGCTGTTAATCCTTTTCACGTACTATTGGAGATTAAATTTTCTTTTTTAAAGAACTGTTGGAGATTTACTTTTCTTTTAAAGAAAGTATCCGGCGAATCATTATACAGTAGCGCTAGAGAATCAGTTTGAAATCGCGCTCATAAAGTTGCCTGTCGCTCGGTCGAGAGAGCATTAAGGGCGGATCTGACCTCCCGTAGCTAATTCTCTACCCGCTAGATTTCACGTTACTATTTCTCAGAATTTAATGGAAGAACATCGCTCAAACTTTCAGGATAAACGTTTTACGCCAAGATGAACTTATCCATATAGGAAGAAACCTAGGTTAATTATTCCCCGAATACCTCCTTTAATACCTATACTGCATCAACAGTGCCGTGCAAAATACAATTGTAGTTTTCAAGCATATAGTAAAAGGAAGTGGGCAAACGAAGCCATAGACAAATGAGCTATCTAGTTGCATGATGCTGAACAAAACACCGTCATACCATTAATGTTCTTGGGATAAGCTGTATTTTCTTAGAAGTTAATATGTATCCGCTCTCGAGATAGCGTTTGTTATTATAGCGACTAGCGAGAATTAGTTATGAATACAGACAGAATATACTAGGGCGAGCGATATCCGTCTTAATCAATTACAGGAATATAGTATATATATATATATATATATATATATATATATATATATATATATATATATATATATATATGAATGAAAGTGTAACATCCACTCTTCCAGCGAAAGTCTTACGATAGGGTAGTCCATACGTTTGTGTACAGATGGTCTTGACCCTCGTAGTCCAGCATGTCGTCTTCTACATCTATGGCTTCTTCGTTACTTTCGGGATTGTCAGCAACATGCTCATTGTGATTGCGACCATTCGTTCGAAGTTAGAAATAAAAGGCAAGAAATATAGCCTTGCAGTCTGCCGCATTTTCGTAGTCTCTGAATAGCAGCACGAAACTCGATGTCAGCCGTAATCTATTGCAAAAAAATCAAGGCTAACTTCTAATAAACTTTAAGGGCACTTCGAGGAACATGCAACATCCTCATTGCCATTTGCTCCTTCATGGACGCTCTCCACATCAGCTCCCATATCCCGATGGTGGTCGGCTTCTTCTCGGGCCAATTGTTCATCAACTCTTCGCTGTGCATTCATATAATGGTTTTTAAAGCTTAAATTCTAGACTGACAGAGAACATTTCAAACTACATATGTAATGTGCGCTTAAGTATGCAAATTCATATTATGTTTATTGTAGACAGTTCCGCTATTTGGAGTAGTTGGCGGCTCGATTACAATGATCTCCATTGCATTCGACCGTTTTCTCGCCTGCTTTGCACCTCACTAGTGAGTTTTTTTTAATGATTGGTCCTGAAGCGAATGAGTTCCCCAGAATGTTTGCAGCTATCAAAACAAGAACGCTCTACTATACATCGGAACGCATATAGTGGTCATCTTGGCCTATGGCTTTGTCCAACTAACATTCGCGTATCAGCACCTTGGCAGCAGGTGGAGTGAAACTGCTCAAATGAGTAGACTGATAAAATGAGTCTATAAATTAATTTATCTAATTTTAAGTGACATCATTTGTGGCGTACCTTCCGTTTTCCAAGGCCCGTCTGCGCTGTACTTCCGCCATGGGACCCTGGCAATCAATGTCATAACGCTGCTAATCTATGGCGTTGTCGGAATTCGTCTTCGCTCCCTGGGTAAGGGGTAATGGGTAATGAGTTTCATAGGTAATGGGTTCGGAACGTATTTACTGCCTAAAGGAGCAGTACACTGAATAATTAACACATGGTTCACCCTCCTATTTCACACGCTCTCTAACCACCGAAGGGTCAAACATTTGAGGAGGCGCTTTTATAATGTTCCAAATGCACTGCTGTAGAATCATTCCGTGCATGGTATAGTGCACCCTAATGTACATATACATGCTTTCTTAATAATCAATATAATTCTAGGTTCATCCGGTTCATCCACTGCGCTGGCGAAGATGTTCCGCTCCCTGATAATCGTTGCGATGACCGTGGCCGGTGGCTGGTTCGCGACCTTTGCATGTGGCCTTCTCTTCTTCAACTTCGTGAAAGATGGAAACACTCGTTTTGTACTCGGACTTGTCGCGGGCTTCTTCGTCAACACGGCCATGTGTGCCAACTTTGCCATCTTCTGGATCACGAGGTTCACAGAGAATCTTTGGTGATTACTAATGTCACTCTGAAACGGATAATGTACAATCTTTGGCAGGGAAGATTGATAACTTACATGAGGTGCTCTTGCAATAATATGTAAGACGTTATGTTTAAAATCAAAATACAAAGTGTATAATCGTTTGCTGGGAAGAAAATAGATATAGTTTTCGAGGTGCTCGTGCAATACATGACGTAATGTTTAAGATACATTGCGAGAAAATGAAAAGTATCACGGGTAAGTAACTTGACAAGATTCATAATATGAAACTCCTTTCAGTGTGGAATATCGTCGTGCCCTCTCAGCGTGTCTTCCTTCCTTCCTCCTCCCCAAAGTCATTACAACCACCTCGACAAGTCCTGGTGATTCCAGGATAGCTGTTCCGAAAATTGTTATTAAAACGTAGCACCTCAAAATACAATCTAGAGATGTTACAGTAAATCTATTAACCATTCATATCGTGTACTTTTCTCATTTGCTAATTTGATTCCAAGAGTGACTTTTATGTAAACACTTACATATGTATGTACTAATTTGTTTAATCCTGTTAGCAAGCCAATACTCTATTGAATATTGTGGAAAAAAAATGAAATGAGGACAATAGAAGAGTAAAACGTAGTATTAACTTATTATTTTAGTTTGAATCGCATTTTCTGTCAACTAATAGAAAGCAAATCCAGAAATATCTTCTTAATCGCAAAATGTCTACACCTTTATTGTTAATAGCATCTATTAAATTTAGGTTCTGTTGGCGACCGCATTGCTAACAATTATATCGAAATAACCGAAGATTTTATGTCCGCGTGTCCAACTTGTAAAGGACATACAGATTAGGGGTAAAACGTCCCTTTTTCGCATGAGTGCTTTACAGTTCTAACATTGAACCATTCAATGCTTCAAAATTACTATTAACGTGATTACTTCGCTAGCTGATCGCAGCGGCATCAGGGATGAAAAGAATTTCACGGCATAAACGAAAACGTACAATCAGTTTTGTAAAATATCTGTCATTGACCTAGCAATAAAATGACAGAGGGAGGGTGTCCTAGATTGTCTGAGGGACAGATATCACGAAAAATTACGAAAAAATTAAACTGTAATTAAACACCTTTAAACTGTGCATAAAACAGCAAAAAGTATGGGAGGATCCAGCTGACCGCGGCGACATTTTACGAATACTTCCTTTGGAGACACTTCTCCCTGGTTAATTCATAAATGTATAGTTTTAAGCAAATCACACTAATATAATCGTACGTCCTTTCGTGAGTTATGTATCACGATTGTTTTATTTTTGTGCCTGTGGTCCTGAAGCGAATGGATTTCTTTCAAATATTTTCAGATATGAAAACAAGAACGCTCTACTATGCATCGGGACGCATCTCGTGGTCATCGTGGCCTACGGCTCCGTCCAATTCAAATTCGCCCTCTCATGCCCGTACACTATCACACCGCATATCTGACCTTTACTGAAATATTCAGCTCCTTTGAACTCGAACTAGGCGCCGACCCTTTTTCGTGCTCGTGACCGATTGCGAATGGACCCAAAGAAACTCAAAATAATTTAACATACTGCAACGGATTTATGTGTGCTTTGTTCCCTCTTCTACTTTTATAAAAAAATATAATTTGCAATTAAATCCATTTGCGGAACAATGTCTGCATTACATGTTTTGACCGGAGCGGCTTTCTATACATTTGTGTGTGCATACATATATGTATCGTATAAAATACGAACTGTAAAATTGGAGTTAACAGATGTATATTCATATATATTCGACGCTTATATTATTGTAATTTTTTGCATGCATCTTATTATGCCATTATTCCTTTTTGAATATTAATGATATATTGCATTTCTTCACTTTCAGATGAAAACCATTGTTACTGGCTTCACAATAATGGTGTTTCTATTCACGGCCCTTTCAATTCAACTCCGATAATATATACACAACAAGCTACAACTCATATTGTATGAAATATACGGACTACTTACTATATTTCCTCCAACAAGTTTTACGAGTTCTATTTTTTCATTCCCCTCTTATTGTAAGGGGTACTATAATAGGAACGTGTTTCAATGTGTATTTTGGCTAAAACATTTAATTAAAGAAGATTCAGCATCACAGCCAAATTTCGTTGGAACCGTCACTGCCATAGGCGGTTCTATACTTGAGGGTGGGGATACTGATATAGGGGGATGGGTTCTGCTGGAGATTGCTTGTTTTCAATACCTGCCCAAGGGGGAGGTGGTATTTGAAGGGAGTCTCAATAAAGTTGGAGTAGTACAAGGGGAAATATGATGAATGCTTCAAAAGCATTCCATCTTAACTGTCGGTCTATTCTCAGATAAAAATCTTTGCCTTTTTCTTCTTCGAAAACATGACATCATAATGCTTCAGTGACGATGTTAAGTGCATGGCAAGGACGTTTACATGTCTATTCACATGAGATTTAATGAAGACCTCAACATACATACGAATAAAAAGAGCTACATGTCATATAATTAACGATTATTTCATCTTGAATGTCTGAAAGACTGACTTGACTACTCTTACTAGCTTAACATATGTACATACATACGTATATCTACAACTTTGGTCCATGGGATAATGCTTCTCACTGCTCTACTGTTAATCCATTTCACGGACTGTTATAGATTTACTTTTCTTACTCATTTTCTACATTTTCTAACAACAGAAATATGAATAAAGTAAGGATGTGGCCGACAAACCCGGTTACATACAACTTAGACAAATGAGGGATCTAGTTGCATGATGCTGAGCAAACATCGTCATACAACGTTCAATCATGTGGTAGGCTGTATTTTGTTTGAAGTTACATAATATGTATCCGCCAGCGTCGTAGCGTTTGTTATTATAGCGAATTGCGAGATTTAATTATGAATACAGACAGAACATCGTAGGGCGAGCGATTTCCGCCATGATAAATTACAGTATTAAGGTAGGTTAGACCACACGCTTTGTAGATACCTTGTTGCAACGCAATATACAGATGATTTTCACTGGAACGATGAAACATTCACGCACTACGAATTCTGGCGCACCACGAGGCGAATATGCATTATTTTGTAAACTTTTTGAGCTTAATGTACGCAGAACATTACAAAGGTTACAATTAATTCCGAAAACAAAGATGTTACAAGGCTCAATTTCGCTTGGCCTCTTTGGCACGCGGCCGCTATAGCCGAGGCCCCTGGGCGCTGACAAAGAGCGGTACCGTATGTTTTATTATTTGGTCAACCAAGCCCAGTTACCTACATACAATTTAGAGAAATGTGGAATCTAATTACATGATACTGACCTGAGCAAACTTCTTCATACAATGTTCCATCAATTAGCAGGATGTATTTTGTTTGATGTTAATATGTATGCGCACGCGGTGTGGCGTTTGTTATGACAACTACTCGCTAGATTTACTTATGTATGCAGACTGAGCTTCTTACCCGCCTTAACCAGAATGTTTATATGAAAGCAACTCCAACATACATTCTTATATGTATGCATATGATGGAAGAATTGACCATGCGCTTTGTAGATTCCTTGGCGCATCGTCATTTACAGATGACCTTGATCCTCGAAGTCCAACGCGTTCTCTTCTACGTCTATGGCTGCTTCGTTGCGTTCGGGATTCTCACCAACATGCTCATTGTCATTGCGACCATTCGTTCGAGGTTCGTAAAACGGAAAAGGAGAAGAATTTGTTTTGGAGTTTGATGCAATATCGTACGTAGCCTCATGGTCAGTGAAGTTAAAGGAGGCAAAACTCAATCATGAAGTGTCTGAGAAAATAGCGAGTGAACATGTGTTTTAGAGAAGGTCTGGAATTCCAAATAGATTACGGTTGATTTGCGAGCACCGTTTAGAGCACTTCGAGGAACATGCAACATCCTCATTGCGATTTGCTCCTTCCTGGACGCTCTCCACATCAGCGCCCACATTCCGATGGTGTTCGGCTTCTTCTCCGGCAACTTGTTCATTAACTCGACCTTGTGCATTCATATTATGGTTACTTTCACTGAAATTATAGACTCTCCGATAATTCTTTACCAATTAGTGAAACTTATTATATATTTTTGTAGACAGTTCCGCTGTTTGGAGTAGTTGGCGGCTCGATTATTATGATCTCAATTGCGTTCGACCGTCTTCTTTCCTGCTTTGCACCTCGATAGTGAGTAAAAATAATTGACGATTATTTTTACTCACTATCTCCTGAAGCGAATGGATCCCTAACAAATATTTGCAGCTATCAAAACAAGAACGCTCTACTATACATTGGGATGCATCTCGTGGTCATCGTGGCCTACAGCTCCGTCCAACTCAAATTCGCCTATCAGCACCTTGGCAGCAGGTGGAGCGGAATTGCTGAAATGATTGGGTGATAAAATGAGTTTATAAATGATTCTATTATAAATATTTTAAGTGACATCATTTGTGGCATACCTTCTACCTTTCAAGGCCTCGCTTCCGAGTACTTCCTCTATGGCAGCCTGGCAATCAACGTCATAACGCTGCTAATCTATAGCGTCGTCGGAATTCGTCTTCGTTTCATGAGTAATAATTTATACTGATACCGTAACCCGTTCGAAACAACATCTATATTCACTTAAATTTAATCACGCAAATCTAGCTTCATCGACTGCGCTGGCGAAGATCTTCCGCTCACTGATAATCGTTGCGATGACCGTGGCAGGCGGCTGGTTCGCGACTTTTGCGTGTGGTTTGGTCTTCAGCAGCCTCGTGAAAGATGGAAACACTGGCTTTGCCTTGTCGCGGGGCTTTTTGTCAACACGGCCATGTGTGCGAACTTTGCCATCTTCTGGATCACTAGGTTTGCTGATTGTGAAAACGTTATGTCTTCACTAACGTGACCCTGAAAAGAATGGTGTACAATCTTTGGTTGGGAAGAAAATATAAATTGACATTTTCGTTAGACATTTAGAGCTTGATCGAGGTACTATTTTTATTGAAATATATGTTGTCAGAAAATGAAAAGCATCGGGGGAATGTTAGCTGATATGAAGCAAATGTGCAACTATTTTGAGTGTGGAATACCGCCGTGCCATCTCAGCGTGTCTTCCACCCTTCTTCCGCCCTAAAGTCACTACCAAGTTCCCGACAACTCTCACGCGTCCTGTTGATTCCAGCCGCACGATTAATCTCCCTCGAGGACATGGACAAGCGTCTCTGATATATCCAGGACAATTTCTAGGGTGGGAGACAAATGTCCAAGACACTAAGGAAAAGGCCTATGTTAATACACGGGTCTCGCATCTGTCTCTCATATGTCTTTGAAATGTCTCAGACACTTTTGAGAAAATATTATGTCAAAGACATTGAGAATGTCTTGGACAATGTCCAAGACATCCTGACAAGGCGAGAGAGTATGCATTTTGAAGAGAGGCGAAACAAACACGCCAAATGACATTTCTTGTCTCCGAGACAAAACTTATGAATTCGTCTTATTGAACGCGCAATCGTACTGTTTATACGTACTGTAACTGCTTTTTTTGGCAATAGAAGCCGTTTTCAAAAAGATTTTTTTTTACTTCGCATCCATTGTCGTTTTGCTTACTTAATTCTGTGATTTGTTCTCAAATACGTTTTGATGATTAAATGGATGAGCTCCGCTCATTGACCGGCGAATAAAAGAATTCTTTCCGCTTTCAGAAAATGCGCGTTACTTCTAGGCGTTCTTGGTGACAAAGCAGCTCCGTCCACTTCCGACGTCAGAACATCCTCAATTCAATTCCGTTGGAATCGACGCAGACGCTGAGAAGGTGCGGTCTTCATGCTATTGTCTTTTTTTTTGCTTTTTCATCAAATTTTTTCTTCGTGAAAGTTTGTTGAAGTGGGCGACAAGATATTCTTGCAAGATATTCCTGTTAAACTGCTATAGTAAAGCAAGTAAATGTTTGTTAAATCGTAAGTTTCATAATTGTTGCTCTTTCAGTTTCTTTTTGCCATAATTCGTTTATTGATTTGGCCCGCAAAACACTCTATTTTCTCATTTTATTTATCTAATTGCTCCCTCTTCAACAATACCTCTATATGTTATTGTTGATTATAGTAATCAGTTTGTTGTGATTGCAGCAGGGTGGTGACTGGTTTGGCGGGAAAGTCACTGCCCCAACTGTTGCCGGGGGCTCGAAGGGATGCGGAGCCGCGGCTGCTTGCTGCTGCCGCCGCCGCGCCAGCCACCGCTCCCGAATAGGAGAAGACGGTGAAGAAGGAAGAGAAGGAGGAGTAAGAGGACGACATGAGATTCGGCCTCCTCGACAAAGTCTCTGACTCTCTGCCTCTTGTTTTGTTTGATAAACTTGTTTTTCATCGATCTGCTGTATTGACATAATGAAGTAATGGAAGGAGATTTTGCTGGAAAAGAATTTAAGATATCTACAAGCATATTTCGTCTCGAAAATATTGGGAGTGCTGTTTAGAAGAATTGAAAATATAAAAAAAATGGGAAGTATTTCCAAAATGCTTTATGTCCGATGCTGCTTTGTGCACTCTTCTTTCGTCTCCACTGTTAAAGATGAGTGTTCATAGTCTGGAGAAAAAAAAACATGCACACTCATCATTGCATGTCATATAAAGAAAGCGAAGGAAAAATATATAAAAAGCATTAATTTGGACGCCTCCCTTTGGAAAAGTTGTCCCTGACATGTCTACCAAGTGTCTCTGATATGTCATGGACAATAAAATGTCCTGGACATATCAGAGACGCTTTGTCTGTGTCCTCGAGGGAGATTAATCGTGCGGCAGGATATCTGTTTCGAACATTGTTACTAAAATGTAGCACCTCAACACACAATCTACATATATTACAAAAAATCTATTAGCCATGCATATCGTGTTCTTTTCTCATCTGCTAATTTGATTCTAAGAGCGACTTTTATGTAAACACTTAAAGGAGGTCCGAAGCGAATAAATAGTGTCTTGTTTTTTTTGCCTTATTCGGTCAGGTTGAGCTAGAAACTTCGATTGCAAGTGTCCCGAAGTCACAAAAATTACTCGATACTGAGGAAATTAACTGTATTCACTACTTTGAATTGGCGAATATGTTATTATCCCACCATTTTCAAAAAAAAATTGACAGAGCTACGCCTTGACCGACGGGGTCGTTGGAATACAGCACATAAAACTCATGCATATGGTGCACGCAACCAACATTGGCCGGCTTTTGCTTAACACGTCGGCTCATATGACAGTTGACCAACGCACAAGTTTCTATGGAGAGAGGCGAGTAGCAATAGCTCCATTTCTTTGGATTCTTTACACCGTACTTTTTATCTGTTCGTCAGGGACTTCGCAGTAGGAGTTTTTCCCATATGGTCTCCTTTAAATACGCACTAATTTGTTTAATCATGTTAGCAAGCCAATACTTTATTGAATTCTTCGAAAAATAAAGAATGAAATGAGGACAATACAAGAGTGAAACGTTGTTTTAGTTTAACATTACGGTTTGAATCGCATTTTCTGTCAACCAAATGGCAATTTTCCTCGGCAGAATTGAAATGCAAATCTAGAAATATCGTCTTAATCGCAAAATGTCTAAACCTTAATTGTGTAATTGCCCCTCTTATATATTGGCACTTGAATAGTAATGATACATATGTTGTTATGTTAAGCTTAAGATGAAAACCATTGATGGCTGTCTTATAATCATAATGTTTCTTTTCATGGCAACTTCTATTCAACCCCTACAATATCTACACAACAAGCTACGGTTCTCATTATCTGAAATGTATACAAACATACACTATTTACCGTACTATCCCTAGTAACACTATTTACCGTACTATCCCTAGTAACACTATTTACCGTACTATCCCTAGTACTATTTTTCATTGCCCTCTTATGGGTATTATTAGAGGGAGGAAGGGGGGGGGACTGTTTTTCAATGAGTTGAACAAGCATTTTTCAACAGCATTTAACTGAAGTTACATCACAGCCAAATTTCGTTGGAAACCGCACTGTCTTCGGAGGTTCAATACTTGAGAGTGATTGATAATTTTCAGCACCTGCCCATGGAGCAGGTATGTAGTATTAGAGAGGGTCCCAATAAATTTGGAGTACTACTGGAGGGATGTGGGACGCAGGATTATTCTTTCTCAATGCCCGTCTACTCTCAAATAAAAATCATTGCCTTTTTCCTTCTTCGATAACAATGCTTCAATAACGAACTTGACTACATGGCCAAGACATTGATATGCTTATTCACATTAGATTTCCTGAGGACCTCCGCATACATACTTATGTATGTATGTACTTATAAATAAATAAAAAATGGCATGTCATGTAATTAATGATTATTTATTCTTGAATATATGAAAGACTAACGAATGTTCTTTATATGTAGCTTAACATATGTCTACTACTTGGTAAACGTAAATGCCTCTCTCTGGTCCACTGTTGTTCTATTTCACGGATTGTTGGAGATTTTATTAAAGAAAAACTCTTTTACTACTTGTACGAATGTAGTTTTCAAGCAGCGGAAATGAAAGAAAGTGGCCAAACAACCCAGTTACATACAATGTAGACAAATGTGGAATCTAATTATATGATAATGAGCAAACTTCTTTATACAATGTTCAATCATGTAGCAAGCTGTATTTTGTTTGATGTTCATATGCAGGTATGAGCACGCGCGATGGAGTTTGTTATTACAACTACTCGCTAGATTTCCTTATGAATTCAGACAGAGCTTATTACCCGCCTCAACCAGAATGTTTACATGAAATCAACTCCAACTTATATTCTTAATGTATGCATACGATGGTAGAATTGACCACACGCTTTGTAGGTTCCTTGGCGCATCATAATCTACTGATGGCCTTGATACTCGAAGTCCAACGCGTTCTCTTCTACGTCAATGGCTGCAACGTTGTGTTCGGGACCATCACCAATATGCTCATTGTCATTACGACCATTCGCTCGAGGTTGGTAAACAAGCGAAGGAAATACATATTGTTTATATTTATATGCATGTAATGTTAAAGGAGCTACAAAAAAAGTGATCAATTCGCGATTTTTTCCATACAAAAGGGCGAAAGAGCTAAATTGAAAATTCAAATAGATTACGGCTGAGTTTCGTGCACTTTTCAGAGCACTTCGAGGAACATGCAACATCCTCATCTCGTTTTGCTCCTTCCTGGACGCACTCCACATCAGCGCCCACACGCCGATGTTGTTCGGCTTCTTCTCTGGAAATATGCTTATCAACTCGTCGTTGTGACTTCATATTATGGCTATTTACAGCTGGAAAAAATACTCTAATGTATCGAAATGAAAATACAAATTTATGTACATAAGTCATTATTATTTTTAGACAGTTCCGCTGTTTGGAATGATTGGCGGCTCGATTATTATGATGTGCATTGCATTCGACCGTTTTCTCTCCTGCTTTGCTAATCGATAGTGAGTTATTTTACAATTCACAAATATTTGGTAGCTATCAACGCAAGAACGCGCGACTTTGCATCGCAATACATCTCTTGGTCATCGTGGCCTATGGCATTCTCCACCTAAAATTCCCATATCAGCACCTTGGCAGCAGGTGGCTGAAATTATTATGCTGATATAATGAGTCTATCAATGAATTTATTTCATGGTAAGTGACGTCATTTGTAGCATACCTGCCAGTTTCCATGGCGCGTCTTCGCTGTACTTCCGTTATGCGAGCATGACAATCAATGTAATAACGCTGATAATCTATGGCATCGTCGGAATTTGTCTTCGTTTCATGGGTAACAAATGCAGCTGCCACGAGCCGCGTTCCAACGTATTTAATTTAGGTTAATTTTATCATGTAATTGTAGCTTCATCGGCTGCAATGACGAAGATCTTCCGCTCCTTGCTAATCGTAGCGATGACAGTGGCAGGCGGCTGATTCGCCACCTTTGCGAGTGGTGTGATCTTCCGCTGTCTTACAAAAGACCGCAACACTCTCTTTGCCCTCGGTCTTGTCGCAGGCCTCTTCGTGAACACGGCCATGTGTGCCAACTTTGCCATTTTCTGGATCACGAGGTTCACTCTGAGGTTTTCCGTGTTTACTAACGTCACTCTCAAACGATTTGTGAGCAACCTTTGTCGGGGTAGAAATAGTTACATTTATTAGAATTTAACAACTTTCACGAGGTGCTCTTGCAATATACGACGTCATATTTAAGAACAAAATACAATGGTATATAACCTTTCTCTGGGAAGAAAATAGTTATATTTAATGAAAATTGACAACTTGAACGAGGTGATCTTGCAATATACGACGCAATGTTTAAGAACAAAACACATTGTGAGAAAATGAAAAGAATCGAGGGAAAGTTCTCTGGCAAGAATCATAATATGAAACTCCTTTCAGTGTGGAATATCACCGCGCTCTGTCGGCGTGTCTTCCTCCCTGCCTCCGCCCTAAAGCCATTACTAAGCTCCCGACAACTTTGACTCGACCGGGTGATTCCAGAATGTCTGTTCCGAAAATAGTTGTTAAAATGTAGCATCTCAACACACAATCTACAGATATTACAATAAATTTAGTAACCATTTATATCGTGACCTATTCTCATCATCTAATTTGATTCCAAGAACTACTTTAAAGACAACTTTTACCAATATATGTACTAATTTGTTTAATAATGTTAACCTGCCATTACACGATTGAATATTTCGAAAATAATGAAATGAGGACAACAGCAGAGTAAAAAGTAGTTTTAATTTGATATTTTGATTTGATTTGCACCTTATGTTAACCAAAGAACACTTTTCCTTGGCAGAATTAAAATACAAATCTAGAAATGTCTTCTTTATCGCAAAATGCCAAAACATTTATTGTTTTATAGCCCCTCTTAAATTTAGGCTCTATATATTGCTTACCATGTGGAAATTTCGAAGATTTTACGTCGGAGTGTTCAACTTTTATAGGACTTATTAGGGGTAAAACGTATGAGCTCTTTACATGTCTAAACAGAACCATTTAATGCTATAAAACTGCAAACGTGATTCACCCAAAATGTTTAAAAGGCAAAACAAGGAACATATTGGGGTTTTTCCCCAAAATGTAATGGAGACCTTTTTTATGCGCCGTTTGAAATTTAGTTTCGTCGACTAATAAAAGCTTATGGTCATTTGAATATTTTCTGTAAATGGTCGCTGTATTTATAACAAGATAAATGTGCCTGTGAAGGAAATTTGATTCAAAAATGTATATTTTTCATTCACAGCTCCCCGTGTTCGAGTCTCTCAAATTGCCTCTCTAATATTTATGTGCGCGCGCCATGGCGTATGTTATTACTTCCACCCGTTTAATTTAATGTTGAAGAATCCAGACAGAACTTTTCTTGGATCAAGCATTTGCCCGTATTCCTCAATTACAGTACGTATAGTATATGACAGCAAGTTCAATGCTCATTCCCCCGGCTATAGTCTTACGCAAAGGTAGACAGCACGCTTTCTACATACATACCTTTGTACATTGCCATATACAGATGGTCTTTATTCTCGAAGTCCAGCGTGTCCTCTTCTACGTCTATGGCTGCTTCGTTGCGTTCGGGATTCTCTCCAATATGCTTATTGTCATTGCGACCGTTCGTTCGAGGTTAGATAAGCAACAAAAAAATGAAGGCAATTAAAATAGTTTTGTGCAGTTTGCTGCAATCTCTTAGCCTCTCAAACGTTACAGGAGCCAAATCTAAATCATTATTTCGCCCCTTGTTAAAAGGGCACGAGAGCATGTGTTTTAGAGGGACAAAGTCAGGAAAATACAAATGAATTACGGTAGACTCACCTTTAAGAGCACTTCGAGGAACATGCAACATCCTCATTGCCATTTGCTCCTTCCTGGACGCTCTGCACATTTGCGCCCATATCCCGATGGTTTTCGGCTTCTTCTCCGGCCACTTGTTCATCAACTCGACCTTGTGTATTCATATTATGGTAAATTACAGCTGAAAAAAGTACCAGAGGCAGGATGAAGCTTCATAACTTTTTTTTTAGACAATTCCACTTTTTGGCGTAGTTGGTGGCTCAATAATTATGATGTCAATTGCGTTCGACCGTCTGCTCTCCTGCTTTGCTCCTCGATAGTAAGTTAAATTGATGGTTGGTCCTGAAGCGAATGGATTCCTAATAAATATTTGCAGCTATCAAAACAAGAACGCTCTACTCTACATCGGGACGCATCTCGTGGTCATCGTGGCCTATAGCGTCGTCCAACTCAAATTCGCCTATCAGCACCTTGGCAGCAGGTGGAGTTGAACTGCTCAAATGAGTAGTATGTCACTAAAAATAGTAAATAAATAAATTTATTATATTTTTAGTGACATCATTTGCGGCATACCTGCTACGTTTCAAGGCCCCTCATCGCAGTACTGCCTCTATGGGAGCCTGGCGATCAACGTTATAACGCTGCTAATCTATGGCGTCGTTGGAATTCGTCTTCGTTTTATGAGTAATGCCTACGCTCGTTCGGGACGAATTTACTTCTTTATAATCAAAATAAATTTAGCTTCCTCGACTGCGCTCGCGAAGATCTTCCGATCCCTGATAATCGTAGCGATGACCGTGGCGGGCGGCTGGTTCGCGACCTTTGCATGCGGCCTCGCCATCACCAACCTTGTCCAAGACGGCAACATTGGCTTCGCACTCGGCCTTGTCGGCGGGCTCTTCGTCAACACAGCCATGTGTGCCAACTTTGCCATCTTCTGGTTTACGAGGTTCAATGATTGTATTGAATTTTCTGCTTTTATTAACGTCACTCACAACCTGTAAAGAATGGCGTACAATCTTTAGTTGGGGGGAAAGTAGCAATAAACATTAAAAATTTACAGCTTGATCAAGGTGCAGTTGCAATGAGTGACGTTAACAAAAAAGTATTTATGTTTTGAGAAAATGTAAAGTAACCAACGAATGTTGGCTGATATGAAGCATATGTATGTGCAATTCTGTTCAGTGTGGAATACCGCCGCGCCATCTCAGCGTGTCTTCCTCCCTTCTTCCGGCCTAAACTCATTACCAAGTTCCAGACAACTTTCACGCGTCCTGTTGATTCCAGGATATCTGTTTCGAACATTGTTACTAAAATGTAGCACCTCATCATACAATCTACACACATTACCGGGAATAAATTAGTTAGCCATTCATTTCGTATTACTTCTTTATCCGCTTATCTGATTGAAAGATCATGTAATCTGCATATAGATACATTCATATGTATGTACTTAGATACAGTTTCATCTTCTAAAAATGCCGTTTGTTTATAGAATATTGCGAGGAGAATTAAATGAGGCAGCCCATGAACAGTAGGGAAACAATTAGGGTTTCACAATTTCTATTGATATTTTCTATTTATCTGAAGGATTAAAATATAAATACATGCATTGAACGAGGGACTTATTGATAGAATCTTGATGATGTGTTATCTTCAATAGTAGAGTATACTAGAACCATTTTGATACTAGTTCCTTGTAAAATGGAAACTATTTTGAATATGACTTTTCATGAAAGAATAAAGGAAATATTTCTTTACAATGCTCGGTTGTACATGAGAGACATGAGACTTATTCAAAGGTCTATTCTCTTCAGGTTCAATGTGAGAGCATTTAATGGAAAATTTCGTCCCTATTCAGATATATGTATGTACATATGTATATGTCGTTACACATGCTTGTTCGCAAATTATTCTGAAGAATATCCATTAACAAGCTTGAGAAATGCCAAATTCATTAGGGGTGCAAAATATTTGCTTCTCTTATAATAACATTTTTTAAGAAAATTGTTTCTCTTCCGTGTTTGCCCTTTTTGCTATCTCTTGGTCAGAATTAGCGTAAATGTTCGTCCGTGTCATTCGAACCGAAGACCTAAAAAGGGAGATTTAAAAATCGCCTTTGTTTTAAACTCACTCAAGTATGAAGTGCTCTAAACAATCTTCACCTTCTTTTCTAAATACCGATATATATTAATGACATTCATTTCACATTCTTTCTGGTACTCTTTGTTATTTCCGGTTGAGATACACAATCAAATATAACTTCAGATAGAAACGAAAGATAAAAGAAGCTTTAATTACCTTCTTCAACTAGGCTTTTTGTAATCGTAATATGATTCCGCGCATGTGAGAAAGTCCGCTCTTATTGCCTACGGCTTGATTTAATATTTAACGAAATCATCCGTTTGGAGATCATTCGTGTCCCTAGTTCGGGGAGAAGTTGGATGCAGAGCAAGCTCAAAACGTGTTATTGTGGTAACGCGATTTCATACGTATAACCGTTTCATTTGTCTAACCGTCATCGTTTGTACGAAAGGTTCAATGCGAAAACATATTTGACCACTACGTTCCGTTTTCGTCAAAGTCCTCAATGGAGCCGTTAGGATAATATATTTTCTTTTTTTTTAGCATATGCTGTTCATCTTCGAAGTCCATCGAGTTCTCTTCTACATTTACGCATTCTTCGTTATATTCGGCGTGCCCACTAACTTGCTAATTGTCATTGCGACCATTCGTTCGAGGTATGCATGAACTGTTGTCACAAACGTGGGAACTAACTATGTATGTATATATGTATGTATGTAAGCTGTGAAATCTGCAGCAATCTTTGTACTTACCATGCTTTCTATCTCTCATCTATTTTTTAAGGAACCTTCGTGGAACATGCAATGTTCTCATTGCAATTTGCTCCTTCCTTGATGCCCTCCATATCAGCGGCCACATCCCAATGTTATGGGGCTATTTTTCTGGCAATCTGCAAGTCAATTCAATATCTTGTCTCCATTTAATGGTTGGTCATTGTCAGACATCTCAGTAAATGAAAAAAGGCTTATTAAAAGGTTTGTGCGACGAAAAAGGCTTATTAAAAGGTTTGTGCAAGAAAAAAGGCCGATTGATGGGATTGTGCACAAACAAAGGCTCATCAACAGGATTTCGTAGGGCGAAAGTCCTGTTGACAGGAATTTCGTGGGCAAGACTTATTAACAGGTTTTTGCAAGTCTAATTAACAGGATTTCGAAATTTGGAAAGCTGGCTATGTGGATTCTCTTCATTTTATGTATATTCGTGTTTCTCTTTACTTGTCTTTTTTATTTGGCGCCTATAGACATAATATAATGAAGCAGCTTCTTTTATCAGGAAGTACGCTGTGTCGCCGATCTTACTTGTAGTTTGATGTTGTTGCTGCCAACAAGTGAGCCAAGAAAATCTCGCACGTTTGGCAATTCTCGTTCCCTTTGAGATTTTCCTGCTTTTATCCCTTTTATTAGAAAATGTTTTTTTCTATTACATATTTATTCGAACATTTCTCTTTTTTGTCGGATTCAAGAGGATGGTGCTGATCCTTGACGTGACGCAACTAGAACCTTCTCGTCGTTCTTTTCGCTAGTTTATGATGATTATTTTAACAGTTGCCAATGTTATTCCTTTTAGAATAAAGTAAGGTCGTCAACCGAATCTAGTGACTGCAGTACGCGAAGTGCGACTCTGATTGGTGTCGCACCTAGCGATATTCATGCGAATGATAACAATAAGGTTTTGCTCTTTTTGTTTTAGCTAACTTGTTTCCATTTTCTGTTTCTGATACCCATTTTCTTCGAAAAGAAGAATAAGCAATATGGCCAGCGAAACTCGCTTGATTGAGGTGATGGAGCGCGTATACAAGAAGAGCGGTCTCGATCGCACATGCGGGCTGCTCGATCAAGAATTCAAGGTTGAGAGAATGTTTTTATTTGTCGTAATTATATATGGTGTTTATATATAGGTGATTCAAGTTGAATTAGAAGTATGAGGATATGTAGCTGCTTTTCTTTATTTATGCAACAGCTGGTGGAACTCTAAAGATTTTGTGACCGGTGTACCTGCTTTGTTACTGAAGCCGTTACTACTTTCGTTAGCTTTCCTGTTGAAAAGGGGAAGGGTTTATTTAAAAAAGAAGAAAGAAAAAGAAAAGCTTTTTTTGAGAAACTAGAGGGTTTTTGGTGTATTTAAGTAGGCTTGTTGAAAGCGAGAAACTTGTTTTTTTTATAATCAACTAGCCTTCTTCAGCCTGATGGAACTCTCTGAGCGGAGTCTTCGCCGGCGATGCACCGGTAGAGCACTCCTCCTGCTCATCTATTGCGGAAGCATTTGCAAGAGGTTTTTTTTTATATTTGTTGGTGAAGTTTTATTTACTTCACAGGGTTACTGTATACTTTATACCGTATCTTAGTCGTGAAACACAACCTTCTTACAAAATAATTTTGCTATTTCGCGAACTTTAATAGTATTTTATTCAGCAAACAAATATTCTTTGTTTACTAGGTTCGTGCTGCGCTGCCTTGCTAGAGGCTCGGCGGTTCAGCCAATCCGCAACGCGACCGCATCGCGCAGTACGAGCAGCCTCCTCATTGTCATCAGGAAGGTAAGCGTGCGGGCTATATATTTTTTTTTCTTTTTATTTGGTTTCATCTTGTATTCCGATTTTTCCTCTGCAGTGTTGAAAATTTGCAATGTCTTACCTTTTGAGATGCCCTGGCGGAGTGTGCTTCCCTCGAGCAAAGTGCGCAAGAACGAGGTCGAGATGCTCACGTCCCCACGCGACGCGGTCGCATCGCGCACCTCGAGCCGCCATAGTCTCAGCGGCCGTTCCAGAGTTTGTTTTTTTTTACATTTTTCTTTTGCTTTTATCTTTAAACATTAAGTATAGATCGTTAAAACGACCGAAACTTTTTTATGCAATTACTTTTCTTGCATCACAGAGGTTACTGTAGACTTTTTACAGTATGCTTTTCGCCGAACTGGTGGCTGAGATGCAGGCTGGCCAGCTCTACCGTCTCTTCGCTTACTAGCACTCCACCAATCCGCAAGACTACGGACTGTTAGTTTAACTCTTTTGTTTTACTCTTATGACCAGCTCTTTTGTAGCCTGAACACCTCCATTTTTGTTAATACTAAGTTTTGCGCGAAACGTGGAAGAATTTTATAGGAATTGTGTAAAAAAGTAAATGCTAGGGCTATTTCTTAATTCCTCTATTTTTCTCGGTATTTTCCCGTTTCGAATAGATGGATTCAGCGATGAAGTTGTAGTGAGAGATGAGCTTGCAGATACGTGCTGGCGGATTCGCGAGCCGCGACGCGTGGCGATGCGTCGCGGTTGGAGCCGGCGATACTAAGCTGTAAACACACGTTCCCTGCTTGTTTCTTGAAGTAGATAGTAGACAAGGTTGTTTTCTCCATTGATTTTTTTAAACCAAATACTGTATTGAAACATATTGATAACGATTTCAACTAAGCTGTAGACTGCATGCGCTAAGGTTTCTCTAATTCGTAATTCGTGCATAGTTTCTGCATTTCTTGTGAGAATTCTTCCTATATCCTTGTAACATATATCTCGAGTCTCGATCTGTGCTATGGGCACCGGTGCCTGGAATGACGGAACAAGCATTCTTACTTGTTGACTGCAGAATTGCGTCATTGTAGTTTACTTCTTTGCGACTCGCTCAATCTGAGAATGCTAACGTTATTCAAAGCTTTATTTTCATTTACTTTCTATGTGTAATATTATCAGAATAAGCTTAGCAATTCCTGTGCCATTCATGACTAGTATGTCTTACTATGAGCTAAATGCATTGCTGATTGAGTAACTTTTACATTTTAGAATGTTCTTGCAATACTTCCTGTACTATTAACGTTTGTTAACCATGAATGAAGCAATTTCATGCAATTCGCTTCAATCGCAGTGGAAATTATTACCAAGAGAAATTAAAGAAGGCACATGGTGCATTTCACAAAAAGAATCCTGTTAATCAGCCTTTCAGCGTCGCGAAAAAGGCTTATTGGCAGGCCTTTTAATAAGCCTTGCGCAATCCTGTCAATAAGCCTTTTTTCATTTACTGAGATGATAAATAGAATAAAGCTATGGATGGTGTAACAAGAATGGCACCTTCTCTAGACACTCCCGCTATTTGGCGTGCTCGGAGGTTCGATGATGATGCTCTCCATTGCATTCGATCGTCTGCTCTCATGCTTTGCAACTCAGTAGTATGTTTTTTTTTCTGTCAAGTCTGCCTCATCAAAATGTCAACAAGGCAATTAGAACCTGTATTAACTTTTTTCTGTGAACTTCCTCCTTTAAAGAGATGAATTAACATTGCAGCTACAAGAACAAGGATGCCAGACTCTACATCGGAATGCATCTGGTGGCCATTCTGGCATACGGCTGCCTTCAGCTGTACTTTGCTTTCCAGCACATTAAGGAGAGGTTGGCGGGAATGATTTTTTTTTAATCATATTTTCTTCAAGAACTAATTCCTGGCGCACTGTTAGTCATGTTAGCTTACGACATACGATCTGTTTTAGCGACGTCATCTGTGGCATTCCTTCGACATTCCAAGGCCCGGCCAAAGACTACTTCACGTATGGGAGCATCTTGATCAATCTTCTTACTTTACTCGTCTACGCCATAGTTGGCTTTCGTCTGCGTAAGATGGGTATGATGAAACTCTTTCATTGATATCTCTAATTCACAACTCTGTGTTATTTTCCAGCCGCATCTGGTACACGTTCAAAGATCTTCCGCTCGCTCATGTTCGTCGCAATAACAGTTGCTGGTGGTTGGTTCGCAACGTTCGCAAGCGGAGTTGCCATCACGCATTTCATCCATGACGTGGATGTTGCATTCGCTTGCGGGCTGATTTCTGGTCTCTTTGTCAACACGGCCATGTGCGCCGACTTTGTCATCTTCTGGATTACGAGGTCTTTTTTTCATATTTGCAAACCAGAACCGATCACTTGAAAGTGCAAAGGTTTTTCACGAGTTCTTATTTTAAGAAGTGTAACATTTCGAGCTCTTTTTTTCTTTTGGTACATATTCATATGAATGAATATAATATGTTAGAAGTAATGCTTTCCTGTTAGTTATCGTGAAGATAACTCTCCAATTTAGCCAAGACTACCGGCGTGCCCTTGCCGCGTGCATTCCACTCTGCCAGCGATCAAGAATGGCAGTCTCATCAACCACATTAACTCGGCAATCCATGGCCAACAACACTATCATTGCTAGAATGTGAAAGGCTGAAACATTCCATGCATATACATATCTCTTTTTCGATATGTAGTTTCGAATAGTGTTTGTGACTAAATAAAGAAATTTATTCGCCTTCTTAATTTTGTTCTCCAACGAACTGTCTCTCTGTCTCTCTCTCGTTCTCTCCGATGAACTCTCTCCGCCTGAACGTACTGGGTGCTGGAGGTTAGACGCATTGTCCCAGTCCAGCTGACCCTTTTGCCGTTGTCTCTCGGACCCTCTTCGTGTCCGTTGTCGAGATCGTACGGGTCTGACTGACTTGCTCAGCCAAATCTGGCTCTCCTCATCTGGACCATTTCATACATATGTAGTGACTACTCGGCTTAGAGTGTCCACAATCCAATTCTTGTCACAACTGGAAAGAATACTCGTCTCTTTTCTGACTACTACTTCCCGAAAGTACCTCAATCTATTACATGGACTATCTCGTCCTTGAAGCTTGCATGCATCAGCCTTTTACAGATGCATGACTGTATTGGACATCTTCTGGGGACGAGTGATGAAAAGGAAGAAATACAGGAAAAGCAAAAATAAATAAAACTTCTGCACGCTTTCTTTCATTAATAGCTACACAGTAAATGTGTAAAATCAAATATAGTTCATTTATTTAATTTATTTACGACATGTCCAGTTTGAGGCGAGGAGATGGTGCACGCTAACGATAAATGTGCGTCCAAAGAGATGAGTTTCGGAGCGGAGAGTCACGAGAGACACGCTAACTGAGAAAGAGAAAGATATATATATATATATATATATATATATATATATATATATATAGAGAGAGAGAGAGAGAGAGAGCACTGGTATGCGGAGTACGTAAATAAATCAAAGAGAGAGAGAGAGAGAGATGAAGAAAAAGGGGTGCTAAAGAGAGAGAATGAGAGAGAGAGAAGAAGAAATTGAGAGAGAGAGAACAAACTAAGAAGGTGAGGTTAAACAGTTCTATAATTTCGATTGAATGGTTTTAATTGTGCATGTTTCCAAGTTGTTATTCTATTACACTGCAAAAAGGCTTTCAAACTCGACCGAACACTTCACACTCCATCTGCTCCTTATAATGAAGGCCCTTATGGCTCACCGTCAAGGTATATCTTAAATGTAAATAAAAGTATAAGAGCGTAGTCACATTCTAGCATTGATCGTGTTCTTGGATGTGTTGCCTTGTCGAGCGAGTGAATATGGGCGTGGAAACTGCAAATATCGAGCGGCAACAGAGTGGAATGCACGCGGCAAGGGCACGCCGATAATCTTGGCTAAATTCTCAGGAAAGGGTTATTGCAAATATATCATTCATATAAATGTGGACCAAATGTAGAAAAAGCTATTATACTTCTTATAAGAGCTGGTGAAAAAAAGCTGAATCTTCAACCTGAACGGTTTTGGATGCAAATATGAAGAAAAAACCTCGTTATCCAGAAGATGACAAAGTCGGCGCACATGGCCGTGTTGATAAAGAGGCCACTAGTGAGGTAACATGCGAATGCAACGTTCACGTCATGGATTAGGTGCGAGATGGTCATTGAGCTTGCGAACGATGCGAACCAACCACAACTAGGAATGTGCGTGTGTTTTTTTTGAAGCGGGTTGTTATTGCTGTTATACCTATTTGATAATGTTTTGCGTAACAAGAATTTATAAAAACATTTTCTAAAACAAATGAACCAAAAGGTGATAAAGCATTCACCATAACAATTTCTTCAAATCCTTGTAATTTTATTTTCCCGCGATGGGTACGTGGCCGTGAAGTTGTGATTCTACCGATGGGTTCTGCTTTTTCCCTGGCACACCAATCACAAATTCATTCAAAATTTGAATTTTAAAGTTCATTGTACTTGAATATGGAACTTTCTTGTACATTTTCATATACATATTCTTTTTTTGCATGCTCCAGACTATTCGAAAATAACTAAGATGGCTCATTTATCGTCAATGACTTTTCGGTGATCGCCCTCCTTTAACGATTTCTCTATGAGGTCTTTGAGGATAGTGGTAAATAGTGTGCAAATGAGCCTTTGCGCTGAACCTACCGTAAAAACGATCAATTTAAATATATGTATAAATGAAATGGCTATAGGAAATCAAGTTGGAACAAGAAAAGCGAGATTTGGCTCCAAGTTGTGCTTGAATTGAACTAGGGACAAGAACGGTCTCTATCCAGGAATTGCAATTAAATCAACCCATAGGAATATAATGAGAATAGCCTTTCGCACGAGCACGCGATCACTAAACGGTTCAAAAATCCTTGATGAAGAAGGTAACGCCCACTTCTTTTATTTCTATTCTACATATTACTTGTTTCACTTCCTCTATCTCAAATACGAAAGAGATGCCAGGCAGAAGAAAATAAAAGTCATTCATATAGTCAGTATTTAGAAAATATATTCACCATTGTCTAAAGCAATTCATACCTCAGTGAGTTTAAAACAAGTGTATATTTAGGTACACGTCTCCGCCATAGACGCGTTATAAAGTTGTTCGACAGGCCACCAAAGAGGAAGAAGTGCGAAGACGGGCTATGGAACGTAGAAGTTGTGCGTACATGATGTAACTTAACATGAAATAGATTCATTTATAGATTCATTCTATTAGCAATAATTTCAGCAATTGCGAAAGTGTTGATACGCGAATTTGTGTTATAGAATTCCATAGGCCACGATGACCATGATTTCCGATGTAAATTCGGACGTCCATGTTTTCATAGCTGCAAATATTCGTAGGAATCTATTCGCTTCAGGAGTAACCGTCAATGGTCATTACTATCGAGGCGCAAAGCCGAAGAGAAACTGTCGAACGAAATTAAGATGATAGCTGTTCTGGCAAACCTTAAGCCTCCTAGCTCTTTCTCTGACAGCTCTCATCTGCTTGCTTCATTTCATCCCTTCTTCCTCCCAAGCCGTCGTATTCTTATGTGTGCTAAATAAATATTTTCTCTATTAGTACCCCCCCGTTTATTAGAACCCCCCTCTAATAGTACCCCCCACTGATAAAGCCATTGAAAAATAGAACCCCTCCCTCTAGTAGAACCCCCCCCCCCTCCAATAGTGCCCCCCTAACAGCCTAACATCTGAGCTCGAGACGTACCTCGAATGGATCCTGGAGGCATGGGATACTCTCTCCAATGAACTGACTGCAAATTCATTCAAAATATGTGGTAAAATGGATATACCAGTGATGATTCCTATGAATTTGAGCAATGATTCTTCTTTTTTTGAGAAGAAAATGTTGTTATCAAACTTTTAGTGTCTCACATTGAAAAATAGAACCCCTCCCTCCAGTAGAACCCCTCCCTCTAATAGTGCCCCCCTCTCGCAAGGGTATTGAAAAATAGAACCCCCTGGGGTACTAATAGATAAATACGGTAAGTGTGGTTGTCATAAAACTTTGTATTGCTCATAAACAGCACAGGGAATGAACCCGGTTCAATTGCAATCCAGTCGCCAACTACTCCAAAAGGCGTAAAAGTCTAAAAAAAATAATAATGTTAATTTAAAAGGTAGACTAATTAAAAAAAAAGTCTCAGAAAGTCTTTGATTTGGCCACACGCTTCCTGCCGGGATCATTGTCCTCTTCTCACTAGTCAGAACGAGCCGGAGCTCTTCATTTGTGCCAAATCTTTTAGTTGTCATGCTGTGGATTTAGAAGAGATTGTAACTCTTTCTTCAACTTCCCTTCTTCGGATTGCGCTCGTCCCTGTGGCTATGTATCTTGTGCTAGTATTCGATTGCTACATTACCATGTTTCGTAATGATTGTTATTAATGATAAAAAGCGATCTATTTTTAAGACCTGTATGAAACCGAGATGAAGATGAAATCGTCTTGATCTCGTCAGCTTCGACGGATATCTTCCTCGAAAAGAAATAAAGCTAAAATTTTGCTTTAATTAATGGCTGCATATAAATAGGCAAAATTAAATTTTCATTTATCAACTACATGTAAATTTTGAGGCGAGGAGAAAAGGCATCTCTCATTTATCGAATATATGTACGCAGATAGTGATGGGACCTTGATTTTTTAATTGCGGGCGCATAGAGAAGGAGGTACGACTATGGAAGATATGAGGAGATATGGCAATGTTTCAGCCGTAAGGTGAGAATGAGAGTTTGGAATTAGGGATAATGGCAAGACGACTTTTAGGGGGGATTCTTCTAGAAGCGTATTTTAAGAAGCGACATGTTGCCGTAGACGTTGCCCTGAAGCAGTGGGCTCCAAAGACAACGACAGAGAGGGCATTTGAATTCGTCTTCCTCGTCGTAGTTGCGGTCGGAATCGATGACGTCGAGACAACTTTAATAGCGCTTTTGTAAAATTTATTTTCTTGAGAGACAAAGAGAAGAGAGAGAAAGAGAGAGAGAGAGAGAGAGAAAGAGATTGAGAGAGAAAGAGAGAGAAAGAGAGAGAAATAGAGAGAAAGAGAGAATAAAAAGAGAGAGAAAGCGAGATAGAGAGAGCCAACCTCCCACATAAGACGACGTTGCCACAGTGAAGGCAGGCACAGAGTCTCATCATTTCCGCGAGTGAATTCAAGCAAGCTACGCAGTTCATATTGTTGTAGGCGCCGTTGGCTTGTTGTACTATTCGTTTCATGCCTAAAATTATGAAATGTAACTTTTATATTTTGAATAAGAATGCAAACTATTATCTCACAATCGCCGCAGGTACATATATATATATATATATATATATATATATATATATATATATATATATATGCATATAATTAAAAAAAGACTTACTTCGTGCCAAATGAGAAGTCAAGTCAACTCCGAGCTCTCCAGGAGTGTTGTTGTTGTTATTGTTGTTGCCGTCTGCATGGTTTCTGTGCTCCTCGATGAGTTCTTCGTCGAACGCTCCTCTCTCTCAAGGTAGAAAGGAAACAGTCGAGGTTACACAATCCAGAATATTTATCAAATCCCTCGCCATATTACTGAACACAGCAATCGGCGACTGTACTGACAGGGGAATGGTCAGCAGATTTTCAAATTTGATTATATTAACACAAATTTTCACTATTAGAAAGCAGCGCTATGCACACATACATAGACAGGCAAGAACGTTGCAAATGGGGAGTTACCAGAGTGGATAAAGCGTCTGACTGAAATTTTATTTATCTTATTATTCCACCACGACTCATCTTTTTTAAAATAATTGTTTGTTTTATATTTTATTTTAGAACAAAAATAATATGCATATTTTCGAGCACATTCCATTTCTGACCATTCCCTGGTGAGAGAGAAAATCATAATTTATATTTAAGGATCGTGTTTTAAGATTCCCAAAACGGTAACCACCCGCTCCTGCTTGCTAATGAAGGGAGAGCTAGCTACCTGATCTATCTTCTCGGCGGCGGATGAGCCAGTTACTGTATCGACGCACCTCTTCTTCTGCACAAGCCAAGAATTTTTTAATGGCTTCTTTCTACAAAATGATATTGCATAATATACAGAGAAGTACAAGCCAAGTTAAATTAAGAATCGAGAAGATCATTCGTAGAATATTGTAAGTTTTTGGCTTTAATACATCCTAACTCAAAAAGCGCTGAAGATACTGCATAGTTGTTGACTTATCAATCGCTAAAGTAATCGAGTTCCTTTACGAGCCACTAAATTTTTCGGGATATTGATTTCTCAGCAACTGCGGAGTATTTTCAGTACTTTTTGACTTCTACATACCTATATGAGAGAGTGTGCTGAAGTAATAAAATACTTAAAACATAGTACGAATATTTTTCTCCGATGTTTAATTTACGAGCGTTACGCCCTGGTGGCACTGTATTTAAATATATGTATATATTAGATGCCATATTGAAACATGTACGTACAGCTTTTCTTTAGATGAGAGACATTCATCTTGTATTACTTTTGTAAAGTCCAAAGCTAAAAGCAGCTCGATGTGCTGATTGAACCTGGGCCGTTGTGGTGATCGGGCAGGATGCAAAAGGGCAAAAGTAGAGACAGACGACTAACCTGGGCTGCCTGGTATTTCGCCAAACGTCTCGCGAATCGTGCCTGTGACGCCGCTTCGCCATTGTGCTGTCCATCCACTGTTCGCGCTTCGTTCCGGTCTTCACTCTGCGTGTGAAAAAAAAGAACGGAATCGGTACAAACTCGTCATGGCTCGAATTATTCTAACCCCAATTTAAGCGGATCTAATTATTTTATAATGCAACTTACTAAAATTTTAAAGAAGCAAGAGCAAGGATGTATGCTAGTACCTCCTGTTTCTTCAGTATCACAATCATACTTTTAGGCACAAATAAGGGTGAAAACGAACGCTTTCAGAAGATTCCGCAAGCGAAACAGTTGTTGTCTGAGGCGTTGCGGTTGTTGTCTGAGGCGTTGCTGTTGTTGTCTGAGGCGTTGCGGTTGTTGTCTGAGGCGTTGCTGTTGTTGTCTGAGGCGTTGCGGTTGTTGTCTGAGGCGTTGCAGGCGTTGCATGAGGAGTTGAGGTTGTTGTCTGAGGCGTTGCGGCTGTCGTCTGAGGCGTTGAGGTTGTTGTCTGAGGCGTTGCAGCTGTTGTCTGTGGCGTTCCGATTGTTGCCTGAGGCGATGCGGCTGTTGCCTGAGGCGTTGCGGTTGTTGCCGGGGGCGTTGCGGTTGTTTTCTTAGGCGTTGCATTTGTTGCCGGAGGCGTTACAGCACTTTCTTCGGTAGGAATGCGCGGATGAGGTTTTCCTGCAGATTCAAGTTAAATAATTCTACCACTTTCTTTAGATGGTTTTCTCCCAAATGGCTATCTGCAGGAAAAGCCTGCGAGATTGATGTTGAGCAAGTGATTATCGTCGAGTCCCTTACAGAAAGCAATGCATCAACCAAATGCCCTTATTGTGAAAGGCGAACGGAAAGTAAAATGTAGAACCAGAAAGCCATCCGAATGGATTGAAGAGACAGCCGCATAGATTGAAGCGCGAACGACAGAGCGAGACGGGGATTTGAAAGAAGAGAAAAGTTTAAAAGGTCAAAGTTCAAGTGACTTCAGGGTCAGAATATTGCACATTCCTCGGGGAAAAGCGTTCGTGGCACGATTGTCGTAATGATGCAAACCTGTCTTGTAGGAGTCATGGAAGGAGGGTTCTGCTGTTCTGCTTGGGGATTCGGCTGACTTGATGACATTTCTGAAGGCCACGCACAAGAAATGGGCCGCTGAAAAAGTGACAAATATGTACATTAACGTAACAGAGATCAGTAATAAGGAAGTCAGCACGCAGCATTGTGTTCGAAGGCAAGTATTGTGTCCTTACGAGGCAAGGTTGTACAGGAATGAAGGCTGTGAAGACGAGGAGAGGCGCAAGAGGGTTTGTTAGAGCGAGAGCAGGAGAAGACCGCCGCTTGGAGAGTAAGACATTGAACGAAGTGAATTGAGCTCGAGGATAGGTTGACAGCTTATATGCATTATAGTGTGCATTATGCAGTTTTGCGTCGTTGCATAGTACATCAGAATTATTTCTTTCAAACAACAATGAAAACAAAATTATTTACGTTTATAGGAGGATAAAAATAAGACATATGTATGTACGTATGTATGTACTTCGTGAACATTGCATTTATGTACTCGCGGTCTGATCGGTGGTCTCTTTTTTAACACGGCCATGTGCGCCAACGTTGTCGTCTTCCGGATTACGAAATTTATTTATTTTTCTTACATTTGCATTCAAAAATGTTCAGTTTGAAGATACAACGTTTTAAACGAGCTGTTCTTATTGTAAGAACTTGAAAATTTTTAGCCATCTTTTAATCGTTTGGTTTGTGTTATATAAGTGAATATGGTATGATAGCAGTAATGCTTTCCTGACAATTATCGTGAATATAACTTTCCAATTTACCCAAGACTGCCGGCGTGCCCTTGCCGCGTGCATTCCACTCTGCCAGCGATCAACAATGGCAGTCTCCTCGACCACATTAACTCGGCAATCCATGGCCAACAACACTATCCATCATTGCTAGAATGTGAAAGGCCGGACATTGCGCACATACTTACATAACCCTTTTTTTATAGTTTCAAATAACTTTAGTGACGAAATAAAATTGGAAAGTGGCTGTTGTTTTAATTCACCCTCAGAGTTTTGTTCTTCCACTAACTGTTCTTCTCTCTCTCTCTCTCTCTCTCTCTCTCTCTTTCTCTCTCTCTCTCTTTCTCTCTCTCTCTTTCTCTCTCTCATTTTGTCTCCGATATGCTCTGGCGGTCGCCGTCCGGTTCCTCCTCGTTGCTGTCGGTAGTTGAGGTGTGCCTTCTAAATGACACTTCCAATTGCCGTCGCCGGTGGTGAACGGCTTCCCCTTTCTGGAATCCTGCGTGTCACTTGTCGACCCCGTACGGTCTGAGCAGCTCTACCGCCTCTGACTCTACTCAGCTGGACCGCTTCCGAGTGACGACTCGCCTCCCTCCTACGGCTAAATGAATGCACATTCCTATTTCAAGATCCGGGACGTCATTCTTGTCACCAAGTTTACTTCTTCTATTCCGCGTCATTAACTGGAACGAATCGGCGATTTCTCAAAGCACAATAACTGAAAATCGCTCACTGGTCTGACTGTCGGGAGGACGAAGGAAGGAAGACACAATTTTCAGAGTGTATTTTGTTTCTAAACAGAACGTCGTACAATGCAAGACCACCTCGTTGAAGTTGCCATTTTCTAATACACATTACTATTTTCTTCGAAGCTAAAGGTTAAGGGTATAAATATACGACTGTATTTTGTTAGTTAACATTTTTTTTTCAGATAACTTTCCCCAGATACTTTTCATTTTCTCACAATGAGTTTTGTTTTTAAACATAACGTCTCATATTGCAAGAGCACATCATTCAAGTTGTCATTTTTCAATAAATATAACTCTTTTCATAACTCAAAAGGTTATATACTATTGTATTTTGCTTATAAAAAAAGAACATCGTATATTGCAAGAACACCTAGCGAATCCTGAATAGGATTGTGTATCAACTTCTTCAAAATACAATATTTTCTTCCCAACTAAAGGTTTTACACTATTCGCTACAGAGTGACGTTAGAAAACAGTGAACCTGGTGAACCAGAAAATGGCAAAGTTGGCAGACATGGCCGTGTTGACAAAGAGGCCGAGTGCAAAGCCAGTGTTTCCATCTTTCATAAACCAGCCGCCCGCCACAGTTGTCGCTACGATTATCAGGGAGCGGAAGATCTTCGCCAGCGCAGCCGATGAAGCTTTATATTATTTTTCAGCCTCAACTGTGGAGAGACGGCAAGCAACATGAAATGCATGCTATTACGGCACCAAACGGATTTGAAACTCGACCGAATTCTTCATACCCCCATAATGTAGGCCATTGTGGCTCACCGTCAAGGTATCTTATTTGTAAATATATGAGTCGTCACATTCTAGCAATGATAGGGTTGTTGGCCATGTGTTGCCCTGTCGAGTGAACGTAGTAGAGGAGACTGTTATTCTGGAACGGATGCAGAGAGGAATGCACTCGGCAAGGGCACGGCGGTAGTCTTGGCTGAATTGGAGAGGAAACTATTATTGCAAATATATTATTCATATAAATGTGTACCAAATGAAGAAATAAGAGCTTGAAATTATACACATCTTCTAAGAGCTATCAAAAAATGGTTGTATCTTCAATCTGCATGAAATATGACGAAAAAAAACCTCGTAATCCAAAAGATGACAAAGTTAGCGCACATGGCCGTGTTGACAAAGAGGCCACCAGTGAGGTAAAAAGCGAATGCAATGTTCTCGTCATGGATGAACTGCGTGGTAGCAGAGCCGATTGCGAACGTTGCGAACCAACCGCCCGCGACTGTAACGGCGACGAGAATGAGCGAACGGAAGATCTTGGAACGTGAGCCTGATGAGGCTGGAAAATAATACAGAGATGAAGTAGAGATATTTATCTGTTTATTTATTCAATACTTCATTATAACGTGACAGCATTTAGAGATATGTATTGATCGAGAAGTATGTGTAGATAGATTCAGACATAAAAGCTGAGAATAAAAGGACATGAAAGACTTTCATCATACCCATCTGACGAAGACGAAAACCAACAATGGCGTAGACCAATAAAGTAAGAAGATTGATTAAAATGCTCCCATTCATATAGAAGTCTTTGGCCGGGCCTTGGAATGTCGAAGGAATGCCACAGATGACGTCGCTAAAGTAGATCGTACTATGTCGTAAGCTCCATGACAAAGGGAGCGTCAGGGATAAATAGTGAAAGAAGTGATTTAAAAATCATACCCACCAACCTCTCCTTAATATAGTGAAAAGCAGAGAAGAGATGAAGGCAGCAGAAAGCCAGAATGACCACCAGATGCATTCCGATATAGAGTCTACCATTCTTATTGTTGTAGCTGAATTGTTAGAGGACCTATCCGGTGAATAATTCTAGAGCAGCGCTAGAGGACCAGTTTGAATGCGCGCACTCACAAAGTTGCCTGTCATTTGGTCGAGAAATAGCATGTGAAATTGGAGTCATGATCTACAGTAGCTAATTCTCTACCCGCCAGTTTTCATGTCATTGTTGCTCAGAATGTAATGTAGAAAATCGCTCAAATTAACTAGATATATGTTTTTAAAAAACTAACTACTGAGTTGCAAAGCATGAGAGCAGACGATCGAATGCAATGGACAACATCATGATCGAACCTCCCAGCATGCCAAATATCGGAACGGCCTATATAATGGAAATTTGCCAGTCTTGTTAAATGTCCAACTCTATTATTCATTTATCATTTCTGACAATTACCATTAAGTGCAGACAAAAAATGGAGTTGACTAGTAGATTGCCCGAAAAATGGCCCCATAACATTGGGATGTGGCCGCTGATATGGAGGGCATCAAGGAAGGAGCAAATTGCAATGAGAACATTGCACGTTCCTCGAAGGCTCCTATTAACGTGAGAGGGAGAAAGCTATTTAGTTACAGAGTTTGTTGCTGATTTCACAACATACATACATACATGCTTTGAGCCCATATGACCATCATTCATACTTACTTGGAAGGAATAGTCGCAACGACAATGAGTAAGTTACCGAATATAACGAAGAATGCATAGATGTAGAAGAGAACGCGCAGGAATTCGAAGATGAACAGCATACGCTGAGATACAGGAACAAATGTTAGACTAACACAGCCTCTTTGAGGCCTTTGAGGAGAGTAGTAAGTAGTGCTCAAATGCGCTGAAGACGTTTGCATATTTGTATGCATACATATGCATATACGTAAAGGAAACAAGCATAGGTAATTAGGTTGACGGAAGAAGGCGTTTTGAGCGGGGTTTATATCCAACTTGTACTTGAACTAAGGACACGAGCGATCTTAAAACAGATGATTTCGTTATTCATGCATTAAATCAACCCGTATGCAATGAGAACGACCAGCGCAATCAGTACGTTTTGAAAATGCCGGGCTTATGAAAGTAATACCCGGTTCTTTTATCTTTCATTTCTATTGTTTGTCAGGAATAACAAAATAAACGTAATTTATATAATCAATATCGATGTAAAAGAGAACACGCTGGACTTCGAAGGTGAAGAGCATGCTTAAGAACAAGAAAATATATTAGCCTAACGTCTCGCCTATGATGTCTTTAAGTAAGGCGGCAAATACATAGCGTTCAAATGGAATTTCGCGCTGAACCTATCGTATATACGATGACATTTAAATAAATGAATCTCTATAGAGCTTTATGAGCATAGTTTGGCTCCAACTTGTTCCTGAACTATAGACATGAATGATCCCTATATAAATGATTTCGTTATACATTAAATCTACCAGTGGGCAATGGGAACTACCTTTCTCAAATGCGGCCAATTATATTACAGTTCTTCTATTCCGCGACATCACATTCTAGCAATGATGGAGTTGTTGGCCATGGATGTGTTGCCTTGTCGAGTGAAGGTGGCCGTGGAGATCGCTATTCTGGAGCGGCGGCAGAGTGGAATGCACGCGGCAAGGGCACGCCGGTAGTCTTGGCTAAATGGGAGAGTTATCTTTTCATGGAATGATTACTGCAAATATATGATATTCAAATAAATATTTATCTCAGGAAAGAAAAGAGATCGAAATGTTAGACTTCTTGGAAGAGCTAATGAAAAACCGTTGTATCTTCAATCTGGACGGTTTTGGATGCAAACGTGAAGAAAAAAACCTTGTAATCCAGAAGATGGCAAAGTCGGAGCACATGGCCGTGTTGACAAAGAGGCCACCAATGAGTGCGCAAGCAAATGCAACGTTCACGTCATGGACGAAGTGCGTGATGACAACTCCGCTTCCGAACGTTGCGAACCAACCGCCAGCCACCGTCATTGCGACGAAAATGAGCGAGCGGAAGATCTTTGAACGTGTGCCAGATGAGGCTGAAAAGTACCTAGTGGAATTAGAAAATGATACATGAAAGAGTTTACTCTTACCCATCTTACGGAGACGAAAGCCAACTAGGGCGTAGACCGACAAAGTAAGAATATTGATTGTGATGCTCGTATAGATGAAGTAGTCCCAGGCGGGGCCTTGGAATGTCGAAGGAATGCCACAGATGACGTCACTAAAATATATCGATGTCGTTGGCTCCATCTCTCGCGCGCGGTACCACCAACCTCTCCCTAATGTGCTGGAATGCAAAGTTGAGCTGGAGGCAGCTGTATGCCAGAATTACCACTAGATGTATTCCGATGTAGAGTCTGGCATTCTTATTCTTATAGCTGCAATTTAATTCATCTCTTTAAAAGAAGAAGTTCACCGAAAAAAGTTAATGCAGGTTCGAATTGCCGTGTAACCCTGGGTAGGCTGACTTGACAGCAAACATACTAATGAGGAGCAAAGCATGAGAGCAGACGATCGAACGCGATGGAGAGCATCAAAATCGAACCTCCCAGCACGCCGAATAACGGGAGTGTCTAGACAAGTTGTCATTCTCGTTAAATATCCAACTTTAACAAAATTAATTTATCGTTTCTAAAGATGACCATTAAATGGAAACAAAGTATGGAGTTGACGAATAGATGGCCCGAAAAATAGCCCCATAACATTGGGATATGACCGGTCATGTGGAGCGCATCAAGGAAGGAGCAAATCGCAATGAGAACATTGCATGTTCCTCGAAGGCTCCTTTAAACGTGAGAATTAGACAGGAAATTACATGCCTGCAAAGATTGTTGCAGATTTCACAACATACATATGTACATGGTTACTGCCCATTTTTGTATCCATCTTTCATACTTACTTCGAACGAATAGTCGCAACGACAATGAGTAAGTTAGTTAACACGCCGTATATAACGAAGAATGCATAGATGAAGAAGAGAACGCGCTGGACTTCGAAGATGAACAGCATAAGCTAAAATACAAGAAGAAATATTAGCTAGTCACCTTCTCTTTGAGGACTCGAGGAAGCGGTAAATAGTGTTCAAATGGACTTTGGCACTGAACCTATTGTATAAGCGATGACTTTTATATGTACATATATAGGAAATCATGGTTATTGGAAATCAAGTTATAGGAAATCAAGTTGGCACAAGATGAGCGACGTATGGAGGCAAGTTATGCCTGAGTTAACTTAGAGACACGAACGATCTCAAACAAGATGATTTCGTTATACGCTAAATCTACTCGTAGGCAATGAGAACGAACGGCCTTTCGCACGTGTGCCAAAGCATACATATTATGGCACAAACGGCAGGGCTGAAGAAGGCAACGCCCCTCTTCTTTTATCTTTCAATTTCTAACAAATTGCAAAGAGTTCCAGAAAGAAAAAAATAACTAAAAGTCATTTATATAATCAGCATTAATTTTTAGAAAAGATGGTCGTAATGGTCGAGAGCACTTCATACTCGAGTGAGTTTAAAACAAAGGGATGTTTAAATATCCATTTTCAAGGTTTTCATTTTAAATGACATGGGCAAACGTTTCTGGGTGCAGAAAGAGCATATACGAAAAAGAAAATTTTTCTTAAAATATGGAATGATGAGAGAAGCAAATGTTTTGCACCACTTATGTATTTTACACTTCTCAAACTTGTTAAGACAGAATGTCCATAAGACTCGAGCATGGCCCTTTTACGACCTGCCCTAGGAATTTTTTTCGAGTTTGGTCATGAAAATTGGTTACAGTATACAACTCGACGTGGCCAACAAAATAGGCTATATTTCAAACTTGAAAAAAATTTTCCCCGCAGGACCCGGTCCAGTAATTTTGAAAATTTCACTTGCCATAACTCGCTTAAAACATATAGCTAGACAACCATCTAGGTATCATTGGATAGCTTTTTCAAAAGGCTTTAATTTTCGTATTGATGAGTCTTTCATAAAATTTCATTTTGGGCCTAAAATACGGCCCTAAGTATTTTCGAAGGCGGTTTTGGCCAACTTAAGTATTTACGAGGCAATCAGGCCGCAAGCAAATGTCATCGATCAAGTTATTGATGACAACATTGCTTGCGAACGTTACGAACCAACCGCCAGAGACTGTGACTGCAACCAAAATGAGCGAGCGGAAGATCTTTGAACGTGTGTCTGATGAGGCTGCAAAATCTCGACAACGTTGACTCGCCTTGTTGATTCAGGATATCTATTCCGAATATTACTATTAAAATGTAATCGCAGCTCAAGGAATTTAAAAAAAAATAGAGGAATTGTACACATTCCGTGCCTTTTTCTCATCCGCTAATTTGATTGGAACTACATGTACATTGAAGCATACCCAATTTGTGCAATAATGTTGACAAGAAATTTCTTTATCGAATATTACGGGGAAAGAATGCATGAGGCCGTTCTTTCTTCAATTGTAGGGTAAGACTGAGTCCAGATAATAGCGCTAACAACCATCTTTCACAACTGATCCTGAAGAACAACCATTAAGAGAGCATATCAGTATCCTTCGATCAAGGCCTGCCCAAGGAATTTTTTTCGAATTTGTTCATGAAAATTGGTACATTATACGATTCAAAATGGCCAACAAAATAGGCTATATTTCAAACTTGAAAAATTTTTTCCGCGCGGGACCCGGTGCAGCAATTCTAAAAATTTCACTTGTCATAACTAGCTTAAAATATAGAGCTAGACAACCATCGAGGTATCAGTGGATAGCTTTTTCAAAGGTCTTTAATTTTCGTGTTGATGACTTTATCATAAAAATTTCATTTTGGGCCAAAAATACGGCCCTAAGTATTTTCGAAGGCGGTTTTTTAGCCAACTTAAGTATTTTATGCTCATTTCTGCAAAACGGCTCCTACATAGGCTTAAAGTGCGTGAAATTTGCTACAACATATGTCTCTTTCAAAAGAAATAAACGTCTCGCTCTTAGGTTCCCAAACGCTTGAACATGATCTTGTGTCAACTGTAACACCGTGCAAGCACATTCTTCGATCCAAAACTGCGCTCAATGTTAATATTACAAAATCGTAAGTATATCATCTAAGAGCTCTCACGGAGATCTTCAAATGTTACATACGTTATTTAATTGAAAAGTTCCAATTTACATGGGAAATTTCGTTATGTACAATTAGAAGGTTTAAAAAACAACTTTAAAAACATTTTCGCCTATCGAAATCATAAGAAAGAGGATGAAATTTGGTAAAAGATGAACCCCTTTCAATGGAATTCCATGCATACGATCTTTTGTTATAAGCCATAAGCGTAGGATAACAAGGCCTTATGTAAAAACTGTAGAAAAAAAGGATTGGAATATTCTAATTCGAATAACCCAAAATGTGAATTCTTGGGCGAAATGGCAGCGACGCTACTTTTATGATTTATAACAATAGATCGTATGCATGGAATTCCATGGAAAGATGTTTATCTTGTAGAAAATTTCATCCTCCTTCTTATGATCTATGTTTCGACAGGCGAAAATGTTTTTAAAGTAGTTTTTTAAACCTTCTAATTGTACATAACGAAATTTCCCATATAAATTGAAACTTTTCAATAAAATAACATATGTAACATTTGAAGATCTCCGTGAGAGCTCTTAGATGATATACTTACGATTTTGTAATATTGACATTGAGCGCAGTTATGGATCGAAGAATGCGCTTGCACGGTGTTACAGTTGACACAAGATCATGTTCAAGCGTTTGGGAACCTAAGAGCGAGACGCTTATTTCTTTTGAAAGAGACATATGTTGTAGAACATTTCACGCACTTTAAGATTATGTAGGAGCCGTTCTGCAAAAATGAGCATAAAATACTTAAGTTGGCCAAAAACCGCCTTCGAAAATACTTAGGGCCGTATTTTTGGCCCAAAATGAAATTTTTATGATAACGAAAATTAAAGCCCTTTGAAAAAAGCTATCCACTGATACCTCGATGGTTGTCTAGCTCTATATTTTAAGCTAGTTATGACAAGTGAAATTTTTAAAATTGCTGCACCGGGTCCCGCGCGGAAATTTTTTTTTCAAGTTTGAAATATAGCCTATTTTGTTGGCCATGTTGAATCGTATACTGTACCAATTTTCATGAACAAATTCGAAAAAAATTTCTTGGGCAGGCCTTGATCGAAGGATACTGATATGCTCTCTTAATGGTTGTTCTTCAGGATCAGTTGTGAAAGATGGTTGTTAGCGCTATTATCTGGACTCAGTCTTACCCTACAATTGAAGAAAGAACGGCCTCATGCATTCTTTCCCCGTAATATTCGATAAAGAAATTTCTTGTCAACATTATTGCACAAATTGGGTATGCTTCAATGTACATGTAGTTCCAATCAAATTAGCGGATGAGAAAAAGGCACGGAATGTGTACAATTCCTCTAATTTTTTTTTAAATTCCTTGAGCTGCGATTACATTTTAATAGTAATATTCGGAATAGATATCCTGAATCAACAAGGCGAGTCAACGTTGTCGAGATTTTGCAGCCTCATCAGACACACGTTCAAAGATCTTCCGCTAGCTCATTTTGGTTGCAGTCACAGTCTCTGGCGGTTTCTTTCGTAACGTTCGCAAGCAATGTTGTCATCAATAACTTGATCGATGACATTTGCTTGCGGACTGATTGCCTCGTATTGTCATCAAGAAGTTGTTCGAATTCTGGATAACGAGGCATTTGCAGCCAAAATCGTTCAAGTTGAAGATACAACGGTTTTTCAAGCTCTTGTAAGAAGTGTAGCATTTAGAGCTCTCTTTTTTCTTTGTTTGTCAGATGTTTAAATGAATATTGTGTATTTAAGCATTCCACAGAAATTATAACTCTCCATTTTCGCCAAGACTATTGGCGTGCCCTTGCCGCTTGCATTCCACTCTTGCGCCGCTCAAGAATAGCAGTCTCGACCACGTTCACTCGACAAGGCAACTACACTTCCATGGCCAACAAGATCATTGCTAGAATGTGACGAATATTCTAATTTTTTTAAAAATAGTAATTGATTTAATATTCTAATTTATTTGTAATCATTGTAGAATATTCTAATTTATTTGTAATCATGGTTGAATATTCTATTTTATTTGTAATCATGTTAGATGCGATATAAATAAATGTGCTGTATCCTCATATTTTCAAATGTTTAATCAGTTTGGTTATTCGTTTGGCAAATAGAAAAACGAGAAAAAGAGATAAAAAAGGAAAGAGAAAGGAGAGAGAGGCGGCAAAGTGAGGAGAAGAAGAAAGAAAGAGAGCAAGAGAGATAGAGAGAGAGAGTGAGGAGAGAGAGAGAGAGAGAGAGAGAGAGAGAGAGAGAGATAAAGAGTGGAGAGTTTTGAAATCAAACACTAACAACAACATAGGTCTGGAATGAACTCGGAGAAAAACGATGAGGATCGCCTATATCGCCGCTACTTTATTTGTACGCTTTTAGCTACTGGGTAGCCTTGATCGCTCTAGTCTTTGGACTGCATATGGCAAAAATTGGAGAGGAGAGAGATACAGAGAAAGAGAGGAAGGGGAGAGTGAGAGAGAGTGGAGGACGAAAAAGACGGATAGATAGACGGAGAGAGAGAGCGAGAGAGAGAAAGAGAAGGAGACAGAGAAAGAGTTGGAGAGGAGAGAGACACTCCTCTCCCTCTCTCTCATGTCTGAAAAGCAGAGAAGAGATGAAGGCAGCAGAAAGCCAGAATGACCGCCAGATGCATTCCGAAATAGAGTCTAGCATTCTTATTGTTGTAGCTGAAATGTTTGAGGAACTATCCGGCGAATAATTCTAGAGTAGTGCTAGAGGACTAGTTTAAATGCGCGCGTTGACAAAGCTGCCTGTCGCTTGGTCGACATATAGCATTTATAAAGTGAATCATGCTCTGACCTACCGTAGCTAATGATCTACCTGCCAGTTTTCATGTCATTGTTGCTCAGAATGTAATGGTAGAAAATCGACTAATTTTCTGGATTTATGTTTTACGCCAACATGAACAAAACTAGCTACTGACCATGAGTTGCAAAGAGCAGACGATCGAATGCAATGGATGAGAGCAGACGATCGAATGAAATGGATAACATCATGATCGAACCTCCCAGCATGCCAAATATCGGAACTGCCTATAACGGAAACTTGTCTTTCTTGTAAAATATCCAAGTTTATAAGGAACTTTGCATTTCTGACAATGACCATTAAATGGAGACAAAACATGGAGTTGACTTGCAGATTGCCCGAGAAATATCCCCATAGCATTGGGATGTGGCCGCTGATGTGGAGAGCATCAAGGAAGGAGCAAATTGCAATCAGAACATTGCACGTTCCTCGAAGGCTCCTATTAACGTGAGAGGGAGAAAGCTATTTAGTTACAGAGTTTGTTGCTGATTTCACAACATACATACATACATACATACATGCTTTGAGCCCATATGACCATCGTTCATACTTACTTGGAACGAATAGTCGCAATGACAATGAGTAATTTACTGAATACGCCGAATATAACGAACAATGCATAGATGTATAAAAGAATGCGCAGGAATTCGACGATGAACAGCATATGTTGAAATATAAGAATAAATGTTAGACTAAAACAGTCCCTTTGAAGTCTTTGAGGAGAGTAGTAAGTAGTGCTCAAATGCTCTTAAGACGTTTGCATACATATACATATGTATGTATGCATATGACGCGCTTTGCGAGAGAATCAAAATAAAGCTTAGTACTCGGCCAAAATCGGCCAGCTTGGATTTTCTTCAAAAGTTCCTTATAGGGGTTTTCTCATATGAGGAATCGATTGGAAGTGGTCTAAGGATCGGAAAATGCTGTTTTCGTTTGCTATGGAGGCTTGAAATATGGAGCTCGCCGCGCAATGGGGCGAGTTGGAAGCACGTCTGGGGTCATTGTGTCGCACTTTGTGTAGATATATAAACGAAAATTTACATTTCAATAGCCAAGATGTTGCTCTAAACAATAAAAAATAATAATTTGAAAATTTCCAACTCTAATGTATTTATAGACTTTGAAGTTTGAGAGAGCGTATACAACTTATTACTCATTTTACCAGAACCAAACTTACACAGTTGTATAGAGCATGAAAATAGCTTTCGAATGCACTATATGATTGAGAAAAATTAGGAAGTCTTTGATGTCTCCTGCTCGATTATTCTGGTGCGGCAGTGCTAATCAGCCATTCAATATCATCTCCGCAAGTTCAAACAAACACCATAAGAAAGAGCATGAAATTTGCTACAAGCTTAAATCCTTTCAATAAAGTTTCAAATCTACGATGTTTTGTTATCAGCCATAAAATTAGGGCCGGTAGTGCCACCAGCATTCCGCCCAATAATTTTTTTTTTTTTAGATTATTCGAATTAGAATATTGCAGTTTCAGCCTTTTCTTGAATAATTGTTACATGCAGATGCCCTATTCTTTTGACCTATAACCAAAAAAAAATCGCTGACTTTGAATTCTATTGAAAGGGGTTAGCTTATAGCAAATTTCACGCTCTTTCTTCTTGTTTATGTTTGGACGTGTGAAAAGATATTTAAGTACCTTTTTTAATCCGCCGACCTGCTGAATTGTACTGCCGGAATATTCGAGAAGGAAACATCAAAGACTTCCTAAGTTTTCTAAATCCTATAGTGCGTTCGAAAGCTATTTTCAAGCTCTATAATACTGGTTACGTTTGGTTCTGGTAAAATGAGAATTAAGTCGTCAGCGCCCTCTCAAACTTCAACATCTATAAATACATTGGAGTTGGAAATATTCAAATTTTTCTTTTTGTATTGTTTAGAGCGATATCTTGGCTATTCATTTTTAAATATTCGTTTATATATCTCAACAAAGTGCTGTGCAATGACCCCAGACGTGCATCCAACTCGCCCGCCAGCGCGGCGAGCTCCATATTTTATGCCGTCATAGCAAAAGAAATCCGCTTTTTCGGATACTTAGACCACTTTCAATCGATTCCTCATATCAGAAAACCCCTATAACGAACTTATGAAGAATATCCAAGCTGGTCGATTTTGGCCGGGTCCCCGGCCATTTCGATTCTCTCGCAAATCGCGTCATATGTACATATATGCAGATGAAACAGGCATAGGTAATTAGGTTGACGGAAGAAGTTAACTCCAACTTGTACTTGAACTAAGGACACGAACGCTCTGAAAACAGATGTTTTCGTTATACATTAAATAAACCCGCATTCAATGAGAACTGCCTTTCTCATGCGTGCGCATGGTACGGTTACAAAATGCTGGGCTCATGAAAGTAATATTTTATCGTTCACTTCTGTTGTGTGCCAGAAAGAAAAATAAATAAACGTCATTTATATACTCAATATCGATGTACAAGAGAATACGATGGACTTCGAAGATGAAATACAAGAAAATTATATTAGCAAAATGTTTCTTCTCTGATGTCTTTGAGGAGAGCGACAAATAGTGTTCAAATGGAATTTTGCGCTGAACCTTTTGTAAATACGATGACGTTTATATAAATGTAGCATATATCGAAAAATAGACCTTTATGAGCGCGGTATGGCTCCAACTTGTTCTTGAACTATAGATACGAACGATCTCTATTCAAATGATTTCGTTATACATTATATCTACCTGTGGGCAGTGGGAACGGCTTTTGTCAAGTGCGCCCAGATTACGATTCTTCTATTCCGCGACATCACGTTCTGGCAATGATAGAGTTGCGGGCCATGGATGTGTTGCCTTGTCGAGTGAACGTGGCCGTGGAGATCGCCATTCTGGAGCGGCGGCAGAGTGGAATGCACGCGGCAAGGGCACGGCGGTAGTCTTGGCTAAATTGGAGAGTTATGTTTTCATGGAATGATTACTGCAAATATACATATCATCAATCTGGATGGTTTTGGATGCAAATGTGAAGAAAAAAACCTTGTAATCCAGAAGATGGCAAAGTCGGAGCACATGGCCGTGTTGACAAAGAGGCCAACAATGAGAGCGCAAGCGAATGCAATGTTCATATCATGGATGAAGTACGTGACGGCAACTCCGCCTCCGAACGTTGCGAACCAACCGCCAGCCACTGTTATTGCGACAAACATGAGCGAGCGGAAGATCTTTGAACGTGTGCCAGATGAGGCTGAAAAGTACCTAGTGGAATTAGAAAATGATACATGAAAGAGTTTACTCTTACCCATCTTACGGAGACGAAAGCCAACTAGGGCGTAGACCGACAAAGTAAGAATATTGATTGTGATGCTCGTATAGATGAAGTAGTCCCAGGCGGGGCCTTGGAATGTCGAAGGAATGCCACAGATGACGTCACTAAAATATATCGATGTCGTTGGCTCCATCTCTCGCGCGCGGTACCACCAACCTCTCCCTAATGTGCTGGAATGCAAAGTTGAGCTGGAGGCAGCTGTATGCCAGAATTACCACTAGATGTATTCCGATGTAGAGTCTGGCATTCTTATTCTTATAGCTGGAAATTAATTCACCTCTTAAAAATAAGAAGTTCACCGAAAAAAAGTTAATGCAGGTTCGAATTGCCGTGTTAACCCTGGGTACTTGACAGCAAACATACTAGTGAGGAGCAAAGCATGAGAGCAGACGATCGAACGCGATGGAGAGCATCAAAATCGAACCTCCCAGCACGCCGAATAACGGGAGTGTCTAGACAAGTTGTCATTCTCGTTAAATATCCAACTTTAACTAAATTAATTTATCGTTTCTAAAGATGACCATTAAATTCAGACAAAGCATGGAGTTGACGAATAGATGGCCCGAAAAATAGCCCCATAACATTGGGATGTGACCGGTCATGTGGAGCGCATCAAGGAAGGAGCAAATCGCAATGAGAACATTGCATGTTCCTCGAAGGCTCCTTTAAACGTGAGAATTAGACAGAATTGTTGCAGATTTCACAACATACATATGTACATGGTTACTGCCCATTTTTGTATCCATCTTTCATACTTACTTCGAACGAATAGTCGCAACGACAATGAGTAAGTTAGTTAACACGCCGTATATAACGAAGAATGCATAGATGAAGAAGAGAACGCGCTGGACTTCGAAGATGAACAGCATAAGCTAAAATACAAGAAGAAATATTAGCTAGTCACCTTCTCTTTGAGGACTTCGAGGAAGCGGTAAATAGTGTTCAAATGGACTTTGGCACTGAACATATTGTATAAACGATGACTTTTATGTGTACATATGTATAGAGGAAATCATGGTTATAGGAAATCAAATTGTCACAAGATGAACGCTGTTGGGCGGCAAGTTTTGCCTGACTTAACTATGAGACACGAACGATCTCAAACAAGATGATTTCGTTATACGCTAAATCTACTCGTTGGCAATGAGAACGAACGGCCTTTCGCACGTGTGCCAAAGCATACATATTATGGTACAAACGGCAGGGCTGAAAAAGGCAACGCCCCTCTTCTTTTATCTTTCAATTTCTATCAAATTGCAAAGAATTCCAGAAAGAAAAAATAACTAATAGTCATTTATATAATCAGCATCAATTTTTAGAAGAGAAGGTCGTAATGGTCTAGAGCACTTAATACTCGAGTGAGTTTAAACAAAGTGATGTCTAAATATCCGTTTTTCAAGGTTTTCCTTTTAAATGACATGGGCAAACGTTTCTGGGTGCAGAAAGAGCAAATACGAAAGAGAACAATTTTCTTAAAATAAGGAATGATAAGAGAAGCAAATGTTTCGCATCACTTATGAATTTGACACTTCTCAAACTTGTTAATGGTTGTTCTTCAGGATCAGTTGTGAAAGATGGTAGTTAGCGCTATTATCTGGACTCAGTCTTACCCTACAATTGAAGAACGGCCTTATGCATTCTTTCCCCGTAATATTCTTAGCGCTATTATCTGGACTCAGTCTTACCCTACAATTGAAGAACGGCCTTATGCATTCTTTCCCCGTAATATTCTATAAAGAAATTTCTTGTGAACATTATAACACAAATTGGGTATGCCTCAATGTACATGTAGTTTCAATCAAATTAGCGGATTAGAAAAGGGCACGAAATGAAAACAATTATTGTAAATTTTGGTAGATTCCTTGAGCTGATACATTTTAATAGTAATATTCGGAATAGATATCCTGAATCAACACGGCGAGTCAACGTTGTTGAGATTTTGCAGCCTCATCTGACACAAAGATCTTCCGCTTGCTCATTTTGGTCGCAGTTATAGTGGCGAGCGGTTGGTTCGTAACGTTCGCAAGCAGTGTTGTCATCACGAACGTCATCCATGACCTTCGCTTTGATTGCTAGTCTTGTGCCGAATTCTGGATTACGAAGCAGCCAAACCGTTCAATGGGAAGATACAATGGTTTTTCACAACCTTTTGTTCTAAGAATTGTAACATTTCTAGCTCACTTTTCTCTTTGTTTGCCAGATATTTAAATGAATATAGTATATTTGCAGTAAGCATTCAAGGAAATGATAATTCTCCAATTTAGCCAAGACTATTGGCGCATTCTTACCGTGTGCATTCCACTCTGCCGCCGTTCCAGAATGGCAGTCCCCTCGAAAACCTTCACTCGGTAAGGCAAGAATACATCCGTGGCCAACACTATCATTGCAAGAATGTGACTACTCGTTCATGTTTACAAATAAGACACATTGATGGTGTTTATAAGATAGGCTGTGAAATCTGCTGCAATCTTTGAGCCAATCTTGCTTTCTCCTTCTCATTTTCAAGGAGCCTTCGAGGAGCATGCAATTTTCTCATTGCAACTTGCTCCTTTTTTGATGCACTTCACTTCACATTAGCGTGCACATCCCAATGTTATGGGGCTATTTTTCAGGCAATCTACTCATCAACTCCGTCTTTTCTTTCCATTTAATGGTTGGTCATTGTCAGACGTGATGAAAGAATAAAGAATAAAGCTGTGGATTGAAAACAAGAATAACACCTTGTCTCGACAATCCCGCTACTTGGCGTGCTGGGAGGTTCGATGATGATGTTCTTCATCGCATTCGATCATCTGTTTTCATGCTTTGCAACGCAATAGTATGTGTTCTGTTGCCAAGTAGTAGTCAACCTATTCTGGCCAGTCCCGGTCCTCTTCCAGAACTCTTTAAACGCCCCTGACCACCTTTCTTAAGACTTACTATAGTTCTTTTTACTTCTCTAGTTAAAGTCATGTATTAGCATTGCAGCTACAAGAACAAGGATGCTTGAGTCTACATCGGAATGCATCTGGTGGTCGTACTGGCATATGGCTCCCTTCAGCTCAACTTTGCTTACCGACCCATTAAGGAGAGGTTGATAGCTTCTTTTTTAAACAATTTCTTCCACACTATATTCCTGACGCACCGTTGGCCATGTAGCCTAAGCAGTACGATCTATTTTAGTGACATCATCTGTGGCATTTCTTCGACATTCCAATACCCGGCCAAGCACTACTTTACATATGGGAGCATCTTGATCAATATTCCTACTTTGTCGGTCTACGCCACCGTTGGCCTTCGTCTTCGAAAGATGGGTAAGAATAAACTCTTTCATGAATCATTTTCTAATTCTACTCTGTATTTCGCAGCGTCATCTGGCTCACGTTCAAAGACTTCCGCTCGCTCACTCTCATCGCATTCACAGTGATTGGCGGTTGGTTCGCAACGTTTGCGAGTAGCCTTGCAATTACGCACTTCATATATGACGTGGACGTTGCATTCCCTTGCGTTCTGATTTCTGGTCTCTTTGTCAACACGGCCATGTGCGCTGACTTTATCATCTTCTCGATTACGAGGTTTTTTCTTAATATTTGCACATGGTTTCGCAAAACAGGTTTTGGATGAAGTTATGGCTCAATGAATTTTCAGGGTTACGGTAGTGTATCCCGAAGGAAAAAAATCGGATGGTGATGAAATTAGGCTCATTAAATAGAGCGTGTCGGGTATAAGAAAAATGTTTTTTTTTGTTAACGAATTCGAAAACAATTTTCCCGGGGCAGGCCGCGCTCGCAGCTTACTGACATGCTCTCTTAAGAGAGCCTGTCAGTATCGTTCGATCAAGGCCTGCCCTAGGAATTTTTTTCGAATTTCTTAACCAAAATTGATTATAGTATACAACTCGACGTGGTGAACACAATAGGCTGTATTTCAAAGGTGAAAAAAATTTTCCGCGCGAGACCCAGTACTGTAATCTTATAAATTCGATTGGTCATAAGTCGCTTCAAACTTATTATTAGACAACCATCGAGCTATCATTGGATAGCTGATTGAACGGGCTTTAATTTTGATCTTGGAAGATATTTTCTAAAAATTTGAATTTGTCCCTAAAACACGGCCCTAAACATTTTCGAAGGCGGTTTTTACCGAAATTAAGTATTTTATGTTCATTTCGCTACAACCGCTCCTGGATAGGCTTAAAGTACGTGAAATTTGCTACAACATATATCTCTTTCAAAAGAATTGAAGGTCTCGCTCTTAGGTTCCCAAACGCTTGAACATGATCCTGTGTAAACTGTAATACCGTGCAAGCGCATTCATCGATCCATAACTTCGCTCATTGTTAATATTACAAACTCGTTAACATATCATCTAAGAGCTCTCACGGAGATCTTCAAATATTACATACATTAATTTATTGAAAAGTTTCAATTTATATGGGAAATTTCGTTATGTACAATTAGAAGGCTTGAAAAACTACTTTAAAAACATTTTCGCCTGTCGAGACATACATCATAAGAAAGAATATGAAATTTGGTACAAGATGAACCCCTTTCAATGGAATTCCATGCATACGATCTGTTGTTATAAATCATAAAAGTAGTGCCAGTAGCGTCGCTGTCATTTTGCCCAAGAATTCACATTTTAGGTTATTCGAATTAGAATATTCCAATCCTTTTTTCTACAGTTTTTCCATAAGGCCTTGCTATCCTACTCTTATGGCTTATAACAAAAGATCGTATACATGGAATTCCATTGAAAGGGGTTCATCTTGTAGCAAATATCATCCTCTTTCTTATGATGTATGTTTCGATAGGCAAAAAGGTTTTTATAGTAGTTTTTTGAGCCTTCTAATTGTACAGAACGAAATTTCCCATATAAATTGAAACTTTTCAATAAATTAATGTATGTAATATTTGAAGATCTCCGTGAGAGCTCTTAGATGATATGTTAACAAGTTTGTAATATTAACATTGAGCGAAGTTATGGATCGATGAATGCGCTTGCACGGTATTACAGTTTACACAGGATCATGTTCAAGCGTTTGGGAACCTAAGAGCGAGACCTTCAATTCTTTTGAAAGAGATATATGTTGTAGCAAATTTCACGTACTTTAAGCCTATCCAGGAGCGGTTGTAGCGAAAATAACATAAAATACTTAATTTCGGTAAAAACCGCCTTCGAAAATGTTTAGGGCCGTGTTTTAGGGACAAATTCAAATTTTTAGAAAATATCTTCCAAGATCAAAATTAAAGCCCGTTCAATCAGCTATCCAATGATAGCTCGATGGTTGTCTAATAATAAGTTTGAAGCGACTTATGACCAATCGAATTTATAAGATTACGGTACTGGGTCTCGCGCGGAAAATTTTTTTCACCTTTGAAATACAGCCTATTGTGTTCACCACGTCGAGTTGTATACTATAATCAATTTTGGTTAAGAAATTCGAAAAAAATTCCTAAGGCAGGTCATAATAGGGCCCTGCTCGAGTCTTACTGACATCCTCTCTTAAGTTGAAGAGGATAACTCTCCCATTTAGCCAAGACTACAGACGTGAAATCGCCGCGTACATTCCACTCTATAGTCGCTCGAGAATCGCAGTCTCCACGACCACGTTCACTCGACAGGGCAACAAGACATCCGTGGCCAACAAGATCATTGCTAGAATGTGACTACCCATTCATGTTTACCTATGCTGATCCATGACGGCTTTCATTATGAGGAGCAAATGAAGCGTGTGAAGTCTTCGGCCGAGACATTATATTCACTTACATACTACATACATATCTCCTTTTTTCTAGTTTCAATACCTTTCAGTGACGAAATAAAAGAACACAGTAATATCATAAGACATCCAATCTTATGAGAGAGTAGTCACATTCGAGTGATAGTGTTGTTGGCCATGGACGTTTTGACTTGTCGTGTGAAGGTGGTCGAGGAGACTGCCATTCTGGAACGGCCGCAGAGTGGAATGCACGCGGCAAGGGCACGCCGGTAGTCTTGGCTAAATTGGGAATGGTTATGTAGGCAAATATTAAAAAAAATACCTCGTAAACCAGAAGATGGCAAAGTCAGCGCACATGGCCGTGTTGACAAAGAGACCACCAGTGAGGTAACAAACAAATGCAATGTTGACGTCATGGATGAAGTGCGTGATGGCCGAGCCGCTTGCAAACGTTGCGAACCAACCTCCAGCGACTGTGACGGCAACCAACATGAGCGAGCGGAAGATCTTTGAACGTGAGCCAGACGAGGATGGAATATACAGAGTTGAATTAGAGAATGATTCATGAAAGTGTTTCATCATACCCATCTTACGAAGACGAAGGCCAACGATGGTGTAGACCAACAAAGTAAAGAGATTGATTAAGATGCTCCCATAAATGAAGTAATCCTTGGCCGGGCCTTGGAATGTCGAAGGAATACCACAGATAACGTCGCTAAAATAGATCTATGTCATTGGCTCCAGGGATTAGGTATAAATTGTTGAAGAAATGGTGAAAACAAATCATCCCGCCAACCTCTCCTTAATATGCTGGAAAGCAAAGCTGAGCTGAAGGCAGCTATATGCCAGTATGACCACCAGATGCATTCCGATGTTTAGTCTGGCATCCTTGTTCTTGTAGCTGCAATGTTGATTCGTCTCTTTCACAAGTGAAGAAAAAAATAAAGTTAAAAGGAAGGTAGGGAGGGGCGTTGAAAGAGTCTCGGCGCTGCCCTAATTGCCCTCGAAATGTGGATTACTATTTTACAGCAAAACATACAATTGAGTTGCAAAGCATGAGAGCAGACGATCGAATGCGATGGAGAGCATCATCATCGAACCTCCCAGCACTCCAAGTAGCGGGATTGTCTAGACAGTTGTTCTACTTATTAACCATTCACAGATTTATTCGTTTATGATTTCTGACAATGACCAACAATTAAATGGAGACAAAAGATGGAGTTGATGAAGAGATCGCCCGAGAAATAGCCCCATAACATTGGGATGTGGCCGCTGATGTGGAGAGCATCAAGGAAGGAGCAAATTGCAATCAGAACATTGCACGTTCCTCGTAGGCTCCTTTAAAGGCGAGAGGGAGAAAGATGGTTAGAAACAGATTTCATTACTCACACAGTTAGTGTAAATATTTGTGATCATCACTCAAACTTACCTCGAACGAATGGTCGCAACAACAATGAGTAAGTTAGTGAACACGCCGAATATAACGAAGAATGCATAGATGTAGAAAAGAACGCGAAGGACTTCGAAGATGAAGAGCATATGCTGAAATTCAAGAAAATATATTAGCCTAACGTCTCCTCTTTGATGTCTTTGAGGAAAGAGGTAAATAGTGTTCAAATGGGATTTCGCGCTGAACGTAACGCGTTGCGAGGTTTGGCTCGAACTTGTGCCCGAACTCTGCAAATCCAGACAGATGATTTATATATTAAATCTACCCGTTGGCAATGAGAACGGACTTTCTCACGTGCGTGAAATCATATTACAGTCCTAAATAGGCTGGCTGAAGAAGGTAACGCCCACAAAATCTAAACGTCATTTATATAGTCTACACCAATTTTTAGAAAAGAAGGTGACGACTGTCTATAGCACTTCATAATTCATACTTGAATGAGTTTAAAACAAAGGGATATTTAAATTTCCGTTTCCGAGTTTTCGTTTTTGATAACATGTACTCATATTTCAGAGTGCAGAAAGAGCAAATACGAAAGAGAAAGAATTTTTTAAGACATGGAAGTTAACAAAAGCAAAGATTTTGCATGACTATTGCATTTGACATATCTGAAACTTGTAAAAAATGACGTTGCTGAGGATCTGTTTCGAACAAGAATAGTGTAACTACATATCCATTTAAAGACTTCACAAGAGGTCATTGATTAGGTCTCATGATCAGACTCCCGAAAAAGCGTCAGTTGTAAAGAAATATGTTCATATTCTTTCATGCACTTCATACATTGTCAGAAATGATTAATAAAGCTGTGGACGATTAACAAGCAGAACAACTTGTCTCGACAATCCCGATATTTGGAGTGCTGGGTGATTCGATGATGATTTTCTCCATCGCTTTCGATCGTCTGCTCTCACGCTATGACACTCAATAGTATGTTTTGCTGTAAAGAAATAGTCAACATTTCGAGGCCAATTAGGTCAGCCCTTTCAACACCCCTGACCGCCTTCCTTTTAATTTTCTTTTTTTCTTCAATTGTGAAAGAGATAAATTAGCATTGCAGCTACAAAAACAAGGATGATAGACTCTACATCGGAATGCATCTGGTGGCCATTCTGGCATATACATAGTTGTCTTCAGCTCAGCATTGCTTTCCAGCAAATAAAGGAGAGGTTGACAGCACTGATTTGATTTCTCCATTTCTTCAACAATTGATTCCTGAACGCTGGAGCCAAGGACATACTATTTATTTTAGTGACGTCAGTTGTGGCATTCCTTCGACATTCCAAGGACCGGCCAAAGACTACTTCATCAATATGAGACGAACGATCTCTATTCAAATGATTTCGATGTGCAATAAATCTACCTGTGGACGATGGGAACGTCCTTTCTCAAGTGCGCCCAGTTATATTACGATTATTCTATTTCGCGACATCACATTCGGGCAACGATAGAGTTGTTGACCATGGATGTGTTGCCTTGTCGAGTGAAGGTGGTTGAGGAGACTGCCATTCTTGATCGACCGCAGAATGGAATGCACGCGTCAAGAGCACGCCGATAATCTTGGCTAAATTGAAGAGTAGGCTAAAAGGATTATGGCAAATTTAATATTCTTGAAATGCTACACTTCTTCAACGAGCTGATGTGAAACCGTTGTATCTTCAAGCTGAACGGTTTTGGAAGCAAATGTGAAGAAAAAACGTCGTTATGTAGAAGATGGCAAAGTTGGCGCACATGGCCGTATTCACGAAGAGGCCACCACAAAGAGCGCATGCGAATGCAACGTTCATGTCATGGATGAAGTTGGTAATGGCAGAGCCGATTGCGAACGTTGCGAACCAACCGCCAGCGACTGTAACTGCGACGAGAATGAGCGAGCGGAAGATCTTGGAACGTGTGCCAGATGAAGCTACAAAATACAGAGAGTAATATTAGAATGATTCATGAAAAAACTTGGTCATACCCATCTGACGAAGACGAAAGCCAACTATGGCATAGACGAACAAAGTAAGAAGATTGATCACGATGCTCCCATAGATGAAGTAGTCGTTGGCCGGGCCTTCGAATGCCGAAGGAACGCCACAGATGATGTCGCTAGAAAATCCGATGTCATATAACTAGGCTACATGGCTTAACGGTGCGTCAGGAATGAACAGTTGAAGAAATGGTGAAAACAAATCATTGATGTCAACCTCTCCTTAATATGCTGGAAAGCAATGTAAAGCTGAAGACAGACGTATGCCAGTATGACCACCAGATGCATTCCGATGTAGAGTTTGGCATCCTTGTTCTTGTAGCTGCAATTTAATTTACATATCTTCTTTACAATGATAAAAGAAAATCAAAACCAAAAGGAAGGTTGAATGCGGCATTGGAAGAGACCAGGAATGGTCAGAAAAGGATGACTATTACTTGACAGAAAACATACTATTGAGTTGCAAAGCATGAGAGCAGACGATCGAATGCGATTGAAAGCATCATCATCGAACCTCCCAGCACGCCAAATAGAGGGATTGTCTAGAAAAGTTGTGATTCTAGTATAAATATCCTACTTAAACGAATTAATTTAACGTTTCTAAAAATGACCATTAAATGGAGACAAAAGATGGAGTTGATGAAGAGATCGCCCGAGAAATAGCCCCATAACATTGGGATGTGGCCGCTGATGTGGAGAGCATCAAGGAAGGAGCAAATTGCAATGAGAACATTGCATGTTCCTCGTAGGCTCCTTTAAACGTGAGAGAGAAGCAAGTTAGATGCAAAGGTGTTGTATATGTCTTGAAACTTACATACTTAGTGCCCATATTTGTGAATATCATTCATACTTACCTCGAACGAATGGTCGCAACGACAATGAGTAACTTGGTGAACACTCCGAATATAACGAAGAATGCATAGATATAGAAGAGAATGCGCTGGACTTCGAAGATGAACAGCATATGCAAAAAGACTTGTATTAGTTTGTGGTCTTTGAGAAGAGCGGCAAACTTTTGCGAAGAATATAAACGATAAATTTTACAGATAAATGATATGGATATTGGATATATGAAATCAAGTTGGCACAAGAAAAGCGAGGTATGGTTCCAAATTGTGCTTGACTATTCATTGCCAATGGCTAGATTTAGCGTATATCAAAATCATCTTGGTAGAGATCGTTTGTTAGGGACAACTGCGGCAATTATATTACGGTTACAAATAGCCTGGCTGACGAAAGAAAAGAAGGTCACCATTGTCTACCTTCATAATTCATTCTTGAGTGATTTTAAAACAAGGGGATATTTAAATATTCGTTTTCGATGTTTTCGTTTTAGATATCGTGTGCAAACATTAATGATGCAGAAAGAGCAGATATGGAAGAGAAAGAATGAATTTTCTTAAAATATGGAGTAATTTTTTAATGATTAATGAATTTAACATTTCTCAAAAAAATTTAAAAAAAAAATCGTTTTCAGGAACAGTTCCGAACAAGAATAGTAAAACTACATAGTATGTATGTACATTTTCCATTCAATTAGAACCACAAGGGGCCTTTGAATAACTCCGAATAATAGCCTCCTAAACATGAGTCAGTTGTAAAGAAATATCTTCTTTTATCCTTTCATACTTTAAAACTCACATTCATATTAGTTTCCATTTCTCAAGAAACTATATAGAATTGAAAAAGGACATAGTAAACTCTGTTATTTATGTTGAAGTCCCTCGTTCAATACATGTATTTTAATTTTTTCTCGTGTCGAAAACATTAATGGAAATTGTAAAACATGGTAGTTAGCGCTACTGTATGTATCTAGACTCAGTCTTACCCTACTATTGCTGAAAGACCTCATGTCATTCTTTTTCTCAATACTCAACAAAGAAATTGCTTGTTAACATTATAACACTAATTATAAATACTTGTAAGTACATGCTCTCGCAATCAAATTAGCATAGAAGAAATAAGAATAATATTAATAAAGAAGTTATATTTTTATATAAATATTGTATGAGTTGTTCCATTTTAATAACTATTTTCGGAACAGATATCCTGGAATCACCCGGGCGTATGTCAAAGTTGTGAGAGCAAGGAAGACACACCGAGAGAGCGCGGCGATATTCCACACTGAAAAGTGGCTCATATTATGATTCTTGCTAGATGAATTTCCCTTGATTCTTTTCATTTTCTCACCATGTCATTTGTTGCACATTGCCAGTTCATCTCGTTCAAGTTGTTAATTTCCAATAAATATAATAATTTTCTTCCCAGCCAAAGGTTATATACCATTGTATTTTGTTGTTAAGGGCGTATATTGCAAGAGTAATTCTTGCAAGTTGTCATTTTCTAATAAATGTAGATATTTTCTTCCCAGCTAAAGGTTGTAGTTTATTCGTTTCAGAGTGACGTTAGTAAACACCGAATATTGTAGTGAACCTCGTGATCTAGAAAATGGGCAAAGTTGTAGAGATGGCCGTGTTGACAAAAAGCCTTGTGACAAGGCCGAGTGCAAAGCGATTTTTTCCATCTTTTGCAAGGTTGCTGAGGACCGTGCCACACGCAAAGATCGTGAACTAGTCGCATGCAACGGTTAACTCTACGATTATCAGAGAGTGAAAGATCTTCGCCAACGCCGTTGATAATGCTAGAATTACACGATAAAATTTACATGAATTAAATATGTAATATTATAAGACAGCCTATCTGTAAGACGCGAGCATGGCTCTTCTATACAGCACTGCCCTGGGGACTTTTGTTTGATTCGGTGAACGGAAATGACAAATCTTATACAACTCGACAAGCTCTACAAAATGGGCCGCATTTTAGATTTTAAAAAAATTTCCGATTGAGATACGCTACCGTATATTTTACAATACTTTTACTCATAACTTTGTTCAGATGTAGTTTTTCTTCATGATTAATATACCATTCGATAGCGCTCTAAAAGGGCTTCAATTGTTATCTTGGGATCGATTTCATGAAAATTGAATTTAGGTCCTAAAATACGGCCAGTAGGTATAGCTAAAATTATTAATTTACGGTCATTTTCACAAAATGAAATATGGATATTCGGAAAGTGCGTAAAATTTCAAGTTCTTTAAGTCACTTTCAAAGAAAATTAGAGATAACTATTTTTTGCTACAAAGCCCGAAACACTTTCATAGGCCCATGCTATCGGTGCTGTTTCGGCTCACAAGTTGGTTCATTGGTGATTAATTCCACAAAAGAGCAGATTTAAGAATTTCAGTTCTCATCCAGATTTTGGAGAATTCACTCATCTCCACAAAAGGAGACCTAATTGACGTGAAAGCGCATTAAATTTGCTACAAAACACCCTCCTGAAACGAAAATTAAAGGTAACTATTTTTCGCTACGAATCGAAAAGCAACACAAACTCGAGACAACACTATGGATATTCACCATTTCACCGTGTGAATTGGAATATTCTAATTCAAGGAGAATATTCTAATTTTTTAATAGTTGGTATATTCCAAATTTAGTTTCATTTGGTCGATGAGGGGCAGAAATGTGAGTGGCGGCAATGGTGAGCGCTGATTTCGGGCGCCACAATAAGAGCGACGGAGATGAGTCTGGAAATGACTAGTAAACGGTGTCCGATGAGGCTGCTCTGGTGAGCAAAAGTTAAGTTTATTTTTTAACCCAGTTTTTTTAAGCTTAACAAAATCTTTGGATTTTTTATCGAGTTTTCTTATTATTGATTATGAATACATATATGACGGTGCAAACTAAAAAAAGAACGGTCGTTTTTGCGTTTTCGACCCATTATGCACTCTTTTTTGGAATATTCCCAGAGTCGGATTCTGATACGAATATGTATGTACGAAATACGACATCACTAGCTAAAAGAAGAAACTGGAGAAAGAGAAAATGCCCTTGGCTGTGGCAGCACGGAGAGAACAGAGATGGATGAGAATACAAGTGAGATTGTGAGAGGGAGATTAAGAGGGTGATGGAGAGAGAGAGCGATTGAAAGGCACTGAAAAAAGAGAAATAGAGAATGAAAAAATGGAAGAGAAATAGAGAGATCTTCCTTGTTAATCATCACTTTCTGATAAGTTTATTAGCATCACATCGATTTGCTTTTTCAAGGCTGGCCTTTCTACAAATTCTGTCTGCTCATGTCACTCTTATAATTTGAGAACCTCTTTCTTCCTTTGCATTTCGTAAAATGCTAACATGTGCCACAGTAATTTTTTTCTGATCTCCGTACCTCCCTGTATACCTCCCTGTTTTGTGTGATTCCAGAGTCAAAAGCTCGTCTTCCATGGGACGCTGATCCACGTCCCGCCGACCGCTGAGAAAAGTGATCGGCTTCTTCACCATTAGCACACTTAATCGGGCCGAATACATACATATTCAGAGCCTTTAGTTCACAATACGAAGCACCGACGGGCACATTCGTGAAATAATTATTGAATTTTCAAATGGGTGCCTATTACGCAGACCCATCTCTCACTTGATACCACTCGAATTGGATCTATCTCTTTCTTATGCAACAAAGTCGGTCATTTTTCACTTTCCTGATAGCGCTTTTCATGCACGCTCGCTCCTAACGTTATATACATTTGAGTAAGATATACCTTTTGAGAAAATGAACACTTTACAGAGAAATAAAATATGTTAGTCAACTAAAAATTTTTCATGTTAAAATTACTTGAGAATGGGGAATTAGCGGTTTAAACCTCAAAAATCGTTTTAGAAAACTTGCTTTTTCCCATACAAAACAGGCTATTTTTCACCGAATTTGAGTGCACAGGACGACCACTAATTCCAGCCTCAAAAACATACGAAGTTGTGCGAGCGTCACCACGTCGTTTCCACCCATTGAGTAACGAAGTAATCGTTTACAATGAGTCGGACGACGAAAACGATCTAAATTGTATTGGAGGGACCTCTCATCTTCAATACCGAATCAATGTCGTTAGTAATCATTTTAATTATCTACATATTTACAATAATGAATAAAGGAGCGCTTTGATAAGCAAAAACAATACAACGAGTTGGAAAAGGATGTTGGCAGCATCGTCAAACATCTCCAGGAACTCGAGGATCGGAAAAATCAAGGCAACTTCATGACAAGAGCATTCAAGTATCTGACGATGCATGGAAGGACTTCATCATCAAAATGGTATGAGTCTTAAACTATGATAATTATATAATAAAATATTGTATTTTCAGAAGTATATGATGCTCGCCTTGACACTGATGCTCGTTGCAATTTTAGTTGTTGTTCTCCGATTCTACTGGAACAAGATCAAACTGGCTTCACAATACATCTGCTGTTTGCAAGTTAAGGAAATTTACATATGTACATATATTTGGAACCTTATGGAGATTATGAATTGTCCGATTTGTATTTATTGTTCGGAATTTCTATTCCATAGAAGCTAGTTGCCAAAAATTATCCAATGCACAAAAGCAATTCACGATGAACTTTGACTAAAATATATGTTTTTAAAAAAAATATCGCTAACAACACTATCACTGTTAGAATGTTAGCCGCAAGGCAGAAAAGGAGGAAAATGAAGGACAGTCGTGGGAGAAGTTCTGAATACTTGACTGATGTAAACTTCGAAAAGAGTTTGTTGACTAATAGGCGGATCAGAGAGCTGGAAACAGAAAGTTCTTCTCGGGGATCACTTAAGAAAGAGAGAAACCGAGAGAAAGAAAGAGAAGGAGAGAGCGTGTGTGAGAGAGAAAGAGAATGAACATGTTCCACCGTATCTAGTTCTAGCCGTTATCAGTCCTTAATTTGTTGAGGAATCAGCGATGCTCTATTATCACTGCGAATGCAATAGAACGACTCAGTTCTTCCCTTTCGCGGTGAACTAAGTGTTTTGGTTAGCATATTGATGGATTGATTATGTTAAAGTACAAACTTAGTTTAATACCGTTTTGAATATGCTGTTAAATTTCTCGAATGTTCGCTCCAGTAAATTAGAAAAGGAAGGAATGAAAAGTGAATCATCACTTATCCTCGCAGTATTCTCTCCAAGCGGTCGGACTGAACGGGGATGGCTGAATCGGTTAGCCCTTCATGTCTTTAATCGTCTTCTTGCTGTTTCAATTGTCAATTTCGCCCAAACTGTGTATGCTGCTTACCAAATAATTGAGTGACTTCAAACGTTCGTCGTAGATGTCCATATCTTGTTGTCGTGGTCTCTCCATGATAAACCTTCCGTTGTATCTGCGAAAGGGCGATATGGCAAATGAAAACTTTTGTAGCTTCCAAAGAACAAATGCCAAGGAGAATCTTTTCATGATGAGGTGCCAATTCAGGGTAGCGAGCCGCCAAAGAAGCTCGATGAGATCGTCCAGCTTATTGCCGAAAAGGGAGAAGATGTTAGACTTCGACTTTATATCTATAGTATTAAAATATGAAAAAGGTGTAAACGACTGATTCATAGTAGGGATGGATGAAAAATTCAGATGATGGTAGTGTAGGGCACAACTCGGTCTGCCATTTCAGATAGTGGGTGCGTGGCACAATTGGATCTTGAAGACACCGCCCAAGTTCGAGCACTTCCTCGCCAACATGGACAAGAATCGCTATCCAAATGTAGCGTTTTCTCTGCCAAAATTGTTGCACCATTAGGGCATTCGATTCATTTATTTCGCAATTCAACTGTCTTTTACACGGGCTAACCGCTGCAAACTGCATATATATATATATATATATATATATATATATATATATATAATACAGTAATATAATTTACATATTATACCAAGTTCTACTTTGAGGTGCTTCTTTTCGACCACAGCCGAGTGCGCATCAAGGACAACATGGACGTGGGCGACTACTACCACGCCAGCTGGGTCGACTCCTTCCAGAGAGATCGTCAGTCTCAGAAGGAGGCAGGCAGGATGGTCTAATGAATAATGATCATTCAGGCGGTTACATCCTCTGCCAGACGCCCTTCAACGAGCAGACGGAGGGAGACTTCTTCCGCATGGTCGGCCACACTCAGCCTCTTCTCGTGGTCGTGCTTGGCCCCACTGAAGTCAGTACTCCCAGTGTAGCCTGGGCATTCTGTCACTTGCATACAATTACACGACAGGACGACGACCAGCCGAACATGCGTCAGTTCTGGGAGAAGAAGGAAGGCCGAGCAAGGACTTACACCGGAGGAAGGCTCAATGTCAAGACGGTCGGAGTAGAGAAGGCAAGTGAAGAGAGCGAGATGACGAGAGGGTGCCAGAGATATCAGAGTGAGAGAGAGAGAACTAAAATAATGGACAGTTGAGGATCGAGATAATGACATCTTCGAGCTGTCGCTGACGGACAAGCTGGACCGCGAGATGTGGCGCGTGCCATTGATGCAGTTCGCGGCGTGGAGCGACGACCGCAAGATTCCGGACAGCGTCATCGAGTTCCGCGCCTCGGTTAGTGCAGGCCGTTAGAGCAGCTCGAGAAGCACGACCATTTCTGGCTTTTTTAGATGCGAATTGGCTTGGCGCGTGAGATGAACAGACGCAGCGAGGCGGAGAAGCAGCGGGTGGCCGAGAAGGGAGAGGGGCCCGTCATTCTCGTCTGCCCCTCCGGTCAGCCTCCCCTCCTCCGCTCTATTCCTTCTCTTCCTTTTTATTACATCATTTATGCTCCCAAGAACCTTTTTGCTAATGACATAGTACCAACGAGTGTGCTTGAGGAGTCCACCGCTCGGGGACCTTCGCGGTGCTCGACGTTGTCCTGGAGCGAGTGTCGACGACGGGCATTGTGCGTGTGATTGAGCTTCCCTCTGCTTCCCTTCCCCCAGTCACGCTCTTCCTTGCAGGTGTCTCTCGAGGACACAATGCGTGTGGTTCGCAGCCAGCGCTTCGGCGTGCTCTCCGACTACCAAAGCTTCCGCACCGTCGGCGATCTCGTGGTACGCCATCAGGACATTCTTTTTTAGAGAATCAATCAATTAAAATGGCATATCTGAAAGAATACTGCAGGTGCGCTTTGCGCTGTCGTCCAACCTCTTCGACCCAGCAGTCATTGGCAAGAAGAAGTAAACGATGACCCGGGAAGAACCACTTCGCTCACTTCCTAAGAACTCATGCATAAATGGGCTCTTTCGACCATTCTTCTTATTTTCCATATTCGAGCTTCAGATTAACTAAACGATATTATCCGAGGAAAAAATATTGCCGTAGGAAATCACTGGTCTTATTATGTTCTAAAAAAAAATTCCGTGTCGACTGTCCGCCCTGCATGACCGGCCATCCGATCGCACCGAGCACATCCCTGATCAGTTTGTCCCGGCACGCGGAGCGATAGATACGGTAGCCAACGTGAGTGGCAAAGTCGATACGTTCACCAATGCTCATCTGAAGAAATAAGTATTCAACGATGACTTGGTTCGACGCGAAATTCTGTTCACTACAGTAGTCGGGTCTAGATCGGCTCCCCAGAGTGAGAGGAAGCCGGCAGTGCCCATGAGTATTGAGATCAGAGTGAAGACGACCATGACTTGTTTATTTCGTTTTACCAATATCTCATACTCTCTCCATCTCTTTCAGTCTCTTATTCGCTTTTTCTTTCTTTCTCCGTTTCCTGCCTCTCTCTATATGTATTTCTAACAATCCTTCTCTCTTTTACTCTCCCTCGCTCTACCTCACCCTCTCTCTCACTAGATCTCTCTCTAGCCCTCTCTCATCATCGCTCTCTTTCTCTTTCTGTCTCACGCTCTCTTTCTCCCTATTTCGTTCTTTAGCTGTCTTTTTTGCATCATGCATTTGACTTTTTTGTGTTTTTCTTAATTCTTTTTCCTAATTCTCTGTTTTGTTGCCTCTCTGCGGACTTCCTTAGAGTTAGATGACTGTTTTCCCGAACTGTCATTGAATAATTTATCATTGGTGTGACAATAGTTCGAAGGCTTTTCCCTGTAAGCTATTTCTAGCTTTGGTAAATTTGTAAACGTTGTTATTTGCCGAGAGAACATGTGTTTTAGAGAGAGACGTGACTACAAAGTTCAGGAAATAAAAAAAAATGACGGCCATGTTTAGCACACTTCAAAGAAAAGTAACTTAAAAACAAAATGTATGATTTCTGCCATTCTCGATGCTACTGCTGCTCTGGTTGCTTTTACTTCCCTTCCATCGTCCAGTTGGTCGCCATAACATGCATGTTGCTCTTCGACGTTGACTACTGCAAAATGGTAACCTATAGAAATGGTTCTAACTTCCGAGCTCTTCCAGAGAGTCACTTTTGGAGGCGTACGGGCCAGTGGCCTGTACTGAACGACATTTTGTGACCCACTGTGACTTGCATTACGATTGTGAACCATGGGTCACCACTTGTTTCCTTGGTCAGATTCAACATCTTTAAAATTCACTGACTTTCGTCACAATACTCCTAATATTAGCATTGTACTGCTTTGGTTCGAGCTTGTTTTACTTATTTTTCGAAGCTCTCTTCGTTTACCTTTTTCTGTGAGCTGTTATTATCCCAGAGCATGCCTGTAAGCCGAGCTTTCCATATAAGGATCTTCAAGAGCTCTCATCTACTGTCCCTTTTCAAAAACATTTTCGGTATTCTTATTCATAATCAACAAATTCAGAACACAAATTATGATTGAACCGCTTTTATCGCCATGATGCATGCAAGCGCGCTGTTTATGGATTGTCATCTTTCGCAATTATTATTTTGTGATAATTATTATCTTATCACTGGCTTTTTCGATACTTGCATGTATGTATGTATGTATAAATGTATATACATATACATGTATGCATGCATGTATTTTATCGCAGTGATCTAGATTGACGAGTAAAAGCAAGAGAGATAGGCAAAAACGTGTACGAACTTATCGCGCAACATATGAAAAGCTAGAAAAACGAAGACTGTAGGTCGGAGAAATGCAATATGCATTACTAGGGCATCGAATGAAAACACTAACACCGATTCGGCCGCGGCCGGCAACCGCTGCTCCTGCTCAGGTTGCAACAGCAACTTCAGGAGGACAACAACAACAAACACGCCAGGTTTCATTTTTTATGTATTGCTTTTTTTGCTACTCCCATTATTGTTTGGTTTTTTTATTTAAATTGTTTATTTAAAATTAAGTAACTATGGTCTTTCATTTATTCCAAGTCATCTTATGACAGCAGTGACAATGGAAAGAGTTTCATGCAGGTTAATACCCTTTTTGTACCTTGTGAAGGCTATCAGTGTAGTGAAGCTGTCTATCTTTCTTTCTTCTTCAGTTGGTGCTGGTGCCGGTTGCGCCGGGCACCTCCTTCTCGGTGCGGCCTCTACGGATTGATCAGCAACAACAACAACAACCGTCATCGAGTGTTGCTGTTAAATCGACGACATCTCAGACATTCATTCTGACGCAGAAGGACTTCCAGTCGCATTCAGTGATGCTGAAGACGATGCCAGCACAAAACAATACTTCTGCTCGCTCCAGTGGCTCCGCATCGCAAACTCCGCAACAAGTTCAAGGCGTTCAACCTGAAAAGGGTACGGTATTTTCAAATGATGCTAGACACATTGTCTATTTCTTTATTTTGTTACCCTCATTATTATTAGAAAACCTTTTATGCGTTTTCCTTTTTTTGCAGGACTTTACTTTCTTCCTTTATTTTTTCTTTCCTCCATCTTTTAAATTCTTTGCAGGAATGTAGAAGATAGCGAATTGATGATGCGAAGGACTTGAAACTAATGGAATTTTGTTTTCTTAAACGGCTCCCTTTTGTTCCTTAAAACAAAGCTGGCCATGTCCCTCTTCCTCACTTCAGCATCATAGAGAACATTCAACAGACCCGACAGCAACATCTTTCACGATAGTCTTTCGATAATAGATGGCAGAACTTACGCTCTTGTTGTTGCTCTCTGTCTATATGCACATCCTCATTCTCCAACTTGCAAGCTGCTTTCCCACATCTCTCCTCTCCTCTCCTCTCCTTCACTGCACCTCATTCCGCACTCACTCGGCGAAGACGGGAGAAAAGAGAACGTAAAGTGTAAAAGTGTTTGTATGTATGTGCTATAGCTACGAGACTAGAAAGAGAGAGAAGATCTGGGACATTTTCACTCTCAAGGTATGCGTCGTAAATCTGGAGAGCTACTCACACGGCAGCAGACAGAGAAAGAGATGTCTTCTTGCGAGTGTGTTTTTGATGATAGCTTGAAATTGCTCTGCCCGAGGGAATGAGAAGATCATCGGCAAGTTCCAAGTTCCGACATTGGGGGGGGGGAGACAATGTCACTCCTCCTCTCCATCAGGAATGTTCCTCCTTCTCGGCAGAAGAAGAAGAACAACTGTTTCTTACGTATCCACCTTGTTTATTCACACGGGAAAACGTTTGACGTGTGAGTATGTATGTTTTATAGGTGCACTAGTTGCGAGGAAGTCGGCGGCACGGATATCTCTGTTGTCCTTTTCTTTTGGGCCTACTCCGAACCCATTCATATTTGCTTCTAATGAACTCTCCCCCACTCAACGGGCATTTGTGAGATGCTTCGCTTTTCCAGTTATCTCTGCAACTTGGTGGTTTTTTTACCTCCTCTTCTTCTACTTTTTCTTCGCTTTGAGATACAATCAGCTCTCGTTCAGATGGTTTGGCATACATAGGTGATCCACCAATTTGATATCATGGATGCACTTTGCCCGAGTCTAGTTCGGTAGTCGCGCGCCTGATCGGGGACCATTTTTGCCCATCCCTGGTTGTGATTGGGATACACCCTAATCACGATGGACTTTAGAATGTGATATGGGTTCTCTTTACGTCGTCTTTGTCTTTTTTATTCTTCTCTTGTTGTTGTTCCTTCTGCAACAGTTGTTGTGCTTGGATGCTGGATGTGTGTGAAGGTTTATGTGTGCTACGACGACCGGCAAGCAAGCAAGTGTCGCTCTCATTCTTCCTCTCGGAGATCCCGGAGAGAGGTTGGCCGGCCGAGGTTGGCATGGGATGGATGTGAGAAGAGCCACGCTCTCCTCTGCCCCATGAGAGTGCACTGATTGCTTCTGCTGCTGCCGCTTTTTCTCTTGTCAGATCAGTCTCGATGTTGCCCGAGTGATAAGTGGATCTTCTCTTCTCTCTCTATCTATCTCTCTCTCTCTCTCTCTATCTCCTCGTAGCTTCTTCCACTCACCCTTTTCTACTGTTTGTGCACCGATTGTATCTGTGCTATCCAGGTAGATGCTAGTTCGGCTCCAACTTGTACTTGGCCTCTATCTCTTTTTCTCTCAGCCTCTCTGTCTGTCTCTCTCTCTCTTTCTCTTTCTCTCTCCCTTTCTCTTACTCACTTACTCTAATATCTCGCTCATTCTGCGCTTCTACTCTAACCAAAATCCTTATCTCTCCGATACTTCCGGACACAACCGAATGGATTGATCCGATCTCATTGATCACACGATATCTTTGAAGATCAGCTCTATTCTCTTCTCTAAATAATATATCGATGCCCACAATTGGCGCATGGAAATTATTTTCATTGATTATTTTTTTTATAAATAACTTTTGGAGGTTTGTGAGAATTCCATGATGACATATGGAGAGCCTTCACGAAATGCCAGTGTGTAGGGAAGACGTTGTAATTCGAAGGACTACGTCGCTACGCACTTTGAGATGGGCATTCTCATCTCTGCTTCTCTTCCCTTGTGCACTCTCTCAACTTTTCTCGCGATCGTCTTGTGAGCCATGTGCTTGATGCCACTGTATGGGAGCTCTCTCTCTCTCTCTCTCTCTCTCACTGACGCTTCCTCTCTCTCCTCCCTCTCTCTCTCCCTTACTCTCTCTATCTCTCCCTCTTTCTCTCTCTCTCTCTCCTCTCTGTCTATCTCCCAATCTCCTCCCACTCCTGATGGCATGGAGACGTGCCAATGTCATTTCGGAACGCGCCTCTCGAACTGGGCTTCTTCTTCATCATCATATTTCTTTCTTGATCTCTCCTGTCACAAAAGTCCAGCACAGCGAACGGAGCCCGAGAGAACGGCCAAAGAAGAAGAAGAAGGAGAGAAGCGAGGAGGAAAAGAAGAAGAAGAAAAAGAAAAAAAGAAAGACTAAAGTAAGATCCCGAGCGAACACTCTGAAGATGCCGCTCGCCGCCCTCTTCCCTCTGGCACGCACACTAGAAATCCAATACATGCACATCATGTTTGAGTAATAGAGCCTGATCTTGTGAAGTAAGGAACAAAAATATCCGAGAATACCGTAAGTTTTTTTTTATATCTTTTAGCAATCTAATTACGGTACCTGGGGTAGGTAGTACGGTATGCCTTTTTTTAAACGTATTTCGGCCTCTAGACTATCGTTAAAGATGAACGTTAATTATCTCCACCATTCCAAGACTTCGAGTTTGATGGTAGTTGTACTATGCTTTGTGAGGGATGTGAGGCTCTCATGGAATAAGTACTTGCAGTCTACATATGCACAAAAAGGCGCGCGTAAAAGTTGGAGTTTTGCTCCTCGCGTTATTATGAGCGTGGTTCATTAGGAATTCTCTGGCAGAAGTTTGCAATCGCAGACGTTTGTAATGGCTTGAGTCTTGTACTATCCGCTCGTCCTACTACCATCATGCTCAAAATTACGACTTTTCTACTGAAAAAAAAATTCTAGCAATATACTCCTTTCAGTAGAGCTGACGTTTTCTGGTCACATGTTTTTTTCTCTCAGACGAGAAGGAAGAATCAGAAGCTCACCAGAGCATCGAAATTTCGGCTCAAGAGCCCATTCGCTGCAAGGACTATTGATCTACTATTATGTGCTTCTCTCTTTCTGCAGCAAGCAGGAGGCGTGTGTTGAGAAAGTGGCCGAGGAGGAGATTCAGCTGGCTCTGCGTCGTTCTTCTCTCTTGCTAGCTCTCTCTCTCTCTCTCTCTCTGTCCCTCTGTCTCTCTCTCTCTCTCGCTCTCTTCCATCGTTCATGTCGTTGCACTTCGACGTGGTAGTGCTGCACTTTTGATTTGCCCGGAGCGCCATGTGGATCTGGTCAATCGTGGAGGAGCATGTCACACGTGTAGCCGCCCTTTCTGCATCCCACGCCCTGTCCTTCAGCCCTCTTGCCCCCCCCCCCTACTCCTCTCCAAGACCTTCCCCCTCCAACCACCCAACCACACTCACTTCCTCCTTCATCAATGACACAACAGTCCAGAAAGTCCGGAACACCCTCTTCGAGAGTGGAGAGAGAGAGAACCTCTGTGCTTTGTTCTCCTCTACTTGAGTGTCTCTTTTCTGTTCTGTTCTGATCTGCCGACTTGCGAAAGGCGAAAAGCGAGGGTGGATGAGATGAGGTTAGATGAGAAAGAACAAAGTAGGGAGAAACAGCTGATGTCCCCTCCTCCCCCTCCCCCACTTTCCATTCCTCAGCATTCCAACCTTTCTGCTATGTCGACATGCATTTCTGTCGCCTGACACAAAGTATCTCTCATTCTCACTGAGCTATTTTGAAGTGTTTCCTTCGAATCAGATCAGTCAGTGTTTATATCCGGCCGTCTCGTGATTGTGAGTTCTGTAATCTTTCGCTCACACTCACTCTCTCACTCTCTCCTCTCGCTCCTTCTCTTTTTCTTTCTTCTCTCTATCTCTCTCTCCTCTGTTTTCTCGCTGTCCACGCACCACAGCTACTTCCTTGACGTACTTGATCCTCTTGCCTGAATGTGAGTCACGTTTGTTAGACCCGCTACCCCTGATGTTGACCCGTGGGTGCGTGGGTTGACCCTTCCCTTCGGGTCATCAAGTGCGAACAGCTGCCCCGCTTGCCTCAGGGCAGGGGTGGGGAACGACGTGGACTCTGCTTTCTCCGTCTCTTGCCACAACCGGAAGAGGAGGAGAAGTGATCATTTTTTGTGCTGTGTCTTCGACCCATGCCAGCCGCCTACTCCGACTGGCTGCTGCAGATGATCGGACGAAGAGTGATCGACCTGGCTTCATTCTCAATCATCGATGCCCCTTGTGCCGTTGTTATTTTGGGGTGCCCCCCAAGTGAGCAGCGACTTCTTCTGCTTCTTCTGTGCATGCCAGCTGCCACTTTGCATCTTGCATCTTTCTGTTCTCGTCTGCTAATGTAAGAGAGCATGGCTTAAGGCTTTGGTTCTTTTTTGCCTGATCAATCAATAGCTACTAAATATATCTATGTATCTCCAATGAGTCTATTTCGTAACTTCCTTTATTATATTTCATTTTCTAACTTATGGTTAAAACTCTGTTTTTATTTGTATGCCGAACACTCATTCTGCGTGCACTCCTTCTCGCGCTCTTTTCTTCTTGTTCTTCCTTTTCTTTCTCTTCTTCATATTTTTTTGATCTGCGAGAACTGAAGATGTGATCTGCATTCTCGCAACTCTTTCTCTGTCCAAGTCATCCTTGTGTTCTGACGCAGGCAAGAGCCGAATCGTTCTAAATCATCCTTGGCTATTTCCGAGTCGGTTGATTCATGTTTCCATCACCATCGTCGTAATCAACTGCATGCATCTCTATTGCGGCCGTGGAATGTGTGGAACACCCCCCCCCCCTTCATCTACAAGCTCCGCCCCTTTTATGTCGTTATATCTTTATATATTGTCCCCACAGTGCTCATACACGATTTACGCATGCGACAATCAACTAATCTTCTTCTTCTTCCTCTTCGTGCTTAAGTATATCCTTCCTATTCTGCGAAAAGTTCTTTTCTCTCGTTCTCAAGTTCAAGTATATTGTTTGTTGTCATCTTTTGGCCCCAATGTTGATCCGGAGTCTAGTTCTTCCCAGGATGAGATTTGTCTCCTTGGCGCTTGTAGAGGGGGGCCCTCGTGTAGCCTCCTCATCCTCTTACTGTGTCTCATCAAAGTGTGCTCTGAATCTGACGACGAGCTACCTCTCACTTTGAGTAGTCGCTAGTTGGCTTGAGCGGTTGTCTTCCCTCCTTCACCTCACACGTACTCTCTGTTCTATCCTCTCGAGTGCTGCAACATTGAGAGAGAGAGGTGGGGGAGAGGGTAGAGACGGCGTGAGAAAGAGAGAAAAGTGAGAGAAAGAGCAAGAGAGAGAGAGAGAGAGAGAGAGAAAGAGACAGAGAGAGAGCTTCTTCTACCTGTTCTTGCCCTTTTCATCATGTGACAAGACGTAGATTTCTCGCCGCTCCCTCCGTCGTACTCTTCCGACAGTTCCACACTGCCATGTGTTTATCCACTTGAGCATAGTGCACGTAGAAACAAAAAAAAAATGAAGAAGAAGAGGAACCTGTGATAGAAGCTGTGCAGCCTAGCCAAACATTTCTATAACTACATGCACATCTTGTGCAGAATATTTATCATTGATAAAGTCAAGGAAGAAATAAAAAAAAAGAAGCATTCCGAAGACTTCATGTAATATTGATCATAGGTGTGAAGGTAAAGAATATCGTTAAACAACGTGTTTATTACTCTTGTTAAGAATTCGCGCGTGCACAATTTAAAAGGAGTCCGTACCGGATGAGAACTCACAGGAGTATTAAGGGTGATTGAAAATTGTTTTTGTTTATCTGTTTACACTTGAGAAAAAAACTGATCTCTTGCAGCCGTCGCCGTTCCGCGGACCCTCGCGGCAAGGCGTGAGTATCTCAAGCGCAAGATTGGCGAGCGACCTGCACGCCACGTCCTTGTCACCAAGCACATTCTACTCTCTGGTAGGCTTCCACTCTCTTTCTCTGACTCTCTTCTCTCCCTCTCTCCCCCTCTCTCAATCTCTCTTTTTCTATAATAATCACTTTTCGTTCAACTATCAGGACATTTCTCTAATGATAAGAAAAAAAAAATGAAGAAAGGGAAAAATACTTGTGCAATCATTAAGGTGGAGACGCCCAATTGCGGGCAATGAAACACCATATAAAATTCTTACGAATGAACCTCACTCGAGCAACTTTATTTGTCTATCGGATGTGTCAAGTTTGTGTTGTTCTTGTATTCATCTCTGGTCGACAGAGAGAGAGAGAGAGAGAGAGAGAGAGAGAGAGAGAAATGTTTTTCTTCCACCTTCACCTTACCACTTTTCATCGACTGCATGAGGGATCAGAGGAGAGTTCCTCCCGGTGGCTTCGTGGGTGGATTGACGTATGTTTGTATGTAAGAAGAAGAAGAAGCCAGTGAATAAAAGTCACTGTCGAGTACCCAGAAGATTTGGGTGGGCAAGGAGGTATTGGGCTCCTAAACCTAGGTGGGTTATCTGTTTCTCTTTATGGGTAGATATTTATCACAAAAACCCAATATCAGGGTGGCTCTTTCAAATCGACAGTGCCTTTTTTGTCTGTCCTCTCCACTTCCGCTTTCCCGCGCTCACTCTTCATAACTGTTCTTTCCAATAGTCAAGAAACTGGCAAGTTCCTTTAATTCTTTCCTGATCAGCATGCACTTTTATGTATGTGCCATTTTTTAGCAAGTGCTTTTGAGCTATTCAGTTAGTGGTTTATGGATTCCAATAATTCAAGGAAACCATTCATCCGGTGGTTTACTGATACCAAGAAGCCCTTCGTCTATTTTGTGAGGAAAACGTCAGAGAGTCTCCTTTCACATCACTTTGTCTTTCTGCACTTTCTAAAGCACCTCATTAATTGGCTACTCGTCTCGGCCCCCGACTTTCTTTGTAGAGTTGGGCCGAGAAGGTAGCCTGGGAATTTGGGAGCGACTGTCTCCCTATTGACTGTCGCCTTCTGCCTCCTCGTCTGCCCTCTTGGCTCTCTCTCTCTCTCTATCCCTCTCTCCCTCTTTCTCTCTCCCCCCCCCACTCTTCTGGCTCTCTCTCTTTTCGTACTCGCAAATGCCTGAGTCCTTTCGCCCCAGGCTATGTGTCCCCTCTTTCGATTTTGATGATATGAACCCGGGTGAAGAAGCGAGAAGGGCGCGAAGCAATTATTACAATACACACTGTTGAAGCATCAACAATGCTTATACATATTATTTCGCGTGCGATCAAGTTCGCGCTAACTTGGGAAAGATGATGCCCAGTTATCAGATCGGAAAAATATAGTAAAAAAAAAAGAGAAACTTGTTTTTAGCCATCTTTTTATTACGACATTTAAGAGTAAAAATGCACAAAATAAACAGATGGTTCGTAAGCATTGCTTTTTTTATTTGATTAAAAAAAATTCTTTGACGAATAATCTGGCCATTTTTCCCTTGAAGACGCCAAGGTTGACCCGCTCGTCTCGGAGAAGACTCGACTGTTGCGGAAGAATTCGCTGGTGAGCACCTTGAATCGCAAGTTGCGCCAGCGGCCGGGTCCGCTCGAGCTCGTCACCAAGAAGATCCTCCAGGTCGATGCCGAGCTAGAGCAGGCCATTCACGGTATGATTTTCTTTTCTTTCTTTCTTTCCTCCTTTTAACTACAAGGGAACCAACTAAAAGTAAATAGGCGGATTATGATCAGGATTTGATGATTAATATGTTTGTTAGATTGATGTGATTGTTAATAGGAAGAGAGAATCATCAGAACGGCAAATTAAAGAGGTTGAAAGTAATTGTAGAATTTGAAAGTACATCATTCAGCCAGAGTTAGAAGCTAGTGATAATACAATTCTCTCTCTCTCCCTCGCTCATTCTTTGCGCGTAATCATTCCTCTCCTCACTCGCACGTTTGCCGTTCCCACTCAACGAAAGTTGCGGCGTAGCATTGTTCGGATCAAGCAGATTCACTTTTCTCTTTCTTGCTCTCTCTCTCTATTTCTCTCTCTCTCTCTTTCTCTCTCTTTATCACTCTCTCCTGCTTTCTCTCACTTTTGCTCTCTCTCTCTTACTTTCTTTCTCTCTTGCATTCTCTCAGGACATTTCTCTCTCTCTCTCTTTTGCTTTCTCTCTCTCTTACTATCTTTCTTTCTTGCATTCTCACAGGACATTTCTCTCTCTCTCTCTCTCCCTTTCCCTTGCAACTGCTTCCTCCCTCTCCTCTTCCCTCCCCTGCCGCTTCCGCCCCTTCTGCCCCTCCTCCCGTTGACCTGTTCTCTTCCGCTATCCTGGCTGTCGAAATGGCCACACACTTTCCACAACTAATTGACACTCGGATGTACTGATTTTTGTTTCTATCTTGAGTAATCTTTTCTCTCTCAAAACTCTGATTTTTCTCTCTCCCTTCTCTCCCTATCTCCTCTATCTCTCTCTCCCTCTCTCTCCCCTCTATAATTTCTCTCCTTCTCTTCTCTCTCTCTCCCGCTTCTCCCTCCCTCTCCCTAAACCTCATCCAATCTCTCCATATCACTCCTCTGACTGCAATAGCTGTAAATCGTCGAATGGCCCTATAATGGTGCATAGATTCTTGGCAGCTGTGCCTCCTCGCACTCTTCAACTGCAACTGTTGTCCCCCGTTGCCTTCTCCTTTATGGGAATACCGCGAGTTGTCTCCAACGAGGTCAGCGGGCGTCTAAATGATGTTTTTATTACTCCGGTCCAATGACTACTGCTTCGTAGTATGGAATCCGCCAGAGCTAATGGAAGGAGACGAGTCTGTCTTGGCCTTCCTTTGGGTTTTGCCACATCCGTACAAATGCAGCCTGAAGGAGATCGGTTGGCAGTGATCAACTGCTCTCTTTCTTCCTCTCTCTCTCTCTCTCGCTCTCTCCCTCTCCTTCTCTCTCTCCCTCTCTCTATCTCTCTCTCCCTCTATACTTTTTTTTATCATTTTCACTACTCCTCCCTCCTCGCCTCCTCCCGACTCCGTCCTCTTTTTCCGACTCACTCACCGGCCCGGCTCATGGCCCGCTGCTGACAGCTTCTCCCTGCCTCCTCCCCTTGCTCCTCCTCCTCCTCTCCACACCTCTCTCTCTCTCTACCACCTTGCCTCCGGACCCGTGCTACTGCACTCACCTCTTTCTACTTACCCGTTTTCTCTCTCTCTCTCTCTCTTCCATCTCTCTCTCCCTCTTTCCCTCTCTCTTCGTCTCTACTGCCACGAAATCTCATCTTGGGCCATCCTCTCGTTGAACCCGTCCTCTGCCTATTCTTCTTCCATCTCCTCTCGGCGATTTTTCTCAGGAGGCAAGAGTTGCCGTCACGACTGTTTGTGAGCGAGGGAACTCTCCTCTTCGATCATTTTCGCCTTCCCTCTCCCCCTTTCTCTCTCTCTCTCTCTCTCTCTCTCTCTCTCTCTCTCTCTCTCTTTCTCTCTCTCACTCTCTCTCTCTCCATCTCTCGCTCCTTCTGTCCGTCTCGTTCTCTCTCTCACTCTCTCTTTCTTTCTTTCTCTGCGCACTCTCAACGTCTCTGCCTATCGGCGATCTGCTGGGCATCCTCATCGAGCACGCTCTTCCGGCGGTTTCTTTCCTCCGCTGTCACAGTATATCTCTCTTCACGTTTCACACTTGAATGAGGGAGAGAGAGGCAAAAGGAGAGAAAGAGTGAGTATTACAGAGAGAGAGAGAGAGAGAGAGAGAGAGAGAGAGAGAGAGAGAAAGAGAGAGAGAGAGAGAGAGAGAGATGAGGAGGAATAGAAAGAGTTGGATCTAAATCGCTCAGCTTCCTTTCTCTTTCAAGTGTCAGGTGTTATTCCGCATCTTGCGACGCGCTTGCATCTTTGCGCTATTTCACTACACTATTATATTTTGATGGTGTATAAATATGTTATTACTGCGATGGCAGAGAATGTTCACAATATCTGTTGACTTGACTTGATCACCAGTTGTTGTTAGCAATCGATTATGTTTGAAAATTGAACAATAGGTTTCAAATGAATTTAAGATTTATGGTTTGAAGCTTTTTCAGTATATATGTATGTATCGGATGCAGAAGATATACTGATCTTTTTCCGTGTCCATGCATGCAAATTACGTTAGCATTGCTGGTTGATGATATCCACTAATAATTATGAAGGGTGCTCTTTTGATTCCCACGAGAAGTCTACACAAATATTTGGATGTTCGGGGATGGGGGGGTGGGATATGATGAGAGTGGTGAATAGAGTGGAGCCGTGAGAGTAACTCTATCACTCTCACTCTCTCACGCTATTTCTCGTCTCTCTTCTCTCTCTCTCTCTCTCTCTCTGTCTTCCTCTCTCAGCCTTTCGCGCTCGTTCTCTCTATTTGCCTCTTTCTCTCTCTCTCCCTCTCTCTCTCTCAGTCGCTTTCTGACTCTCTCCATCTCTCCCTCTCTTTCTCTCTCACTCTCTATCTATCTCACTATCTCTATCTCTCTCTGTATGTGCCCATCTATCTCTCGGTTTCGGTTTCTTTCTCCCTCTCTCTCTGTCTCTCTCTCTCTCTCTTTCTCTTTCTCTCTCTCTCTCTCTCTCTTTCTCTTTCTCTCTCTCTCTCTCTCTCTCTCTCTCTCAGAGGGCCGCTTGCTCTTCCCGTCGACGTCCCATCGACTGGCGGCCTCGTCGTCCGAGTCGTCGGCAGGGCGCGGCGGCGGCAGGGCAGCGGCGGGCGCGGCGCCCTGCTCGCCCTCTGTCCTTCTCAGCAGCACGCTTGAGAGGACTCGACTCTCGAATCACGGTAGGCTTTTAGACGCCTCAGGATTCTCTAATAATATACAGATGTAGTATACATTTACATATTACGTACAAGGACAAGTCATTGTATAGTCATGTCAGCGACTGATTAAGAGCAACAAGAGATGTAATTTATATCTGAAAGCGCAGTGCAGTGGTAGGAAAGTCCTATAGCAAGATCGTATAAGGTGTTAAATCGAAAGGTTTCATTTGCAATGGATACGAAGCAAAAAAAAAATCCTGTGTCTCCAGAAATTGGGGATGAATAGCGGCTGACATACTCTCGACAAGGTTCATATGTATCTACTATCCACATTTCACTGTACTCACAATCTGATGACGAACCAAATGTAGAAACTTGGGCGCGGGGTGTTCTAATCGTAGAGAAGTTTGCATAGCGCGAATGACTCAGCCAGTGAAGGGGCGAGTGTGTCTGTCTGCTTGCTTCCTTTCTAGGAGAAGAAATAGTCTTCATGACGTTCTCTCTAATTGCATTCTTTCTGCTCATTGACATGACTGTTTCTTTCTCTCTTTTTTCTTTTATTTCTACCTTTCCTTTGTTGTAGGGGAATCTTCCACGGACTGCCATAAGCGGCAGCCCTCCGTGGTACACGAGGCCAGGGAAGAGAACGCAAGTGCAGGTCAGATTATGTCACCTTCAGTATTCTCCTTTTTATAAATCTCATGCAACCTATACTTGACGGCTTTTCTTCGTTAGACGCCGTGCCATCGTCTGCGGATCTCGAGAAGACGATCTACCGTAGTCCATCGACGTCTTCGTCGTTAAACGAGCTCTCTGCCATATTTCCTGGTTCGCTTACTCTTTCATCTCGTTTATTTATGAAAGAGATGTAATTGAATAAAACTTTTTACTTTTACTCTATTTTAGAAGAGATGGAGCCAGTTGACTTCTCGTCAGGCGGACAGTCAAAGTCCAAGATGCGCAAGGTCGGGTCATTTAAATGACATTCCTACTAATGTTTTCCGATTTATCCTAAACTCCGTTTAACATTTCTATTTAGTTACCTTTTGTAAGAGTTTTTATATTACAGTTTTAGGTAAGCTTATTGAAGCGGTCTCACAATCAGTCAGTGGTATCACTGTTCTTCTTTAGAAGCATCCGTACCGCGTTGAGACACAGTCGCCCGTGCTACTTTCCGCCAAATCTAAGGTCAAAGTGCCCGAATACAACAGCCAGACACTCGACTACACAGTAAGCGTGTCATATTTACATTCTTTGTTACATTAAATAAGTATATTTTTATTTAAAGTGTATTTTGAATGTTTGAAATTACTTTTCAATAATTGTTGATAAAAGATAAAAGCCAAAGTTATTCTAACTAATTGGCTATCCCGAGAAATGCCGTCTCTAGCTTAGGCACGAATAGAATACATTTTGGAAGAGATCGCACCCTTTGATGAATACCGATTAATCTTCCATCCTTTTTTGCATTCTCCTCCGTCTTCACTCTCTTTTCGTTGGGCCAGTCCTGACAGGGCAACAACTGTCCCCCTCCAAGAAGAAGCAGCTAATCAACACGCCGCTCTCTTTCTCTCTCTCTCTCTCTCTCTCTCTCTCTCTCTCTCCCTCTGTGGCCCCTATGGCCCAATCTTTCTTCTCGAAATTTCCGGCCTTTTTGTGAGTCTAGTTTCATTTATCTTTTGAGCGCTCTCTGTCTCTCTCTCTCTATTCACGTAAGCATATTTTTTTTGTCTGAACTTTAATCTTCAGCCTGCTATGATAGGAATGTCATTTCGTTCACGATCATAGCGATCGGAAATTCCAAGAGATTATCAGGGATAAAATAAAACAAATATTGGTAGATGAGATCATAGTAATCAAGTGTCAACACCGAGATATGAATAGGTATAAATAATGATAATAGTAATAATAATAATAATATTATTATTATTATTATTCTGCCAAAAGTTTTTGAAAATGGCGGGAAAATAAAATATTTTCGAATTCAAAGTAGAGGATCCTGTTAATTTCCTCATGGCAGAGGGGTTTTGAAACTTCGGGACATTTGCAATCGAAGTTTCTAGCTCAAGCTGACCAAATAATGCGAAAAAAAAACAATACACTATTTATTCGCCTCGGACCTCCTTTAAATAATAATAAATAAATTAATAATACAGATGGATGAGTCGGGCGCACGCTGCACTCCGCCCGTGTCCAACTACGATCTCCTGATGCAGCAGCAGAAGCTCATGCTCGAGTGGCAGAGTGAGAAGGCCGAGGAGGAACGCCAAAAGGTACTTCTTCTCTTCTTCCAGAAGGGTATTCTTACAAAGTTTTGAGCTGTTATTCTGCTCCAGTGCAGGATTTAAAGAAGGAAGTAGACAGATCGCGATCCTTGGCTTACTCACAATTCCTTCTTTCTATCTCTCTCTCTCGCTCTCTCTCTCTCTCGCTCTCTCTCTCTCTCTTTCTCTCTCTCTCCGTCTCTGTCTCTCTCGCTCTCTCTCTTTTCTCTCTCTCTGTCTCTCTGTCTCTCTCTCTCTCTCTCTTTCTCTCTCTCTTTCTCTCTCTCTTTCCGGCTGTCCTCATGCCATTACTTGTTTTCCTCATCATGATCAGCTGCAACTCTTTTCCTGCTTCCTTATTCTTCTTCCTCCTCCTCCTCCTCTTTGCACCTTCAAATTAGTTGCCTGGCTTCTGGTCTCTCTTCCAAGAGAGAAGATACCACATGGCCACCGACTGGAGTCTTTTAAGAGTGATTTGTAGTAGTGAGCGCGTGCTTACTTGTGACTACGCGTATTTTACTTTTCTTCCTTGCTTTTCTCATCTTGTAACAATTTCCGTTCTCTCTATCTCCTTCTCTCTCTTTTTCTCTCTCTCTCTTCTCTCTCGCACTCTCTCTCTCTTTCTCTCTCTCTATCTCTCGCTCTCTCTTCCCGAGTGAGCCTCAAATGCCAGGAGGTTTTCCGGCAGGAGTCTGCACATTCTCAGTCACCGCCGGCCGATCTATCTTCATCTTCGCAAAAGCATACGCATAACAACCAACACATTCAGACACACACACACACCAGATCTCTCTCTTTCTCTTTCTCTTTCTCTCTTTCTCTTCCTCTCTTTCTCTTTCTCTTTCTCTCTCTCCCTTTCTCTCTCTCCTTTTCTCTCTTTCTCTCTCTCTCTCTCTCTATCTCTCTCTACCTTTCTCTCTCAAATGTCCCTTCCCTTTTCTGCTTTCTCTCTCTCTTTCTCTCTCCTCCTTTGTAATGGCATGCCCGCTGGTGATCATCGCCGTTTTCTTCATCTTTATTGCTATGATGCACTCTCTACGCTCGTCTACGCTTTCTCATCGTCTTATCCACTCTGCTTCTATCTTATTATTGTCTCTGCCGCTTCCACGTTTTGCAAAGCACTCCGCCCAAAGATGAAAGAGATGGAATGAGAGAGAGAGAGAGAGAGATCGGAAAGGCTGACACTGACAGAGCGAAAAAGTAATGGAGAGGTAAAGAGAGTCGAAGATTGAGAGATAGCGTCGGCTCTTCTTTAGTATCTCCTATCATCCTATTTCACTTCTCACTTTCTCGCAAGCTCAAGGCATGGACTGCTCAAATTTTACAATACTGACATCGCTCTCGGCATGAAGGAGAGAGGGAGAGAGAGAGAGGTATAGAGAAAGTGGTGGAGAAAAAGACAAAGAGAGTACGCCGGAGATTCCTAGACTTTTTCTGATCTCCGTCTTATCTTGCGTCGTCTTCTCTTTCTAGCTCGAAAACAAGCACAACGATGCGCCTGACTTGCCACGCGATTGCTAGAGGAGGGAGTGAGTGATACCATGAAGGGAAGGGGGGGGGGCTCTCAAGCCTCAAACCTGGCATTCCGGGAGGCCCTGCTCAGCCCCGCTCACCTCAGCACAGCCATCACTTCTGTCTCATGTCTTGCCTCTTCTCGGTTGTCTCTTCAACTATTCTCTCCGAGAGAGCACAAACACAACACAATACATTATGATGTGCACATCAAGAATCAGAATATCTGCACAATTAAAAGATAAAAGCGCGTGTGCAAAGCATTGAATATTAATTGCAAAGATGAGAGATGGGCATGTTGAAGATTACAATGAATGTTTTTGTGGCAACATCAAAACAAAACAAAACAGTTCTCTATTGCTTCTGACGAAGGTGTCCGGAATGCTGCGAGACACGGAGAGTGACTCGGGAGACACGATTCCATATGGAGACGACGACTCGCCCGTGTCATTTCACTCGCCCCCTAACGTCGCCGCCCTCACGAGGACAACAACGTCCTCTCCGACGACGCTCTCTCAGTTACCCGCTGCCGCTGAGGTTACTATTACTAGTTTGATGGTAACTACTATTCTTCATCCTAATTGTAACTACCATTCTCCATCTTAATTGTAACCACCATTCTTCATTCTAATTGAAATTATACTATTCCAATATAATAGGCTCAAGATATCGTCTTTCTCACTCTTGTACACATAGCTTTCCTTTTTCAATTGTGGCTTTCAAAACAACTTAATGTACAGTTCGCGGAGTGTCCGCCGCAACCTCTGCCTCCACCTCCACCATCTATCGCAACCGTAACGAAGATTGGAACACCGGTACGTTATAATTTTTTAAATTTTTAATAAATTTATAAAGGCTGAAAAGTGGGAGAATTAAAAAGCTCTTCTAACTAATACTATATTGATCACTGCTTTTGCAGAGTGCAGCAACGATTGCTCCTCCCCCTCCACGGCCAGCGACTCTAGCGTATCGGCCACCTATCAAGAGTATTGGCGATCTGAAAGTGAGCGAACTCAAGGAGGAGTGCCGCCAGCGGCAGATGCCCATGTCGGGCACCAAGGCACAGCTCATCGACCGCCTCAAGGGCCACGAGGACGTGAGTTTTATGGCTTCATGGCTTGTCATTATCGTCTATTATCATACAATAAAATGTTCTCTGTCATAAAATAAGACAGTGCAACCGTGACTGATTAGACGCTTATTCTTTGTTTTCTTCTTCTTCCAGGAAGTCGTCTCCCACCAGGCAAGCCTGCAGGCGGCTCGTCTCTCCGCCTCGAACTTGTTGGATGGCTGCGAGGCATGCGCCAAGCAGTCACCAGCCAGTAGCCACGCATGTCCTGAGCACGCTGCGAGCACCACGCACTCGTCGCCAGTCACTCTTCCGGTTCGGAAAGAAAGGGAGAGAGAGAGAGCGAGAGATAAAGGGAGAGAGAGAGAGAAATGGAGAAAGGGAGAGAGAGAGCGCGAGAGAAAAAGGGAGATCGAGAGAAATGGAGAAAGGGGGGAGAGAGAGCGAGAGAAAAAGGGAGAGAGAGAGAAATGGAGAAAGTGGGGAGAGAGACCGAGCAAAATATAGTTTTTTTAATGCTTACGTTTGACTAATGGTAAGTCAAAAAATGATCTACAGACAGAGGATCGGCAGTCGGCTTCAAGTTGCGAGAGTGAGCAGTGCGAGTCGGGCGGAGGAGGCCTTGTTGGCCGTCGCCATTCGATGCCACCAGAGATGGCGCATTCCGCCGCTGCTCCCATGCCCTCCTCGAGACATCTGAGCATTTCAACCGGCAGCAGCAGCAGCAGCCACATTGTGCATGCCAACAATCATCTCTTTCCATCGCAGGTTTACTTCTTGCCTTTCATCGAGACATCCTTCAGAGCATTTTAATATATTTCTTTATTTTCATATATGGATTCCTTTAATGGTTTTTTTTCAACAGATGGCTCCAGCGACATCGACAACTGGCTCGAGTGCTCTGCTAATGCAGCAAGACTCCACGCATGCGCCTCCTCCTCTCCATCAGCCTGTTCAGCTGCCACAGCCAACTCCTCAGATCATCCAGGTACATCGACCGTAAGATGGGTACGTGCCTCAACGAGAAATATCCTTCCAGGTGCTCGACTCGACCGGACACATTTTTCTAGCGACCGTGCGAAGTGAGACTCTGCTCAATGATGGAAGTGGACCAGCGCAGCCGCTTTACAGATTAAGGTTCGCTCAGAATGATTGTTATTCCTGAATGCTCGCAAGTTGGAAGCATACTTTGTCTCTCATCTGTTATGGCTTCTTAGCACGATCCCGGGCGGGAGTGGCCAGGCGATTCTGCAGCGGGTACAGACGATTCCGAAAGAGCCCGTGCTGCGCTTTGCTCAGAACGGCTGTGGCGGCCAGGTGCTTGAGTTTTATAAATCTGGAATTTTCGCTGCGTTTTACAAATCCGTAATTGCGTAGAATTCTTTTTTCTCAATATTAATGACCGCAATGTACAAGAATATGATTCAGTTAACGCTCTCTCGGCCTCCTCCTCCTCCGGACCCTTCGGCCAAGCCGCATCCGTCAATGGTGGCCACCTCCGTGTCAAACCAGAAGCTGTCGCCCGGCATTCAAGCGATTCGGGTAGAAACGCGCTGGATATCTATGAGAGCCCTTTAACCTTGCTCTGGTGCTTTTCAGATAGCCAGTGGCATGCAGCCGAGCCCCGTGAGCATTCCGACGACAACCGTTCTCTCGGGCGTGCCCCGAAGCGACTTGTTCATTACTCGGCCTGCCGTGGCAATGGTCAGCTTCTTGTTGTGCTCCCAAGTCAAACGATTACTTTTCATGCCCCTCTTTTATGGATATTCTCAATGAATATATTTTAGGTTAATGAATATTTCGAAATGGATATATCTCAAGTGATCCTTCGCAATGGATATACATATTTCAATGATTACTTTTTGCAGGATATGAGAGCAGTGCCGCATGGCAACCAACAACCACCGCCACGTGCTCCTCCTGCACCGCCAACAAACCAACGTCCAGCGCCCATTCCAAAGTCGACGACCACAGCGAACGGTCGCGCGCGCAAGCAGCCACAACTTGGCAAGTCGTCGCCGCCCACTGCTGACCAAGCGTCTTCTTCTTCGCCGAATCTCCCGCCTCCACCTAGCACTGGTTACTTCCTTTACTCACTTTATTCTACTTCTTTTTTTCTTTTTGTTATATTCATCACCACTTTCTTTCTCCAGCATCTCATTTTTTTTTCATTTCTTACAATTCCGAGACTTTTTTCTTCAGCATCCACCGAATGCGACTCGAGCGTCAAGGACATCAAGGCTCCGAGCCCTCTCGAGATCACGGAAATGTTGCTGAATGACGAGAAATTCAAGTGAGCACTGACTTTCTGTTCCTTCTTTTTTGCCAGTAAGGTTTTTTTCTTCTCGACAATTCCCTTCGTCACTAATGGTAAGCGGAGTGTTGCTAACTAAGATTTGACGAGAAGACCATCGCTCAACACGAAGAGATGATGCGCTTCCAGCAGCGGAAGATCTCGCAGATCCAGAAGGAGCTTCGACGGTCGCAAGCAGCGCTCAAGCACCAGCAACAGCTCATTATCGCGGCCAAGAATGCTCAGGTCTCATTTTAGTCTTTTATTTGTTTTAAATCTTCGTAATTCCTGCATATGCAATATGCACAAACAGCCTACTCGTTTAGCCTTATTTTTTAGGAAAATTATTGAACAAAAATCATTGGATCAAAGATCACTGAAAATTTTGACCAAAAATGAAATCATTGGCCCAAAAAAAAATCTGGACACCCTATCGATTTCCCTTGACTTACTGGTTCTGCATGAAAGGTGACTGACATGTCGCGTCGTTCTGGCGGCGAGATCGACTCGCGTGCCGATGCGTGGCTCTTGCAACTCGACTCGCATCAGCTCAATCGCTTCCACATGCAGTTCTTCCTCAATCACAAGAAGCAACTGCAGACTCTCGAGGTCTGTTTTGTCCTGTTCAAATTGCATTGTAATTACTTTTTTACTCAGTCATTTCATAAACATTAAATTTGCAAAATTTAGGATACCGTCAATGATCAAAGGGACTTGGAGGCAACGGAGAAGCGACTATTGAACGAAGTAATTTTTAATGTCTCTTTTTTCTTGTCTTTCCACCATTCCTTTAAGAATAGAATCTTGTACAGTAGGCCTAAACCTCCGATATTTAGGAGCACGTCGAGCAGGCGGTGCAAGATATCGTCCGTCTTATCCGTCAAGACAATCGAACCGCCGTCCTTATCGTCCAACTTCTACGGCGCTATCAGCTGGAACGCAATCAAGTTGTCAGTTGTCCTAACTATTCTTTCGCTCACTCTTTCTCGCTCTTTCTCTCATTCTATCTCTCTTTCTGTCTCTCCATTGTATCTCTCGTTCTAATGAATCTATACATTTTTGCTAGTATGTACACTGTAATGCAGAGCACGGTAGCTTCTTCTGCTGAGGCCAAGGTCGAAGAGGCCGAGACTAGCACCAGTAGCAGCAGTCAAACACCAGCACCGGGCACGCCGCAAGAGGCCGCACAGGCAACTGCTCAGCGCCCGGAACATGCACCCTCGACTGGCCAAGGAGCCGTGACTATTCTGACTCGGACGCCGACCAATCATCGCGCCGAGACCACCCACGTCGTGCAGCAGAAGAGCGCATCGCGAGCAGCAGCAAGGGCCAAGGCACGCGTCCTTCCAGCAAGTGCCTCCGGTGATCCCAAGAAGTCACCGCCTCCGGTACTGCTCATTTGTACACAGTTAATTAAGCCTTACCAGTTCCTTCGACTATTAGACATACATACATACATACTAGTATGAAGAACTTGTTAATAAGAGAAGTTAGACTTAGGACCTAGCATGATGCGTTGCAGATTGTGTCGAAATATTTCCTTACGACTAATAGACATGGTAGTATGAGGGGATGGAACTAGAGAAGTAGTGACTGGCGAAACTATCCCATGCCTTACACAGATTGTCGTAATCTCTGACGACGCGGACGACTCTCCACCACCGCCGCCCCCTCCGAAGGTGTCGGCCGAGAAGAAGTTCTCTTCCTCAAGCATTCCCACTTCTTCCTCATCTGGCACTCTCCTCTGCAGCAATGCTAATCAGTTAGATCTTATCATTTTAGTTGCCTCTGATACTAAATCCACTTGATAGTCAGCCAGTGCTGACCAAGAACCTACCTAATCATTGTTATTTATCAGCTGTTCACCGCCCGATTCCACGTCGGGCGGCAGCGGAGTGGACATGGAGGAGATCTTCAAGAGTGTCATCGACCCCTCGAAGCACACCAAGTCATCCTCGTGCGCGTCGCCCTCCAAGCTCCTCTCATCCTCGCTCAGCATCTCTTCCGCAGCCATGCATCACAGCAACGAGGCAGCCTCCACGACTTCCAAGTTCTTCCGTAATCACAGGTAAGAGCATAAAAAAGAATCAGTAGATCACCACGTTCACCGATCTCGTACAGAATCAACCTGCGCTAAAGTCCTTATTGTTTCATCTTTACCTAAAAAAAACTCTCGAAACTGAAGCTTTTTCCTTATGATAGTATGTAGCCGCATTCCTGCAGCCAATTTCTCTCGTCCAGGGAACACCCAAAGCTGTTCTCCTATACTTATATATATCTTTTTTCTCTCCTTTTCCTCGCTCCGAGTGCACCTGTCCCTTCCTGCCCATCCATCTAGTATCCACTCGTCGGCTGAGCTGAGTGAGCAAAACTCAAGCTGATCTTCTCACCGTTCTCTTTTTTCCTTCTTCTTCTTCTTCTAAGCCCCTACGTCTTCTCCGTCCTTTCACAGCCATTCTCGACCTGACTTCTTCTCCATTTCCTGCTCATTACACCAACTGACAAATCGAATTGTCTTGACAGAAGAAAGAGGATTGGGAGAAAAGGAGCAAAAGAGAAAGTCCACCTCTAGAACTGATTGAGCTGTTCTCAAGGGGGTGCTTCACGGGGGGCATTTGAGAAAACCACACGGCTAAAGTAATGATGGAAAGGCGATGATAGCAATGCCTTCATGATATGGCGTTTTGAAGCCACTAAACCGGGTAACCAGGTTCAAAAGGGCCATTATGAAAAAAGAGGCTCATCCATATGAGTAAACATTGCAAAGGAATATTAATCGAATGAATCTTGCAGTTTTTCATCGGAAATTTCCGCGGATGGGCTGCTTCCGCCATCGCACTCAGATGACATCCACATGGGTGACTTTGTCATGGATCACGACAACAATCTGCACTTTGTAAGTGCAATTCGTTTTGTATTGTATAGGAGAGAAGGCAACTATTAGCTGGCATAAGAGTTACATTCTCAGTCAAGTGGTTACTATAAACTCTTTGCCAGGGCTCTGTGGATGCTCAAGACATTCTGATGGAGGCTGTCGAGTCTTCAGGCATTCATGACTCGGCTGGGTCGTGCAGCGTTGGAGATGACGTCACTTGCAATTCGGCCCAGAATCCACTTCTGGAAGGCGGTGGAGACGGCACACAAGATGACATGGTATGGCGGAGAGCGGCATTTTTTCTTTGATATTGAGACATTTACATTTTTTTATATTGTGACATTTATATTTAGTTAATTGTAAGTAACAAATGATGGTTATCGATTGGATAATGATTATCCAACAAATGATGAGCAGAGATGGGTGAACAAAATGTTCTTCAATTCAGTTCCTCGACGACGGCGACCTCGACGTGGCGAATCTGATGCCGAGCTTCAACTCTGCTTACGATCTCGTGGACATGGATGATCTCATGGACATTCTGAGGGACGACCAGAGTCGTTAGTCATTTTTTTTTCTCGTTAGTATTTCATCGCTTCTTTTTGAGCGATTTATTATTATACTGCCCCTCTCTGATTCGCGATTCCTGGATATGGGGGATGGAATTATGAGGTGGACGCTGGCGATTTCGTAGAAGTGGCCGACGAAATGGCCGGTGCCCACCGATCGAATAAACATGGTTCTCTCGAATACACACATACATAGCTATCCCATTAGCAGAGCCGATCTCTCGCTCCGGCTCGTCCTCGAATGCGTCTGCTCCCATGCAATACAATGGATCTGCTGAACTGAGTCGCCTGCTCGGAGACTCGTGGCTCGATGAGATTCACTCCTCCAAGACGACCGCGCGACCTTTGGAGTGCCAGCAGAATGGCGACGATGCTCTGGAGAATGCGCTCGGAGATGACGGAAGCAGTGCAGAGGTCAGAAAGCGACTTTTTCTTTTACATTTTCTAGTCCAAGAAAGGCTTTTTTCTCTAATCTTGATGCTCTTAACATTTAGTCTGTTAATATGAGAAAACACTAGTTACGTGTAAACTGTTCAATGTTCAGGCCGAGTTCTTGAACTCTGCCGGTGAAGAGGTGTCTTCGGTGCCTCCGACAACTAACATCGACTCGCCGCAACTTGATCCTGCTGATGTTCGATAGAGATTTGTCTTTCTTTTGGCTTTGTATCTTTGTATCTAAAATAGAATGTGAGTATATCTATATCGTTTTCTTCGAATTTAACGCTTCTCTCTTAGATGTCATGGCTGGACGAGACATACATTCACATGAATGACGAGGGCACGCTCACCATGAATGCCAACTTCAATCTGGAGACGCTGTTCCAAGAAGTCTAAGAGTACGATCTTGGTCTCGAGACGTTTAATACCGTATCTTCGGACTACAGTAGTAGAGTGCGTGCCCGCTAGTCTTTTGTATTGTCTGCCTTACTACTACGATTATAATTAGCATTAATTTTTCAGTGTCTTTAGAAAGATCCCACACATCCTACTAGAATGCTTGCTTGCCATGCGTTTGCTGCACACGGTTGCAGATGTTGTTTCTTTGTTCTTTCTCTCTTTCTCTCTTTCTCTCCTACTTTGTTCTTGTGCGTGTGCCTATCGATAGTCAGTCAATATTATTGGAATAGAAGATTATTCATCTCTAGCCGCTCAGTGCGCTTGCATATATTATTTTATGTACTGTGGTTAGGAGTTTGTATGCATTAATTAATTTTCGTTCCTCTTTTTTCTCAATTTCCAATAATCCAAAGATTAGTGAATGCTTTCCAGTGTGCAAATCTCAACATTCGGAGTATAATCAAAGCCTGTACCACATATTCACCATCAAATCCAGTGGAAATACTTATTCTACTCGCTTTATTCTCAAATGATTTAGTAGTTAATTTTGTTCAACTTTACAATTAGCCATTTACTAATGTTTTTATTGCCTCATTGGCTTTTTCTTATTCTTCTTGTCATATGCCTACTACCGGATCCAACTTGCTTTAGCCGGTGATGCAAAGAAAGCGCATGTCTCCATCATTTATGCAATTCCTTTATCCGTGCTTCCTATTTATCCCTCATCCCGTGCTATGCTCTTTGATAACGGCCTATTATGACCAATCGATAGACTGTGCATTTTTGCCATACTTTTCCTCTCCAAAATTCGTCGTATGCTTTTTTTTTGTCATTCCTCAACCGATTACAAATGCCGGCCTTCGTCCCTGTTCCGTTTTGTCATGGCAAGGCATGAAAAACGAAAAGGTGTCCTCCTCTTCTCTCATCTCCTCTCCTCTCCTCGCTAGCCCAACCATCTAAAAGGCTCCACCAGATCCTTCTCGATTCCCTTTCCAGCCATCTCTCACTCATTCCACCTGAAGTACTGAACCTTGATTATGGAGTGTGAAAGTGCGCACAGTAATGAGTGTTAGAGTGAAAAGTAAGAACTGGCCTGCGAGAGGCCACACACCCTCCCTCCACCCCCTCTTTGCCAATAGCCTTTGCCCTATCACTTCCGGTTCAAAGATTCGCCCTATGCCTTCTAACCAGCTCATAGCTCCACTCTCTCTCTCTCTCTCTCTCTCTCTCTCTCTCTCTCTCTTTGTCCCCGAACACAAATATTGTCCAGCTTGTTCATTCTTCTCCTTAATATATATTCCATGATGCTTCAGATGTTTCCATGTGCCCGATTGTCGCGCAAACAGTCGCAATTTTGCTCTAACGCTATAATGCACGTTTGTTTTATCAAACAATCCACAGATATCTCCCAGCTGTTAAGAATAAAATTGTATTCAATTTGTGTCATTCGACGACAACGCGTTTTTTAAAGAAGATTTAATTGATTTTCTTCATGAATTCACAAGCCAAGGCACACTTTTTTTTTCCTCAAACAGTCTACCATTTCACTGGTCTGCATTTTTTTCTTCTTTCCGCAAATGAACTGCTTTCCATGTTTATCATCTAAAATCGGTGCCCACATGTCTCACATTTACACCTCTCGCCATGCTTGCTTTAAGACGGTAAAGATTTTGAACGCACTCCTATCAGCGAAGGAGCAGCAATAGCGCAGAAATCAATCAAACTGAACGGAAGAGAGACGGAAAATGACAAACGAAAACGGGAAATTTGACCAATTTGTGCGCTCGAACGTCGTTTTGGAGAGTAACAAAACACCTGTCCGCTTCAGAGAGAAAAGGGGCGGGGAGCATTATCGGAAAGGGAAGATATAAGAAGGTGCTGACCATGAGGGTCATTGCGAAGGATCATTCGACCGCATCCTCCATCAGTGCAGGGCTACTTTCTAATTTCATTTTATATGGTGCATCGTGAGTGTGTTTCTACGATGCGGTTCAAGCGTTCTGTAGGTTACTATAGTTCATGTTTTGGTTACAATAGTTTATGCTGAGGTTACTATTGTTCATTCTATCGCGTGACGTTTTCTCGCATCTCTATGTTATCAAATCGATTTGGGTAGGCACTTGCTTGCATCGTCGCTCAATGGCTCGGCTCGCGCTGCTTGTGTGCTTGTTTGCAATCACTTCTGTTGCAATGGCTCAACTTGCTGGCGGTGTCACCGAGCAGGAGGATGTGTCAAATCCGGTGTATCTTGTTAGTATACTACTTTGGCCGTGTCCACGGCAGCCTCGAGAGTTTTTTCTAGGAGAAGGCTTGGGGCGCAGCGAAGAAAGTGAACGAGGGCTCGAATAACGGCCAGTTCCATTACATCCCGATCAAGGTGAGCGTCGCTAGCTTGTACACAAAATTCACGATAACACTTGATTGGCATGATTTGATGGCAAAGTATTCAGAGGAGAAAGAACGATGATTCTTCAGGTGCTGTTTGCAAAGTCTCAAGTGGTTGCTGGCTCATTGTACACCTTCGAAGTGCTCTTCGGAGAGTCCAACTGCGCTCGTGGCACGGTCGGTGCCGACCAGCTGACGAAGGAGGCCTGCCAGCTCAAGCAAGGCGGCGCCCGCGCCATCTACAAGATCAAGCTGTGGGAGAAAGTTTGGGAGAACTTCCAAGAGTACAACGTCGAGCGAGTCCGCGTTGTTCAGCCATCCGAGCAGTTCTAAGCTCAAACAGAACACTCATTTCATCTGTGCCTACTACCAACAACACCATGTCTTGCTCATTATTGCATGTATTCTATCTAATTCCCATCGACCAAAAAACGGAACGCCAAGCGCTAGCTTGTCTCATCTTGATGTAGATATGTAAATGAATAAAATGTAGTAAATATCATGTTTTTCCTGCCGCCACAAAGGAATCAATTGTTCACTCCATCCATGTAAACGAGGGCCGTTTTTACATTCCTTAACAAACGCAGAAGACGTAGAAGAGAGGAAAAGCAAGCGTCAGAGTCGAAGCGTATGGAATTGCAATTGATGAATTTTCTCATTTATCTCATTGTCAAACCAAAAAACTCTATGACACATGGTTGCCAACATCAATTTCAAAGAAAACTGCTCCAATTATGACTGACAATATGGGTTTTGTTAGTGTTTTGGCGAAACGTATCGATATTTGCTAGATATCAGAAACCTATTTTCGCCTGCTCTACTCACAATCAGAGACTTTCATTGACCCGGAGCACGAGAAAAGCGCTTGGTACTACTTCAGGTGCAAAGAAATGCTTTGGTTTATCTATAATGAGGAAGTACGAGGATCACAAAAAGTTTCGAGCTTCATGTGCTCTGGGAGATGACATATCGGCAGCAAAGTTAGAGGCCCTTCTTTTCGATCCTGACATTTGCTTGTAGAATTGCTTGCGATACTTGGGTCGAGTGCAACAAATGGCTGACCATCAATCAACATTTGCGACCTGTAGAATGCTTATCTGTTTCATCTTGCCGTAAATCGAAGGAGAATGAGAAAATCGTAAAACAATCCTGCTTTATTTAGTCTATCCAAACGCAAGTTTAAAAATGATTCTCCGAGTATTGATGCAAATTAAATGTAGCATTTGTTTCTTTCAGGTGATGAGGTTCCAGAGCATAATACTGGATTGCATAGAAGCTATCAAGAAGTATGACGATATCCTGACGTAGCCTCGAGAAGGGTCCAAGCCCTCGTCTAGTCCCTTCCAGCCTCCTCGCGCTAATTCCGTGTGAAGCACTGATCCTTAATCATCAAGCGAAAGTGTCATGTAATAATGAGTGCTAGAGGAGTGGATAACTTGAGGCTGCGAGAGGCTACTCCACCCAACCCTTTTTGCCAATAGCATTGCCCAATTTTCCGGCTCAAAGATTCGCCCTTTGCCTTCTATCAAGTTCATAGCTGCTACACTCTCTCTCTGTCCTCGAACAAATATTCTTCACTAGCTTGTTCATTTTCCTTAACATATACATATCCCATGATGCTTCCGATGTTTCCATGTCGAATGTCGGGCGATTGTCGCGTAAACAGTCTCAATTTTGCTAACGCCCTATAATGCCAAGTCCGTTTTATCTTATCAATCAACAGGTACATACATACATATATCCATGCTGTTACGATGATGAATAAGTATAAAATTGTGTCACATTTTTTGTGATTATTTTTTGTGACATTTGAAAGGAAATCGAATCTATTTCCCTAACGAATTCTTGCCTATCTAAGCCGGAAAGGAAATTATACAAACTTGGATGAAAGTAAACTTGAAGGATTGGTGTCGAAATTATTTCCCATATATATTTTCCTTGGACTAGTGCAGAAAATCTCGAAAGGGACATCGTGACGTAGTGGGACGGCGCCCGCATTTTTGTTACTTCTTTTAGAACGACCTTGAATAATCGCTTACGGCGTACATACTCGGCGCCGCTTGGCGGCCCCGGGCGACTTTGTGGAGACAACTCTCGACCATGACGTCGACCGACAGGCCAGGAATGCTGTCGCAGCTCACTCAAGTTTACTTCCTCTCCTTCTCTGATTCTCTCTCTCTCTGCTTCTCACACTCTCTCTCTCTGCTTCTCTCTCTCTCTGCTTCTCGCTCTCTCTCTGCTTCTCTCTCATTCTCTGATTCTCTCTCTCTGCGTCTCTCTCTCTCTCTCTCTCGTTTGCTTCTCATATTGCCGCCTTCGCGCTTTCCATTTCGTTTCCTCGAACCTGGAATAGCCGCGCTCGTCGGCCTCACAACATCCTCGTTGAAAACCGATTAGCTATGAGTACTACTTAACCAAGTATTCAATTTGTTGATCCCGAGAACTTAGGAATAAGGAAGCGTTGACATTACATTAACAGGACATCTGTCTCGGACATCTCTTTTCTTCCTCTTCTTCTTCTTCTTCTTCTTCTTTTTTTCTTACCTCCTCTTCAGAGAGCCCATTTGATCAGAGCCAATTTAAATTGCTTAAATGCTTGTGTTTCATCGCCATCAGAAAGGCGGTGGTTCAAAAGTGGATTATCGTCGTCGGCAATCCCAGAGGATCTCTTTTGGGTGGTTTTCTGGACTTCCCTTGCCACTTCCATTTTGTCCTTGTCTTGGCAACCCTCGCAAAGAGAGAGAGAGAAAGAGACAGAGAAAGAGAGAGATAAGGAGAGATATAGAGAGAAAGAGAGAGAGAGAGAGAGAGAAAGCTATGACATAATCGCAGCAGCCTACTCACTCTCATCCGGCCGGAAAGCCGAAAAGGGAGAGTTGACGACGGCTGACTTGTAATCCTCTTCTCGGTCCTTTCTCTCTCTCTCTATCACTCTCTTTTTCTCTCTCTCCTTCACTTTCTTTTCTCCCTCTCTCTCTCTCTCCTTCACTCTCTTTCTCTCTCTGCTTCAAATGGGCTCCTTGTGCAAGATCAACCAGCTCATCTTCAGCGCTCTTCCTTATTTCCTGGCTACTTTCCATCCACATTGAAGAGCGTGATGAGGAAGACATTAAGAACGATTTAAGATCGTCATTGTAGAAATAAAGAAATATAGGCGGAGAGAGAAGGAGAGCGATTGAGACAGAATATCGTGCTCCATGTCCTTTCCTTCTTTCTCTTTTTTCTCTGTTTGTCTGTCACTCTCTCTCTCTCTCTTTGTCTCCCTCTATTTATCAACCTCTCTTTCTTCCTCTCTCTCTCTCTCTCTATCTCGTCCCTCCCCCTCCTTCCGCATGTTGGCAGGCGCCCCAAGACGCCCATTTGAGTTTAGGATGCTCACGCCATTTGGAGTATTCTTCGTCTCTGTCCGAATGTAATGCACGACTTTGATAGAACAAGCATCTTTTAAAAGTGGAGGGTGAACAGCGGGTGAATGAGAGAGAGAGAGAGGCAGAGACAAGGAGAGAGAGAGAGATTGAAGGGAGAGGAGAGAGGCAGAGAAAAGGAGGGAGATTGAAGGGAGAAGAGAGAGACAGAGAAAAGGAAAGAGCATGAAATGAGCAGAGAGAGAGACAGAGATGACGAGGGGGAGAGAGAAAAAGACAATGACATTGAAAAGAGGTGTTTGAAGTGGCGCCGCCATCACTCTTATCCTCAGCTCTTTCCGTATTCAATTCATTCTAATTCCTTGTTAATACAAACAAGTATTGTCTTGTTTCAGGAACTTTTATTGATATAGATATACTTTTCTTTGTAATGCTCAAAAACTCATTTATGAAAGAGTCTTATTTTAGAAGGGCGTGGGCTGATTGTGAGAATTACAGTGTCGACGATGCTGTTGTTTTATTCTTGATTCACTGAAAAAGCCGGGTTTAAACGGTTTAACCCGGAATGGCTGGAGCACCTTCTCCTGCAACTGATCAAAACGAAGAAAGGAGATGATATGCATTTCATGCAATATTTCACCTTCTTCTTGCTGCTCTTAATTTCATGGCTGTCTAGATCTCGATGAATTGCAGACAATTAATATTGTAAGAGAAGCCTCTGGGGAGGTGGTGGTATTCATGAGAAGCCTCTGGGGAGGTGGTGGTATTCCACTTCATTTCCGCCTGTGTTCTTCTGCGGCAAGTGCCACAGAGGCCGAGAGAGGCACATTGCGAACGTGTGTGAGAAAGAAGAAGAAAGAGAGAAAGAGACTGGAAGAGAGGAGTTTGTTATTACATTCTTTCAAGGAAATCGTTTCCTAATAATAACTTGAATCATAGTGTGGATAAAAATATAAACCCTCCACATCTTTGATCTGCTTGACGATAGTGCAGACAAACAAGCGAGGCGTCTAAGCCTATAAAAAGGCGCCTCTTACGCGCGTGAGCCGTCTCTCTCCCCCTCGGCTTCCCAAAGTAAGTACACCCCTGGGCGTCGTTCTCCGTTCTCCGAGGCAGGCTCCAGTCTGGCTGGCGGGCCCTCTCACTTCCGCCGAGCCCGATGGCTTTATATCATCTCCATCCTTCTCATTTTCTCGGAAATGTTGCGAATTGGCCTCGCGTCTACATACTTACAGAATTGTGTGTGCGCGTCTGTGTGACGGCGACATCACTTTCCTCCATATTCTTCTTCTTCTTTTTCTGAGCACTTTGTGCCTGTGACGCCGATTCTAACCCATAAGCCGAGTTAACCGTCATCCGGGTATAAATACCACGCAAATGATTGAGAAGAGAGTCAGCACAGTTGAATGTTGCACGAGTCTTCTTCTTCTTTCGTTGATCTTTCTGCTCTCGAAATAGACCGATATCTGTGTACGATTCGAATTTTCAATCTTTTCTCTTTTCTTAGCTGCCTCCCCCTCTCTAGAACTGTTTTGTACATTTATGAGAATAAGTAAACGTCATCCTTATGGTCGTATGCTTGGCTCCACCCTATCTGAATGCATATATGTAATATGCCATATTTAATGTCCATCTCTTGCTGGACAGTTTATTGGGCTGACATGTTACCATTATCTCGTTATAAAAAAACATATTAACTGTTAATTATTAAAGCTATTCTTTGATGCCTTTTTTCTTGACGAATGACGCAAGAGATAGAAAGAAAAATTCTTATTATCAGATGAATACAAAATTAGACAGAGGAGAAGCGAGAAGTGCAAGTGGATGTGTGGCACAGAACAGATAAACAAGCGGAAAGATTTTATGACGAGAGCAAATTATCAAGACGTCCGCTCACGTCATAGAGCGTCGACACGAATGACCATTTCTGACTTTCCAGTCAGCCTAGGAAGGGCCTCGAGAGAATGGAGCCATCTTGTAGGCCGAGTGGCGAGAACTTCGAAGAACAAGAGAGATAGAGAGTTGTGGCCACGCTTCTTCCCTGCGGCCAGCCAAACAATTTGCCATGGCTGCCCTCTCTCGCGCCGTTTGCAAAGTAATGAAAAGGGGGGAATTTGTTCCGACGTTCTGTGGAGAGCTGACCAGAGCTTTCCTCTCTCTCCACTCTTTGCTTGGGCTTAGATAGGGCGCACACGAGAATGGCACTCCTATCTACCTTATCTCAACACTTTTTCAATTGTTCTTCTGTCGTCTCTCTCTCTCTATCTCATATCTCGTCTCTTACTCTTTTTTATCTCTCTCTCACGCTCTTGTCTCTCTCTCTATTTCTCTCTCTCTCTCTCTCTCGTGTCTCTCTCATCCTCTCTCTCGCGCTCTTCCTCCTCCCTCACTCTCGCCTAATAAGAAGTGCGGATGGCCGTTTCTTTTTTTATTCTTCTTGCTCCTCTTCTCTCTCGAATTTCTAATCCCAAATTTCTGCCCGCTTATGCTGCAGTGCAGAAATCAAAAGTTTGCAGACCAACATTTTCTTCGAATGCGAACACGAAAGACGCATATTTGCTTCTTCTTTCTGTCCTGTACTCCAATTGAAATGTTCTCGTTCATTCACGTTTTTACGACAATTTAGTTTCCCTTCCACAAATTCAGTCTGCCATTTTTCCCAAAGCTAATTTTTCTCGTTCTTGATTTAGCAGCTTTGCTATGCAATACTTTATTGCTAAACTGCAATAAATTTTTATCATAATATCCTCGAGCTATAACTGTTCGTATACACTTGATGCTAAATATATTGTCCCATTTCCGATTCTAATCATTATTACAATCGTAAATTTGCCAACATTATTCTCTCGGCGTTTTTGTTTCAGAAACGTGATAAATAAAGTAAAAGAAGTGTCGTATTAAATGTATGGGCTTAACCGGAAATGTTTCATGTCACGTTCAGTGGAAACGACTACTCTGTCTCTCTTTCCTTCATAGCTCTCAGCTGTCTGAAGCATGTATGTATGTATGTATATATTCTTGCGTGCCATCACTCTTTGCGTCATTAAAAATAGCCCAGCATGCTCTGCCACATATTGGAAACTGTCAATCACTCGGGCCGCCCCATCCGAGGTCTCTTTTTTCGAAAGTTTCCAGAAGACTTCCCGCTAGACTTCTTTCTCCTTCTTCTTAGTTAGACTAGGCGAGTCCTCTTCTTCATTTTCATTTCGAGACAGAACGAATGTCGTAGTCCGTTCGGATATATTGCATCGGCTACGTTACTTCTTTTTCTCCTTTATAAATAAGATGTTACTCATGAATATGTAATGAGTTGCATGTCGTAATGGCAAGAAGAAGAAGAGTGCAGATAGAGCGGTCACCACAGCCTCAGAGGCAAGGATGAACGGGATGAACGATGGAATGTACTCTTGTTGTCATATTGGCAAAGAGCAGCGATAGAACGGCGGCGTCGGTTCCGATCTACTGAGAGAGAGGGGGAGCGAGAGAGCGAGAGAACGCGAGAGCGAGGAAAGGAGAGCAAAAAGGAGAGAGAAAATAAGAGAGAGAGAGAGAGAGAATAAGTAGGAGAAAAGAGAATGAAAGAGAGAGAGAACGAGAGGGAGAAAAGAGAATGAAAGAGAGAGAGAGAGAGGGAGAGAGAGAGGGAGAGAGAGCGATGAGGAGAGAAAAAGAGCGAGGAAAGAGAAAAGGAGAGAGAAAATAAGAGAGAGAGAGAAAAGGACAAAGAGAAAGAAAAAGAAAAGGAGAGAAATAGAGAGAGAAAAGAAGAAGAAAAATGCGTGGTTTCCGTCAAATTTCGTGTTTCTTTTTTAGCCGGGGGGGGGGGGGGGTCAGCGTGAGCCAAATTGAGAATGCATTGAAAGAGTCGCCGCTCGTTGTCAGAGGCCAGCAGCCCATTTCCCGGAAGGCGAAGTCCGCGTAGATCATTCCGTTAGCCGCCGAATTGATTAGATAGCAGGTTATAGAAAGGACTTGTATAGATATCCCAGTTCACTCTCTTTCTCTCTCTCTCTCTCTCTCTGTGTGTGTGTATTTCACATAACATCATGCAACGTGCATTCCTCGTACATGGAGCAGCAGCGACATCTTCTGCTCTGCAATTCTTTCCTCCTTCTGTGCATGGCTATCTTCCGTGTACGAGTGTTCATTTAGCAAGTGTGTGACAAGAGCCATTTCCATCCTTCCATTCTTCCTTTCCGTCTCTTATTCATCTCTCTCTCTTTCTTTCTCTCTTCCTCTCTCTATCTTCCTCTCTCTCTCTCTCTCAATCTTTCTTCCTCTTATTCTTCTCATTCTTTCAACTCTCTTGCAACTCGAAGCTTCTGAAGATGAAATTCTGTGGCGGACATTCGCATGCATCTTTAACAGAAGAAGTTGTCTTCTCTCTCTCTCTTTATGTATAGTGCGAACGCTCTAGCGTCTCTTTTTGTTGTTTTCATCTCTCCATCTCTCTCTTCCTCTCTTTCTCTCTCTTCCTCTCTTTCTCTCTCTTTCTCCCTCCTCTCTCTCTCTCACTATTACTCATCTGGAAGAGCCGTCAGTGAATCCGAAGAGGAGCCACGAGGAGATATCCAATATTTGTGTTCGGTGGCACCCTGAAATGTTTCTTGGCTACTCTGCTAGTGAACGCGCACTACTGTAACCATCTTCGGTCACGTATGTTCGTATCCTTTCTGAAATAATGTTTCCTTCTCACTCTTTCCCGTTCTCTTCTCGTTCACTTCCTCATATAGAAAGAACATCCACTCGAACTTTATCTGGTCTTTTACAGTCATTCGCCGATCTTGCTTATTAGGCAGAGACTGCAGCCACTTGAGAAAGGCGTCTTCTATGGGTACGCTAGCACGCACTTGACAGTCATTTGTTCATCCTTTCTTCTTCTTCTTCTTCTTCTACTCTCCTGTTCGGTGAGGTGGCGCATGTTTCGTCACACAAGGTTGTGTTATGGCGGCAGTGTTCGTGCCGCGACATCATTATGGTCTTGACCGAGAGAGAGAGAGAGAGAGAGAGAGAGAGAAAGTGATAGAAAGAGAGAAAGAGAGATAGGGAGAAAAAGGGAGAAATGGAGAACGAGGGAAAGAGAGAAAGCAAGAAAGGGAGAAAGAGTGAAAGCGAGAAATGGAGAAAGACAGAAAGCGAGAGAGAGGGAAAGAGAGAAAAATAGAAAGGGAGAAAAAGAGAAGAGAATAGGATGAGGCGTCCAATTTTAGAGGGCCAAGCTAGTTAGTCACCACTGGATGATGTCTAGCCGTCGCACGAGACTGTCAAGCGTATTCTTAGGGAGATAATGCCGACCACCTCTCGCTCTCTCTCTCTCACTCTCTCTCTCTTGCTCCATGAACTATTTTCCTATGCTATATTTGTCATCTTTAAGAAGCGACAAACATACATTTGTGTTCATTTTATGCATATCTATGTATGTGTTGATGGAGGAGAGATAGAGAGAGAGAGAGATAGATTGAGAATGGAGTGAGATAGATAGAAAAAGAATTAGAGTGAGAGAGAGCCAGAGAGGAAGAGAATGGCACGGGTATCCCAAATTAAATTGACTCTTTATGCAAATTATTACTTTACTACCGAAAACTTGCATGGAACTAGAAGCATGTACATACATACAAACATGTGCATAAAAGTCGTCAGCATTGCAGTTGTTACTCGTAGAACCCAAATCCAAATGGAACGGAGAACGCGTGTGGCTCTTCTCAGGTTTCGTTCTTTTGCCCTCTTCCAACTACGGTTGCCATTTGAAATAAGCCGTGTAGCCCCTTGCCTTCTTCAAAGTGGACCGCCGGCTCTCACGCTAGATCAAAGGTTCTGAGTAAATCCGCTAGGCTAATGTAAGCTAGTGAATATGCGCCAGCCCCCCTGTTGCAATGTGTACCTTCTAACCCGCTAAACTTGAGTGTTCTCTGATCTTCAAGTTCGAACAGCCGAACGCTTCATTCTTTCTCTCTCTCAAACACACTGTCTGCCATTCTCTCTCTCTCTCTCTCTCCCTCTCAAACACGCTGTCTGCCACTCTCTCTCTCCCTCTCTCTCTCTCTCTCTCTCCTTCTACAAGTACTTCATCTTGTCCATCAGTCTTCGCTTGATTGCCAATTCGAATTGGTGGCTTCTCCGCGGAAACTATGACCTTTCACGATGTCTCGCTAATGAGGGGCGGGCTTCGTCTCCCTCTCCGTTCGTATTTATATGCAATGCTAACCGCCTGATTTTTGAACCAAACGCTCTATTCAACATTTCTTTTTTTCTTCAATTGGCGATTATTAGCACCGAGTTAAAGAGTGAAAAAAAGTGTTTTTCCCGTGATTGAAAAGATAAGCAGGCTTCTTAAGTGCCTTCAAAAGGAGATTTTCATAATTCTTAATATGGAAAAAGAAAAGAAAGAGACAAAACAGATCGATGAGCGACTGACTGGCTATGGATTAACCCAGCAGGTGTCGGGTGCTGCTGCCCCGGCTAACGATGCGAAATGCTATAGGATAGGGAGAGAGAGAGGAGACGTCTCCTATTTTACACACCTCTCCCTCTTCTCTCACTCATCACACGCTGTTGTCTCCTCATCCTCCTCCACTGTCCATTTCTCAATTTTCACAATTGCCTTTTGTACCTCGTTGTTTTTGGTGGGCGTTCTTTCTTGCATCAATTACAATATCTGTCTCCTCAACGCTGCGTTCCGGTGTGGTTCGAGTCATGCTTCTCCCCCATCCAATGCCAAAATGCTCGTTAATGTTCGGGTTGGTGAAGAGGGCGAGAAAGAGTGTGTGTGCTTGGTGAGTGAGTGAGTGAAAAGAGAATGGATGTTCTTGAAGGTTTTTGGAAAGGGAGGGGGAGGGTGAGGAGCGAAGGGCATGGAGTCTTACAAGAAGAAGAAAAGAAGAAGAAAAAAGAAGAAGAAGTAGAAGAAGAAGAAGTAGAAGCAAGCAGCAACGTATGGCTGCGCAATCTCTCGAGAGACCAATTCGCCATGTGCCGGGCCGGCCATGCGCATGCCACTGACACCATCACCCCGTTCACTTCGCACTCCCCAACCCTTAACCCCATGGGTGAGAACAAGGTTTTCCTCTCTCCAGTCTTCCACTGACGCCACTGGAAACTGTCAGAGAGAGAGTGTGATGGGCGAGAGCGAGGGAGGTAGAAAGATGGGGAGATCAGGTGAGGGAGAGAGGATGTAGGGAGAGAGAGAGAAAGAGGAGACAGGCAGAGAGGCAGGGAGAGAGAGACAGGAAGCTGAGAGAGATGTGCTATATAAAGAGAGGGAGAGAGTAAGATATGTTGACAAAGACTTGGATTGCTGGCTTGTGGGTGTCAAATGGAACGAGGAAATAAAGAGAGACGGCTTGTTCAAAAACAAAGGAGATGCAGTGTCATTATTGCTGTTTATTGGCAACGCATCGTTTGTAAAAAAAAATGGTTGCCTCTTGATTTTAAATGCGCTAGCCATTCTGACAGAAGCAAATGAGGGCTGGCCAATAAAGACGTGTGTTAATATGTGAATTGTCGCTTTGCCCTTCTGTTATGGCTGGGAGGGGGGGGGGGGGCAAATTGCGAGAGGGAAGAGGAAAGAGAACGTGATCGTCCTTCTGCTCTTTCCGCATGCCAATCTGAAGACTGTCAGCGGGATGGCGACATCGGCAGGAGAGCCTTCTGAATTGCAACACTGACATGTTGAGGAGAGAGAAAGAAGAGGGAGAGAGAGAGACGAGGCAGACTGAGAGAGCGGCAGGGAGAGACGAGGCAGAGAGCGAGAGACTGAGAGAGTGAAAGAGTGAGAGAGAGAGAATGAGTATGCTCTGCCTCCTCTCTCTCTCTGCCTGTGTCTGTCCGTCTTGACTTCTCGCTTCCTTCTCCTCTTCATTCTAAGTAAGTAGCATCGCCACTTTGACAGCTTGTCTCCGGTCCGTTAGAAGGCGAGCAACCGGGTCGGTCAGGATGCTCTGTGCTGAGTTAGACGCCCTCTTCTGCTTCTTTCGCTCTTCTCTGTCTCTCCTTTCTCTCTCTCTCTCTCTCTCTCTCTCTCTCTCTCTTTTCAACCCTGTCATAGTCTACTTATAGTCCATTTTCTCTTGTTCTTGTTCCACGTGCTCGTTCAATGCAAACGACCCCAGTTATTGCTGGTGAGTCGGCCACTTCTATTATCATTCATACTTGCTATCCTCCCCACTTGTGCTCTGTAAGTCTTGTCTTAGAAACCTTCCATGTACATTGTGCTGAAAATGTTCTATGATTATTGCTCTTAGGTAATGTTTAACCTTTGATGAAAGAAACTTTTAGAATCATACGTGATAATAAGCATTTTGTTTTTGCCGTCCCGGTGCATTGATAAGGTCTATTTTCCTCTCCACATCAACCGTAGTACTCACTTGTGCATGCCCTTATAGCTACGGCAAAAGTATAGGGAAATCCATTTCCGGCTATTACATGTTTATCTCGTACATATCTTACATGGAAGCCGCAGCTGGGAACGCCGCCAGGCTATCTATTTACGCTGATTGCGGCTGCTGTGCTATGTATCGGTTAGCAGATCTCATTCCTATCATTTCTGCAAGTGCTCTATCACTCCATCTCTCTCTCTTTCTTTCTCTCGTTCTGCTGTACTCTCTTTCTCTCTCTCACTCTCTCTCGCTCTCTCCCCCCTCTCCCTCTCTCGCAATCAACTTCAACGTATTCGAGTGCGAAAACTTAAGCGTTATATGTAAGCGTATGTGTGATGTCATCTTGAAGTAGAGGGGGTGGACTGAAGAGGGGGGCAGAGCCAAACAATTAACCGGAGTCTCAAGAGAAGCCTTCTTGGCTCTGTCATGGCTTTCCTCTGCTCGCTGCGCTCGAACCGGCTCTCACATGTCTTCTCCGACCTTTATGCATATATTCCGGACGGCGGTTCCGAGCGCCATCGGAAGGAATAACAAGCAAATCAATTATGATTGTTGGCGACGATTGTCTGTCCTCTTGTTTCCCCGCGGCTTGTGTCTTAGTCTAGTCTAGTCTGCTCTGTCCCCCGTGCCCGGACCATGTCGACCGCGCTGCTTTCTTGTTGCCACGCATTAAAAATGCCTCCTCGAATGAGGCCGAGAGACAAGAGAATTCAAGAATTCGACACAAGCGCAGAATGAAGCTGCAGCTTCCTTCAACCAAGCGCTGCCCACCGGCCTTTGGCCCCGATATCCCAACCAACCTCTCTTGTAATTCCTGCTGCTGCCGTCTTCGATATCTGCGCTCTCCCTCTCGAGAATCCTTGGCCGTTTGAATTCAGCACAGACAATTTCCGCTCCCTTTGTATGTGGTCATTGCAGGAGATTATCCGGCCAGTTTCAATATCGTTTAATAGAGTAGTCGCTTAGAATAACAACAGGAAACAAGACATCGCCCACTCACTATGGTTTTTTTCCTTTCTCTCACTGTTTTCTTCTCCATTCTTTACATCTCTCTCCCCCCTCTCTCTCTATGACTATGTCTCTCTCTCTCTCACGTTCTCATCTCTGTTCAATCCGTATTCTTTTTTTGTCTACTCTCCTATTTTATTTCTCAAACTGACTCTCAGTATCCATTTGTTGAGGATAATCCTCGCTCTTGAAGAAAATCTATTGTAATATGTGTTTAGTCTTTTGCCACTCTTGGGCAAAACGTCCTCTTCTCATATTCTCATATTTCGTTCTTGTTTTCGGAAGTCAGTCAAAGGTGCTCATAGACACGGAGCTTTGCGTTCTTAGACATGACACGGATTTTCCACTTCTTCTCCTTTCACTGAATCGTTTCGGCTCCCCTAAATTTATCTCGCGCCCCATATTCCTCTATCTATCTCTCTCTCTCTCTCTCTCTCTCTCTCTCTCTCTCTTTATCTCATTCACTCAATCTTTATCTCTCTCTCCCTCACTCTCTCTCTCTTTCCGGTCCTTTTTTAAAGCGATTATCAAACTAATATTGAGCTAATTTTGTCTTCCTCATTTATTCTAGTTTCCATGTCATCATTTTCTGTTAATCTCCCTCTCTCTCTTTCTCTAGGCAATCTCGTTTCTCTCTCTTTCTCTATTTAATTTTTTATCTCTCTGTCCCCTCTCTCTTTCTCTATCTCATCGCTGTTCTCTCTATTCCCTCTTTCTTCACAATGCTCACGACATCTCGTCTGCATCTTAATCGTATCAGTTTCATAAGCAGAAGCATTCATTCTGAGGCTTCATGAAGGTTCAAGATGGATATACTAAAGGAATGGATGAGATGGAGAAGGACCAGTGGGAATTTCGGCCAGAATAGATTGAACCGAGAGAGAGAGAGAGAGAAGGAGAGAGAGAGAGAGAGAGAAAGAAAAGCGAGAGTAATCCAGACAAAGAGAGAGAGAGACAGAGATAGAGATAGAGAGAGACTGTGATAGGGAGACACAGAGACAGAGAGAGATGGAGGCATGTAGAGAAAGACGATCAAGGAAGACGTCTGTCCAATGACCATGTTCTTCAGTCTTTTGACGTAGATTTGTGCAATTTTCGTTGTAGCTCTTTATTTTTCGTTCTCATTTTCTTCTCTATTTTTTGAATTGCCAAATTTTTCGCTAAAGATCCAGATTACACTTTTTCATCACATTAACAAGTTACCATTAGTCGACTTTCTACATTTCATGAGAAAAAACAAGTATGACTAGACTCTATTTGACGTAATCCTTCTAACTTTTGTTTGTTTTTCAGTATATTGCGCAGTCAGTCTGCCTTTTGCTATTAATTACAAATTGTGAAAAACATATCTACATTTCAACCTACTCATACAGCCGCCTTCTTTGTTCTCACTTCTCTATTTCACGTATGTATGTACAATGTGTGCGTTATATAATATATAATGTGTACTATGCGCGACGTCGACGTTCATCTCCCTCTCTCTCTCTCTCTTTCTTTTTTTTCGAAAATACCGGGAGGAAAGAATTAGTTCTTCTTCTCTGAAACCGAAAGACAGCGTCGTGTGCGATTAAAGTGCGGATAAAAAGAGGGCGAAGAAGGGCCCTGCTCCCCCTGCTGCCTGGTTCCTCTTCTCTAGTTAGTACGCTCTAATTGGTTAGCTCCCTCTCTGTCCTCGCGAACACGGCTCAGGGGCAGACACGTATGGGATGGCGGAAATTCGTAGGCGCAAACTGTGCCCGGGAGGAGGATTGGAGGGAAGAGGCGAGAGAGGGGGTGCGAGACAAAAAGGGTGAGAGAGTGTGTGAGAGACAAAGAGAGTATTAGACAGCGAGAGTAAGTGAAAGCGAGACGCTGACAAGTTCTGCAATGAGCACTGTCGAGTTAGACTGGGCAGTAGAGACAGGAGAGATGAGAGGAGAGGAGGGGACGACCAATGGAGAAGGCGGGGGAGAGGGAGGAGGGCAGGGGGCGATCTCTCCGAGGGGGGATCCTTCACTTCCTCACTCTCTTCTAGTGCAGGCAGGCGAGTATCCTTATTCCGCTCTCTTCTTCGCCATCTCAGGTTTCAGTACGAATGGGCATCCTTCGCAAATCTTCTTTTCCTTCTCTATCTCTCTCTCCCTGTCTTTTTCTCTCTCTCTCTCTCTCTCTTCTCCTCTCTCTCTCTATTTTCACACAGTTGTAATGACTTCTCGTCGCCGGCATGCCTACGCGTGTCCAAAAAAGTGCACCCACCAAACATTTACCCTTGCACTCGGAAGAGGGCCGAACTGAGTGAGAGAGGAAGAGGACGCTCCGAGTGTTCGGAATACACGTCCGTGATAGAAGGCTTTGCCGTCCTGAGCTTAGAGAAAAAGAGAAAAAGAAAGAGAGAGAAGAGAAAAAGAGAAAGAGAGAGTGAGAGAAAGAGAGAGAGAGAGACTGAGAGAAGGAGAGAGTGAAAGCGAGATTGAGAGAGAGAGAGAGTGGGGCGGAGAGTGAAGCAAAGAATGAATTAAGAAGAGGTCACGTTGTCGCTGCCTCTAACAAGTCTTACATAGAACGTTCTTCTTATCCACCCGCCACTTAATAAGCCTCTCTCATAGTTGAAATGTCGCTCTCACGTCTCTCTTTCTCTATCATTTCTCTGTCTCTCATTCTCTCTCTCTCTATCTCTCTTTCTGTCTACTTCTCTCTTCCATCATCTTGGCGTTTTCTCCAAAATATTTTTTTGAACATATTTCACTTATGCTTTCAACACGCCTTCACTCTTAACATCCGCATGACCTTTACATCGTTTTGGATTATTTATCGGCATGTTATCAACAAAATAATCGGTTTTCCTTGTTTCACGATGCCATAATCGTTATGATGTTTGTTTCTTCGAGATTTTCGGATAGTAACTGAATTTGAGCGTTACCTTTATTTTATGTCCTTTGCGAGTGGCGTCTGACTAAGGTCGTCATTACTTTTATTTTCCAAACATCTCTCATTGTCAGCGACTGATCTTTATTTCCAATTCCTGACACATTTTCTTATCATTGACCGTGGAACATCTACCATTGTCTCTGGTAATTTGCTTTATTGTGTATTATTACATTCGCTAGAAAACATTTTTTTTTCCGTTGTTGTTCATTGTGAGAGACCGGCTTGTAAGCTTTTGGCCTTTTTTTGGAATAGATGCACCCTCTGTAAACGAGGGCGGGAAGGGGGGCGCATACATATATGATGAGAAGGAGAGACAGAAGGAGAGAAAGAGAGAAAAAGAGGAAGAGAAAAAGAGCATCAGAGAAAGTGAGAAAGAAAGAGAAAGGGAGAGAGACAGAGAGAAAGAGTGGCAGAGAGAGAGAGAAGGAGAGAGGGAAAGAGAGAGAGAGACAGAGAGAGAGAAAGATTTCTCTGCTGACGCATCTGTAACACATCTCGTGCCTGTCGTCGTGTCCGGTTGCTCCGGATTCCACTCCTCGCATTGCGCAACAGGGAAAGGGCGGTTTTGTGTGGTCTGTGTGGGTATGCAAGGTGAGGACATGAATTATGGATAAAAGCATCTTAAGCAAGCTTCTGGAAGTACGAGAGAAAAAGAGAAGAGAGGCGAGAGAGAGAAGAGAGAGAGAGAGAAGAGAGAGAGAGAAGAGAGATAGAAGAGAGAGAAGAGAGATAGAAGAGAGAGAGAGAGAGAGAGAAAGAGAGTGAGGGGCAGGAACGAAAGAGAGGGCGGCAGAAGGTCTTCTTTGCCTACCATTGGCATCCTCGTTTAGGCAGCTGATCAAATTAGGCAAAGAACGACCTCTCTTTTTGTGAAGACGGAGAACGGCGTTTTTATGAGTACTACCGCTAACCAAATACATGCCCTGGTCACTCTCTCTCTCTCTCTCTCTCTCTCTCTCTCTCTTACTTTATCTCTATCTCTCTTAATTCTTTCTTATTTTATCAATTTTTATCTCTCTCTCTCTGTCACACTCTCTCTTTTTCTTCCTCATTCTCTCTCTCCCTCTATCATTTTCATTTCCTTGTTTTCCCTTTTTCCGTACAGAGACATTTGCACTCTTATCAACAGCCACTGCTCATCTTAACAGGATGCTCTTGGATTGCCTGGAGAATGGCCTCCGCCACTGCTTAATCCTTTTTGTCGTTTTGCTTCTTCTCTTCGTCCACTGTCCTTTTGTTGACGATCTCAACATTTTCGGTCCAGTAATCTTCGTAGCGTCAGTCATGAAATCAAGCTCAAAATGGGCGAGATTTTATTTGTCATTCTGAGGCTCCAAGCTCGACGAAATCTGGTGTGATAGGCTGTACAAGTTGTTTGGATTTGTGGTGCCATCAGTTCGTACCAACGGCTTTATCAATTATTACTTGGCATTTTTCCCTATTCTTATATCTTCCTTAGGTTAGAAAATTTGCTTCCGGCCGCTTGCTTGCAATCTTCTTCTTCTTTCCGATTACTCGCTTTACACACTCGTTAAATCGAATCCATGCGCCATTGTCAAAACATAATTGCATTAATGATAATTTTTTGATTTCAATTTCAGTAGTCCGTCTTAATACTCGAGAGCAGACTAGAGCGAGAGATGTCGCTTCTCATCGTTGGCGTCTCATAACTTCTACAATCTCCGCTTAATCCAACTGCCACCATTCTCTCGCCTTTTTCATCTTCACGACTATTGAATCAGAGAATCAACAGCGAATTCAGTCATCTCTATCGCCGAGGTAAAGAAGAGAAAAAATCCTTTTTCTTCTCTTGATCCCCTCCATATGTCCATCCATGTCTCGGGGGCCTTTTATTGTGTATCTCTTAAAATTCCTAATTCAAATGATTTTTTACTTCATTCCCAAGTATGACACTTTCTATTAATCTTACAAATGTTTCTTCCTTTGCCAGACAGTCTTTTCCTTCTATCTCTTTCCCGCACTAATTATCAGAAATCTACTTCTTTCCCCCCCTCTTTCTCTTTCTCTCCCCCTCCCTCTTTCTCTTTCTCTCCCCCTCTCTCTCCCACTCTCTCTCTCTCTCTCTCTCTTTCTCTCCCTCTTTCTCTCCTTTCCTCTCTCTCTCTCTCCCTCATCTTCATTGTTCCAGAATGGCTGCAGCCGAGCTGCTCCTCCTTGCCCTCTTCTCTCTTCTCATCCTCCTCGCCCTCCTCGGCAACCTCCTCGTGACGGCTGCCATCATCTACGACCGCAGCCTTCGTCGCTCTCCCGAGAATCTCTTCCTCGTCTCGCTCGCCATCTCCGATCTCCTCGTCTCCGTCTTGGTTTTTTTTTTAATTTCCATTTTATTTTTTATACTTTCTGATCATTAAAAAACCTTCGCTTATTAAAACGAAGACATTCAGATTCAAATTCAAATCAAATTCAAATAGCTTTACTTCAACTGGTTAATTTTTATATTTCAACGGTCTATAAAACAAAGACACTTTTTAATGAATTAAAAAGGAATAACTACATACATGTATGCGGTTCAAAGTAGAATCTCAACTTTGGCCTCACAAGATGATTCTCCTTATTTTGATTTACTCTAATATGAAAGCATTAGCGTTATCATTAGCGTTAATGTATAACATGAGCGCACCTTGATACTTTATTTTCGTTAGTACCTATGTACTACTTAATTACATGTTGCATTTGGTTGAACACGCGTCTTCGTTACGTGCGAATTAGCATGAAAAAAGTTGGCAAGGAAGCCCTTCTCCTTTCCGTTTATCCGGCGTTTCCTCTCTTTTTTTCATTATAGTGGTCATGTCTCTCGCTCTCTCTCTCTCTCTCGCTCTCTCTCTCTCTCGCTCTCTCTCTCTCTCTCAGAATCCATGGCCTTTCACCTTTCTCCTCTTAATCTCTCCATGTGGCCGGGGCGCGCGATATCCGGGCTGAGATATCGCCGCTGGCTAATCTCCACTGTCTGTTCTGACTCCTCCTTTTTGTTGCCTTGGCTAGGCTCTTCTACTTCTTCTTTTCTCTTCAATTGTCCTGCGCATTGGCGCGTGCGAGAATTCGTCGTGACGCTCGCGCCTTCTGAATTACTGAATTACGCACGGGGAAGACATCCGGAAGGAGGGGGGGGGGGAGAGACTGAGAAGAGGGGTAACTAGAAGCTAGGGAGAGACACCCACGCGAGGCTCTTCTCTCTCTCAAGATTAGGCGCCATGAGAAGTGGCGCCAAAGTAGAAAGTATAGGAAGATATGCTCCATCGGTGAATATATTGGAATTCAGCGTCGTCGGATGATCCGAAGAAATTGCTGCTGCTGCTGAAACTTGTCATGATGAGTAATGTCACCAGCCTAGGCTTCGTTGTTTTCTGGTGTAAGGACAAGGCTCTAAACATTTCCTTTTTTGCTTCCCTTCTTGCCGGTCAAGGAACTCTTCTAGGAGTCTGTCGTCGAGAGAAGAAAGCTAACTTGTTACCATTGCGCGACATCTCAAGACGTGATGATTATTCACGGAAGGGGCCAGGCACGGCGGCCATTTTATTGGCAGCATCGCTGATGTAATTTGGCGGGAGCAGTGCGGCGGTTGTCACGGGTGGGGGGTGAAGGGTTCGAGAGAGCAGAAGAAGGGGCGCAGACTATGACAGACAACGTCTCTCTGGGTTCGAGAGCCAATGGGACTGTTCGTTATAGATTGGCTAGTTGAAGTCAATTACCGCGGGCCTCATGAGGGAGTGAGAGAAAGATATATATTACTCTGTATATGTTAGACAGACAGATCGTTCCCTCTCACCACATCGAATAACATACATATGTACATCTTGACCTCTAACTGTCGATATCCTCGGAAATGTCAAGCTCTCCTCTAGTCTTGTCCTCTCTTCTTGATGGAAGGAGCAAAATGAGCGAGAAAAAAAAACACTCAATGTCAGACTTGAATGGGGATTGAAGTCTTGTGAACTGCTCGGTCCTTCCCCGCTGACATTCATCTCCGTCTCGGAGCCATACTACTTGAGAAGAGCCAGACAGGCGACTTGATGGCTTGTGCCTCTCTCCCATCGGAGACCTCCTTTCCCTGTACGCATCGTCGTGTCAGATGGCGTGAGAGATGGAAAAGAGGGGAGCGAGCTACTCGTTAAAAAGCCGCTTCTTATCTATATAAATACTAGGCTTATGCGATGAATTGTATACCCTGGCAAAAGTATTATTTGAAAAGTATTTTGTCCTAGAACTTTGTGCGCAAGAAAACACCACCAGTTGTTTTTCTTTTACTTTGGAAATGCACTGAACGGGGGAAGTTGAAAAGTGGCGTTGTGGGACAAGCTCTCGGGTGTGAGTCAGATGTAGCGACGAGGGGAAGCCAATAATGGGGATAGTAAGGGCAGTTTAAGCAGATCATCTTCGTCTCAACACATGTCGCAACGGAACTTTCCTAGAACTTGCCTTCAGAAGAAAACGAACTTAGCGCACGGGCCAACGGGGGTCGAAGAACTCCTACGTTTCCGGTAGTGTCACCTTACTGTCTTTCTATCTCTCTCTTTCTCTCTCTCTCTCTCTCTCTCGATCTCTCTCTCTCTCCTTCCCACCTCGGCACCTTGCTGATGCTCAAATGCCATCCTTCTCGGGTGTCTCCTTCCAGTGGAAGAAAGGGTTGCGCGCTGCAGAACGGAATAAACTTACAGTGCATGAGAGGAAGAAGAAGCCTCATTGCGTAGAGTACGAGCGTTCCTTGCTTAAATTTCCAAAAAGCATCACATCACTTATTGTGTGTGTGTATGTATGCTATTTATGCCTTAAACATACATAAGCTTATGGTTAGATATTTCAATATTGAATTACAGATGAAGAAGCATCACATGCATAGTACGAACATTCTTTCCTCAAATTTCCAAACCGAACCATCACATCACTTATTACTATGCGTGTGTACCAACTTGCTATTTATGCCCTGTATACATACATGCTTATGTTTAGATGTTTCCAGACTAAATTACATCTAAAACAAGAAAATGTTATAGGGTCCATGCGTGGCTTATCATCTACTAGGCTCAAAAGCACAACAATTACGAAAAGGCAACAACAAAAGAATAATTTATTTTGTCTCTCAAGGTGATGGTGTTCGCGGCGGCGAACGACCTGCTCGGCTACTGGCCTTTCGGCCAGGCGTACTGCCAGTTCTGGATCTGCTTCGACATCACGTGCAGCACGGCGTCCATCCTCAATCTGTGCGCCATCTCACTCGATCGATACTGGCACATTAGCCGACCAATGGTCTACGTTCGGTGAGGCCTTTTGCTTTTGCTTGGGGGCGAAGAATTCGACAAACAAAAGTTATTTCTTTTTTTAAATTACATACATATATTGTTATTCTGGCGAATGTATGTATGTACATAGAATATTGATACATATGTATATGTATTATTTTTAAATATTTATTTATATACACATAAACATATCATATTTATTTTCTGATAGATAAAAAAAAATCTATTGATCTTACCACTAACTTTTTCTTAACATAACGTATCACTTTGATGTGTTTAAATAAAGTAAAATAAAGTAAAGTAAGTAGATATGCATGTTTCAGATACTGCAGCCGCCGCCGTATCTACTACGGCATCGTTGTCGTGTGGTTCATCTCGGCGCTCATCGGCGCCGCGCCCCTCGGCTTTGGCTTTGGCTCGCAAGTGGACAAGTTAGTGCCAGCCAGAAAGTTAGACTACCTCTTTTTCTTTGAGAAGGGCCCGGGCAACACCCAGAAAGCCGCTCACGCTCTCGAAATAAGTCATGGCACAGACACTGACATGAGCTGACGCCAGTGTTGCTCTCTTTCTTTTTTTTCTCTCTCTTGCTCTCTCTCTCTCTCTGCGCATCGCTCTCTCTCTCTCTCTCTCTCTCTCTCTTCTCACCCTCTCACTCGCCTTCTTTTGCTCTCAATAATTCCCCGGGGTCAGCCGCGCCGCCACTTTTGGCCTGTCGGACTAGGCGAGACTGTCTGGCGTGCACATTTCATTTCCCTTTTGACATGTCAGACCGCTCCGTTCTTTGATCTAGTGACTGGCTACAGCTACACAATCAGGCGATAGTGGAGATGGCTCAGGAGGGGCGGGGGGGGGGGGGGGGAGTGGCCATTTGTGGACTTGCGGGACTTGCCCGCGCCGAGTTTATTCGTGTAGTCCAATTTCTTCTCCTTCTCTGTGGAGGTTCATACCAGGAACTGCGGCCGGCACACTTGGCACGGAATGCCAAGTGTGCCGGCCGCAGTTCATTCCAATGTAGCTTCTTCTCCTTCTTCTTCTACATACTTTCGCTGCAGCATCACTGAAAAAGCAAGCCTTTTCTCCTAAAATTGGAGCGCTTCTCCAATCTCTCAGGAGAGGGCGGAGAGGCACTGGCTGAATTCCTTGGCCACAGAGTCCCCTTCTAATCTCGTCGAGAAGATAAATAAACAAAACGACCGCGAACGCTGCTGCAGTAGAGGTGCAGGAGAAAGAGGGGCAGAATACCAGAATACGAGAAGAGGGAGCTGGCAAGAGAAAAAAAAAAGCTGCACAATTGTACTCTCCTGCTTTTTTGAAAAGTCAATGTTCAATGTTCTGACAATGAGATGCAACCATGTGACTTTAAAACATATGTGCATACATACTACGCACATACATACACATGTACATATGTATGTTGTCCACATGTCATAAACAGTGTCTCTATCACGACTAGTAGAATAGTGCTCCTGGAGGGGGGGGGGGGGGTATAATGAAAGTATGGGGGGATGTGGCTTGAATTCATGAATACTGCTGATCTCTGCCCTCGTTGCAGTCGTCGTTCGCTGCCTCAATGCGAGATGCGTCTTCCTCTCGCGTATGCGATCGCCTCCTCCCTCCTGTCCTTCTTCATGCCGGCCGCCGTGATGGTGCTGCTCTACACGAAGCTGTACTTGTACGCACGTCGCCATGTTCGATCGATCAAGACGCAACTCCACCAGGCGACCTCTTTTCTCATTATGCAGCTCGCCTCCGAAAAGATTCGCGAGGTCCGCATTCTCTCTCTCACTCTCTCTACATTCTATACTCTCTCCCCCTTCCTCTCTCCAACTTAACTTACTCATTCAGTCGAGTACATCGGCACCCACACTACTTTCCATCCTGCTCCCCCCCCCCCGAACTTCTCTACTGTCTTTTCTCCAGCCTGCAACAAGAAAAACCCTACATCATTTCCCCTCTTAAAATAGGATTTTTTCAGACTAGAGTTTCTTCACAAAGTGCCCACAGGGCTCTGAGTGAGCCAAATAAAACAAAAACTCAATTTTCTGCCAAAATTCTTACGGAGAAATGAATTGTTTTTTTCTTCAAAAACTGCCATGAAAGAGGAAGTTAAAGAAGGTCGAAGATGCAAAAAACGGCATGTGAATGCTCTCTCCTGTTCTATCCTTTCTCTATCTTTGATGCTACTAAACTTCTCTTCATTTTCTTCTGTGACTGCTGACGTCATAAACAAGTGCAAAAGGTTGTCTAACAGACATCCAAATGAGATGCAGCAAAAAGTGCATGAGTAGCGGTCTCTCCCGGACATCTCGTGTTCTTCTCTCTTCCTGTCTAAAATAAGGCACAGCCTGGAGTTGAAGTGTCTTTCTCGGTCTGGCAGAGACAATTTGGAAATGATTGAGACTGATCTCATAATTGCATGACCCGCCTTTGCAATCTCTCACACGATCTAAACGCATGCAGAAGCCCGAACGAAAGATGTCTAGTAGGTTGAAAGCATGACGAATGAAATCGCACGTAGAGTGGGCGCTACTCTCCCTCTCTTTCTCTCTCTCTCTCTCTCTCTTTCTCTCTCCTTCTCTGTCTCTCCTTCTTTCTCTCTCTCTCTCTCTCTCTCTCTGTCTCTCTCTCTCTGTCTCTCTCTCTCTCTGTCTCTCTCTGTCTCTCTCTCTCTCTCTGTCTCTCTCTCTGTGTCTCTCTCTCTCTTATAGATCTTTCCATTTCCCAAATTCACAAAACACTGAGTAATGTGCATGGTAGTGCCCGAGCAGAAGGCTGGGTACCAGTCAAGATTCCTACCCTTTGTTCTACCCCTCTCTCCCCACTTCTAATCCGATCATCCAAACCCTGGTCTCCTCTCCTTGTACCCTCCTTCAAGGTGACAGCTGCCTCTCTGAACGGAACGCTGACGTCGCCTGCTGCTGCTGCTGCCGGGCATTCTTCGTCGACCTCTTCGGGTGCTCCACCGCCGCTCGGCCTTCATCAGGTTGCTCGTCTCGCCGCACCGCCGACTCCTCACTCAACATACACCTCTGTAAATAAACCAGAAATTCCACAGACTAGATGTATCTCTAGTTTCTCTCTCGATCAATCTAATACACGTACTCTTTTGTATCGATCGATCGATTTACATAGAATGTGGGAATCCTCAAACACACACACACACACACTTCCGCAATGCAAACACGCGGCTAACAAAGAATTCGCTACTGGCTTACAAGATGAGTTATCAGTCATTGACAATACATACATAGAACACCCGATCATTAAGAACACCATTATTACCCAATGTAATCCTCCTTGGTTCTCTCATGTTCGTGCTCCCACAGAACCTTCTTTCCTTTGTAGCACAACCACTCTCACCATCTCACAATCCTTTCCGTTGTTTGTTGAATTCTGATATTTCTATTGGCAGCTGCTTCCTTCGCACTTCCGCTTCAGTCACGTTCTCGTGTCCATATTCATGCTGACTTATCACTCCCATGTGTTTCTGTCCCATCATCGCCATTCTTGCCTTGTTACCGGGCAGTGAACGGTCGACACTTCTTTCCTCTGTTGCATTTGTCGTTTCGTACCTCTGTGCGTGGCAAGCACTCTCTCTCTCGCTCTCTCTCTCTCTCACCTTCGAATTCTCGTCCGCTGCCTGTCGAAATGCTATGTCAGCCAAGCCGAATCACACCGACTGCTTTTCGCTTACTTTTTGCACTGCTTATTTCTTTTTCTTTTCGTTTGCTAACTTTTTCGAGTGAGTTCATTATTAATTTATTTCTGTGAAAGCTTTTCTTCATTTTGCTGTTATCTTTTGAGTGATCTCTTTCTTTTCAACAAAAAAAAATTAGTTTTCAAAATATGTAAATTCGAATTTCCCCTCACTCTCCATCTTCTCTTACCTCTTGGCTGTAGTCCATATTTAGACGCCACCAACAGTCTACTGAGTGAGAGAAAGGCGACCTCGCGAATCGTAGAAGACGTTGATATATTGATATATTCATTTTTTGTTCACATATTAGACTTTTATTTTGTTTGCTATCTATCGTACTTGAGCTATCCATTTTCACCTACTGTAGCTTTTGTGCACCTTCATTTACATATACTCGGTTATTTCGAAATTGTGTAATTCATAATATTGTCATGAACATGCAGTTACATAGTTTGGGAAATTAATTCAAAGTACGGTGCGCAGTGTTTAGCAATTTCAGAATTTAGTCAAATTAACGAGCGAAATATAATAGCTTGCTATAGCGATTTAGTTACATATTCTGAATTAGGGCTAGTTCGCGCTAGAAAGCAGTAGGAGCTGTGATTAGATGTATTTAGAACATTACTAGAATCTTGTTGCCTGGGGGTCGACATTGTACATACCTATATCGTCATGGTAATGTCCTTGTTGCAGTTGCGAATGAGCCGATGGGAGAAAGTCTCTCGTCACTTTCCGGGTGGCGCGAGTCGGCAAGCGGCTGCGGCCGCAACTGCTCTCGCTCCATCGCAGACACGGCAGCAGAATCTGTCTCCTGCGCCGCCGCATCGACAGACTGTCAACGACCAGAAGGCTCGGTTGGTCTCTCTCTCTCTCTCTCTCTCTCTTATTCTTTCTCACGCTCTCTCACTCTCTCTATCTCTCACTCTGTCTCTCTCTCACTCACTCTATCTCTTTCTCTATTTCACTGCGTCTCTTTGCAGCCTGACTCTCGGTGTCATCATGGGAACGTTTCTTCTCTGCTGGTTGCCTTTCTTTCTCGTCAACATTCTACGACCGGCCGCGCCGTCAGCTACGCCGAAAATATTAATAATTGTTCGATTTTCATAAAGTTTTGTTGGCTTGAGATCAAAAGAATTGAGAATAATAATTATTTTTTTAATAATTAATAAATATGTCTCCAAATTCGTAGGCGGTGACATGGCTCGGCTACGCGAACTCTGCTGCAAATCCAGTGATCTATTCGATATTTAATCGCGACTTCCGACGCGCCTTTAAGAAGATCATCCTTGAGCTGTTCGTCTGTTGCGAGAGGAGGAAAAGCGTGAGCGAGAAGACGTGAGTAAATTCCACTTTCTTTCTTTTTCAGTAATAAATATTTAACATGCAAAGGAATAATGTAAAGAGAGAGAGAGTGAGGTAGAAGAGTTCTTTTAAATGCCCAAGCTAGATGTTTTTTCTTCTTCTAATACTTACACACTTTATTCACGACACCGAATGTGTGCGTGAAAATAGCGGAAAAATACAGAGAAGAATAAAACAATTCGCTTTGGACATTATCTCTTTTTCTCATCGTTGCTCTCTATTCTAACAACCGTCTTGCTCTTAGACTGAATCGCGGCGCTGGAGAAGAGAGGCGGCGTTCGACGCGCTCTTCGGATGCGCCTGAGAACAACAACTCGGCGGGTCTCGGGGGCGGTGGCGGCGGCGGTTGCTCGGGTCGCGGGACGCCGACCGTCCGCGGAGGAAGCACGCCACAGAATGAGAGAGTGGCCAGTGCTCGTATGCTCACGCCACACAACAACAACGATAAATCAGCGCAGCCTCTCCAAGAGGACTCGTCGAATGGGTGACATCTTCTCCACTTGTGGCTCTGATCTACTCGTTCCTTGTTTACGGAAGTTGTCTTCTTTAATACTCCTTTTTCTTTTGAAAGATGAGTCTTGTTTCGACTCTGTTTTCATGTTTTCTGTTGGCTCGCTCGGACATCTCTGTCAACGTTTTTTCTTCTTCCTTTTTTCCTCTCTTCTGAACTGCCCTTCGTGTTGTGAACATACAAACATACTACATTATATACATGTTTTTTTGTTTGTTTTTCTGTTCGCCGGTTTGACCCCAAAAGAAGAGATGTGACATAACATGATGATGATGTCACGTCAAATGTTGCCCTTGACAGATCCGGTAAGTAATCGCAGAATACTGTTTGCTCGATAATAGATCTCATATGCCAATGCGAATGATCCTCATGAACTCTATTGCCGAGATTCTACTCTCCTCTCTATGCCAAGACGTGTTGAATGTATACTGTACTTGTATGTTGAATGCCAGCCTCTGAATCGTTAATGTTGTACTGATCATTCGTAATTTGCATATAATGAATTTGTATATTTCGTGAGCGAATGATTCATCTTGTCAGAAATGATTCAAAGGCATATTCGGGTTCTCATGTTTTTTTCTCCACTTTTTCATTCCTCGTCATTGCACTTTATCGGTTTCCTTGATATTAAGCGAAATATTTAATGTGATCACGCATAAATTCAATAACGAACTTGCTTCTTCCAGCTGCCAAATAAACGTATCAAATTATCTAAAGAAACAATAAAGAACAACGATTGGAATACAAATAAGAACTCTAGACAATATATGTACACCTCAATATATATATATATATATATATATATAATTGTAAGAAAAAAGGCTTCCGAGACACGAAACGCTGACTAGAAGACTTGTACCAGGAAACACAATGCTGCATCCAACCGGGTCTAGTGAGATTCGCTTAATCAAAATAAATATGTTCTGTAACCACCAGCATTCATCTGATATATGTATGTGACTAAATAAAACAGATGCTAGATGAATTTAAAAATAAGAATATATATATATATATATATATATATATATATATATATAAAATTTTCTATTAGTGGAATATATGTAAGCGATGAGCGTGAGTGAAATTGGGTGATATGAGTAGAAAGAGATAGAAACGAGAGAGAGAGGGTAAGCGAGAGAGTGTGAGAGTGTGAGAGAGAAATCAAATGACGGCCGTCGCATTGACTACAGCATCGATGGCCTTGTCGACGTTGGCGAAGAAGAATCTCGCGTGTTCTCTTCGCTTGTAGCGTGGCAGCGACTCGATCACACACATTACGTCACCTTCAAAGGTCCATGAAATTTTCCGAGACATTTAATTCTATTTTATTTTTATTATTATTATTTTTTTTAAATAATTTTTAATTTTGTTATCATATCGCGCCACTGTGAATTATTAAGCTATCATAAACAGGCGGTAACAAATGATGAGCAATTAAAAATGGAGCTTTCATTTCGTGCAGATATGCATTGGCGAAGACAACTAAAAGGAGACCAATTCAATGATCCATGCAGTTTTTTTGCGTGAGAACTGTGTTTTTTTTCTTTCTGGCTTCGCCGCAGACTATTTCATTTCAGCTGGTCATGTCAAAGGCGAATAAAAAAAAGAATGCATATGACATTTGTTACTTTTTTTGGCGAGTCAATGTACAGATTGCGTGCGAGAGAGAGAGAGAGAGGGAGAGAGAGAAAAAAAGAGAAAGAGAAATGGAGCGAGAGACAGAGGGAAAGAGAGAGAAAGAGGGAGAAACAGAGAGAGAGACAGAGTAAACCGACCGTTCGCTCCACCAAAGTACACATGTGAAGGCGGCGCTCCTCTGTACCCAGCAGCATGCGACGACAAGATTACCTAAGAGTGGAGATTATTAGGAAAGAGAGAGAGAGAGAAAAGGAACAGAGAGAGAGAGAGAGAAAGAGAGAGTCTCCCGCGAAATACATATTGTCATGCATAATTTGCCTTGTATCGAACCACTTTGGCATAATGCCAAGGTATCGTACATCCCGTTCTTTGTTCTGCCTTGATTCAGTATTATCCGAAACGGTCCCTAAAAGTCTTTTCACATGCCTGCGTAGCGAGATATTGTTTTATAATTTTTTCTGTAGAATCTATCACTCCGCCCTCTCAAGTACTTAATGAGGAGGCGCAATCATTGAACGTAGTGTGCAGTATCTTGAAGCCAGCCTTATGAAACTCGACTTGCCTTTTCCCTTAAGCCTTTGCCTAATTAAGAGATCCTCTGTACCTCTCTTGTCTAAAAGGAATGGAGCGAGAGAGAGAGATTCAGAAAGAAAGGGAGGGATAGGGAGAAAAAGAGAGAGAGAGAGAGAGAGAGAGAAAGGGAGAAAGAGAGAGGGAGAGAGAGAAAGAGAGAGAGGGAGAGGGGAGAGGGAATGAGACAGAGAGAGGGCTTCAAATTGCACCCGGCGCATGCGCATTCGTTTTAAGCACATAACACAGGCATACCTTGGAGAGAGGCATCTGGTATCATCAGGGAAAACAAACGGTCGAGAAGTGGAAGAAAGAACTGTGATCATTTTGTGCTCCTCCCAGCCATTACTGCGATAGCAGTGCTAACATCATCATTGTAGTTTACTCTACCATTATGACGAACAAGCCTCTAACCATAAGATTAAAATAGGCAAAGGTGTATAAGCCTAACTAAGTTTAGCCCATGTAGGTCAATACTTGGCTTAGCTTAGGATATGCTTTGGTTTAGCTAAGAGCTGTGAATATACGTGAATTTTGACGAAAATATTGGAAAAATTCAATTCGGCAGAGCTCATTGTATAAAAGAGGCTAATGTTCTCCGAAATATATGTATGTATGTATGTCGATAAAATCCCTTGATGGCTGTCTTAAACAGCATGATGATACTAGAATAAAAATAGGCAACGGGACCTCAAGAAGGGCTTCTGCTCCGGCGTAGTCGACATATTGGACCACGGATAAGTCAAGGATGACGTGGAGGCGACGGGCGCTCGACGTCAACGGCAATTCTTTCATCTGAAATTTGATCATACTTTTCTCAATTTCGTCATACTGTTTAAATTCTGATGCCATACATACTGGTCGATTATCAACTTTTTTCCTCGATTCTTTTGCAAATATCCTTGAAAAACCAAGATTAACTAAAAAAAAACATAAGAGTTTCATTTCATTCATTTTTCTCTGTCTGCCTTATGTATTTTTCTCCGAGAGCAATCCTAGTTTGAACGCTAGCACATTCACAGATAAGACTTTGGGTCAAAGAGATGCGCAGGGCAAACACGTATTATGAGAGGGTGTGTGTGCAGATCGAGGGATGAGGCTTCCGGTCTTGAAGAGACAGAGAGAGAGAGAGAGAGAGAGAGAGAGAGAGAGAGATAGAGAGAGAGAGAGAGAGTTGGGTGCGAGTGGTATCAGCGAGAGGAGAGAGAGAATATGTTTCAGAGAGAGAAAGAGATTAGACGGAAAAAAGAGCGACAATGCGATTGACAGGATTTTTCAGTCTTTGTTTGGCGAAAAACTAAGGAACGTCGACTGAGGAAGCTTTTTTTTTCTAATGATAAGCTTCTTGTCCACTTTGCTGGGTGGTGATCACATTCATATTCTGGATTCTGTCTAGACCATCTGACGCCTCTTTTCTGGCCATTAACCCGGACGTCCTATCATCCGATACAGTATTCCTCTCTTTTTTATGTTTAAATTGCTCAATTGTCAAGCGATTTCCTCCTCCATTCTTCCTCGTGGAGAGTGACACAATTAAAATGCTGTTCCGTACCGCTCTCACGGCTTCTCACTCACTCTCTATCACTCTCTCTCACACTCTCGCTCTCACTCACACACTCTCTCTCTCTCGCTCTCTCTCTCTATCTCTCTCTGTGATATCCCCATCTCGTTCCGATCTCAATTATATCCCTTCTCACGTTTTCGTCTCTTCCTCACCCTTCTGTGTTTTTTTGTGTCTTCGACGTTCAAAACAGTGAAGTGATGAATTAGAGTTTCGCAGAGATACTTCGTCAATCACTCCCTCACTCTCCCTTTCTCTTTCACTTATTATCCTCAGTGTCTGTCTCCCGTTCTCTCTCTCTCTCTCCCTGTCTCTACCGTCAGATAACCGTTCGTTCCGCTCTCTCTCTCTCCTCCTCCTACATTGCTAACGGAGACAGACAGGAGCTGAGTGATCGGCTCCTCTCCCTCCAGACTTCCCCAATTCGTTTCCTTTCAAACTATTTGACGCACTTCAGGTGCTCACTGATACCCTCCAGAATGGTCGAAGGAACACTTCTTACTGTTTATCTGGGTGACAGTGGTCATGGATCTCTCTCTTTCTCTCACTCTCTTTCTCTCTATCTCTCTCTGTCTTTCTCCCTCTCCCTCTTTCTCTCTCTCGCTGTCTGTCTGTCTGTCTGTCTCTCTCTCTCTCTTCTGGTCTATCTAACACTACCTCATGCACACCATCTTTTTTGGTCTCCCAAAATTCTCGCCTTCGTTTCTCACATCTCTCTCTCTCACTCTCACTCTTTCTGTCCTCTGATGTCCAAGTCACAAGTCCCTCCCCCCTACTCTTCTCTGTTCAAGAAGCACCCCGTAGCTTGAATACTATGATCGGCTCCGTGTTTTGCAGATGATCCTCTGTTGTATCAGAAGCTCTCTGTACTTTAAGAGAGAGAGAAGGGCTTGGCCCAAGGCCGGTAGAGTGGTAGTTTTTTTAGCACTCTCTTCTGCTACACAATCAAAATTATTTTTTTACATTTTAATTTATTAAGTCTCTTCATATATTCAAGCTATTTTTCTACACCTTCTTTCCTATATTAAGTTATACTTCAAGTGTGTTCTACTTAAATTTACAAAGTCTCTTCTATATTTTTTTTAAAGAACTTTGTCATTGTTGTTGTTGTTGTTGCTATTTCTCTTTGCTGTCTTCTAGCTTCTGGAGATGGCGACAAAGAGAAAGAAGGAAGAAAGAGAAAAGAGAAAAAAAAACGAAGCGAACAGCATTGTTGTCGAGATCCACGTGAGTCTCTTTCTCCTGCGCATCGCCCGCTAGCGACTTGTGCGCGATCGTACTGTCCTTTCGGCTAGAAAGTCCGCGTTTTTTTTCCTCCATTCTTTTTAGACATAGAATTTTCCTTGTTTTCCTTTCCACTCACACTACCACTACAACCCTGTTATTGTTCATAACCAGAGTGGAGTGCTGAACCAGAGGCTCTTCTAGAAACTGATGCTTAACCAACGGTCAGCCCTCTCTCTCTCTTTCCGCTCTTTCTCTCTCTCTTTTTTCTATCTATTTCCTCTCTTTCTCCTTTCTCTCTCTCTCTCTCACTCCTTTCAACCCCCTCCCCTTGCTTTACCCTCTTGACGCTGTCGCAGTGTGTACGTGCTGCTGTAGTTGTGGCGCAAAGTTGGCTGCGTTCAGGAAGGTGAGTGGGCCATTCTGGCGAAGCAGAAGGAGACTGCCTTCGAAGAAGTCATCGTCGTCTGTCTCTTCGATGCTACAATCAACTCACTCTTTCTCTCTCTTGCTCTCTCTTTCTCTATCTCTCTCTCTCTCTTACTCTTTATCTCTCTTATTCTTCCTCATACTCTCTCTCTCTCTCTCTTTCTCTCTCTCTCTCTCTATTCTTTGTCCTCATCTCCCTTCTATCACTCTCTCTCTCTTTTTGCTGTCTGACTTTATCACTCTCTCTCCCTCACAATTCCTCTCTCACCATCATTCTGCCATCTCTACTATTCTCACGGGAAACACATGTGTCCCTTAAACAAACTCCATTTGTTTGCCTTCGTAAACTCACAATGTCGTTAGTGTCAAGAGTGTTCCCACAAATTCCTTCTTTTTCCTTCACTTCGCTTTACCTTTGATCTGCCTTTTGTGTGTGTGCTTAGGGCTCTCTGGGATTGAATTCCCGTGACCCCGTCCGGGCACTCTCTGCTGCTGGCTCTTGCTAACCTGCACTTTTGTCTGTCGCCGATGCCATCGCCTTCGTGGTCGAGACGAACCAGACGAGTCCTGTGTTGTAAGTTCCATTGTCTCAGTCAGTGATCACACAGAGGACAGAGAGCATTCACTGATTTAGAGGACTAGGGAGATAGAGAGAGAGAACCAGAGAGAGAGAGAGAGATAAAGAGAGAGAAAGAGAAAGATAAGGGGATAGAGAAAGAGATAGTGAGAGAAAAAGAGAGAGGAAGAAGAAGCCATGCATCTTGGGGAGGATGGAAGTAGAGTCACGTCCGTCTCTGTGGAATGTAACCGGAGAAGAGAACACCGTTCACGGCAAGGGAGAGAGAGAGAGAGAGAGAGAGGGAAGCGCATTTCTCGCTACGTTTTCTTGCTTTTTGCTGTCTGCTAACTTCTCCGAGACACTCTTTCGTCTCCTACTCCCTCGCATGTATTTGCGGCTGAATTTACATGTATGTACGTATTGAATGGCGTTGTCAGAAAAAGCGGTCCGCCCAACTAACGAAGAAGACGGTCATTCTAATTGCCATTCTAAGAATACGTCATTGTCCAAGACTCATCTCACGGCCTTAAACTTGTTAGTAAATTGTTTTACTAGTCGCTATGCAGAGACCGTCTCATGGCCTCATATACTTGTAAGTAGATTTTTAACTATGTGAAACCTGTTCTATATTGACATTGGTTCAGATGACACTAAAAATCAAATGACACTAAAAAGGGCGCCTGAATGGGCCAGTGTCAGGTGTGCACTTTCCGGTCGGTTCAAATTTAGAGCGTTTTGTCTGCCTCATTCATTGTCCGCCGTCTATCGGATGCGACAATGGAAGAGATGAGAGAGAGAGAGAGGGAGAGTAGTGAGAGAGAGAGAGAGTAGTGAGAGAGAGAGAGAGTAGTGAGAGAGAGAGAGGCAGAGAGAGTAGAGAAAGATAGAGAGAGAGAGAGTAGTCAGAGAGGGTGCAAGAAAAAGACAAAAGAGGAAGGGCACTCCTACAATTTCCATTATTACTCTTCGCTTGTAATCTCGGGTGCCGGAAAGAAAAAGAGGGGCTATTCTTCGCTGATCATTCTCTCTTCATCACCTCCTCCCCTTTAACAATGCTCATCATCATATTTCTGTATACTCCTCCCCCTTTCTGCACCGCTGTCTTTCTCTTAATGACTGTGTTTTGTCTCTTCCTAGTCATTAGTGGTCTGCTCGACCTCATAACACATGCCTTTTTGTCTTGTTCGGTCTTGCATGCTTATAAGAGGTCGGTGAGGTCGACGAAAGCGTACTGTAGTTTCCTATCTCTCACTCTCTTGATACTGCCAAAGATTCCTTGAATTCTGCGAGTACGCTTATTGTTAGTCAGCTAGTTTCTCTTATGTCAGTCAGCTGCTGCCCTTTACTCACCCTGGCAGCTGCTCCTCTCATTTCAGGAGGTGGCTTCCATGCTGGAAAAAGCCACTTTTCTTCTCTCTTCCACTCGCCCCTCTCACTTTTGGCGTCCAAGTTCTCTCTTGCCTCTTCCCATTGTTTGAATAGGAAACCCCGACTACTGTCTATCAAAGGAGATGTTTTCGTGCTCTTCTGGACTCAGATATGAATCGTCGGCTTCACGTCATTCATTGATCTACTCTCTCTCTCTCTTTCTCTCCTTCTCTCTCTTTCTCTCTCTCTCTCTCTCTCTCGGCCTTCCCTCGATTGCATTGAGCTTTTGTTCCCGTTTGATTGAGCGACTCGCGCGCGTGGGAGTGTAAGCGAGGAACAAGAATAAGAAGAAGAGCAAGGGGAAGAGAACTTCTCTCCATCGGGGTTAGGTTTCACGTCCTGATTTCCAGACAAGCTAATACTTCCTTTCTCTCTTCCACTCTCTCTCCTTGTCTCTCCTTGATACTCTGTCTCATTCTCTCCTTCATTCTCGCTCTCGTTCACTCTCTCAGTACTCGATACTCTCTCATTCTCTCTCTATCTCTCTCTCTATTTCCCTCTCTCTTTCTCACTCCCTCTCTGTCTCTCTAACCATCTCTGCAATCTATCGTACAGTGAGATGAAGCAATGGGCTCGATCACTTCGCCTCCTCAAGATATCGCTAGAGTCTCTCCAGTGATTTCTTGCTGGTCTTTTGGGGGCAGGCAATGGCTCCAGAACCGTCTTGAAGCTGCGCAAATTGACACTGACCGCCCAGCTGCTTCTATTCACGTTCTCTTCTCGCTCTCTTTCTCTCTCGCTCACTCTCTCTCTCCCGCACCCTTCATCTCTTCCCTCTCTCCCTCTCCATCTCTGCACTTGTTCCTCGCACGTTGCATGGAGCCGTTCTCCGTTCTCCTCTTCCCTATTTTGTGTACGATCATCTCAGCGCTGTACTCTCTGAATTGTCTCACTTCGCCGTCTGCCTCTCTGCCGCTCTCTCACTCTCTCGATCCCAAAGAACGCCTTCTTGAGTTGTCGCTGTGCAGCTCTTGTGCAGCCTTCATTGAGCCCTCCAAGGGGTCAGGGGCTTCTTCTTATGTGCACCACCTTCGCCCTCCCTTTTCCTCCTTCAACCACTGACTCTCTCTCTCTCTCTTTCTCTCTCTCTCTCTCTTTCTCTCTCTCACTCTCTATCTTTCTCTCTCGCTCTCTTTCTCTTTCTCTCTTTCTTTCTCTCTCTCTCACTCTCCATCTACCCAGGTTTCATTGTCTTGCCTTTTGTCTCTTCTTCTTTTTTTGACGAGGGGCTCACGAGTATCTCAATTCAGGATTCGTTACACTTTGGTGGTGGTTTCAAACAACAGAATCTGGCGCCTTAAGCGGCGACGAGTTTAGCAGCCCGCGGCGCGTGTTCTGGCCGAGGTCTCGAGCCTCCTCAGGCTTTAAATCCCTGTGCTATACCACGACTACTGATCGCATCTGTAACTCCTTCGTTCCCAACCTTAAACCCAAAGCGCCCTTTTTTATATATACATTTTTTGCCTCACACATGAGTTCTGCTTACGCGAATAGCCTCTGTTTGTATAGCTCTCGTATATGTGTGTTTTTACTTCTTGAAGTAACCTTATCTATTAGCGTAGCAGTTGAAACGTTTGCAAACAGTGGTGTTTGTCCATTTTTTTTTCTTGTCAGTATTTGTATAAACCTAGAGATTGTTCGGTGCGTGGTTTTGTTAAAATTTAAAAAAAAGTATACGAAAAAGGGACCAAAAGGTCACGGGACACCCGGTCCGTCTTTCCTTCTTTTGACGTGACGCATCAAAAAGAAGTTGTGCCAGTATCCATTTACGCCATTTTCTTGTTTCATTTACACTTGAGAGGCCGGCTGGCCCTGCCCGAGACATCTCGTCTCGCACACGTAGTGGGTGCGAAATTGAAGAGCAAGGCCTCAGGAAGCCCCTCTCCATCTTCTCACTTCCTCGATCACTTCCTGCGATGCTTCTCCTCCCTCGCAGCTTGCCGCTCTGCCTGCTGCTGGCCATGATGGCTTGCGTGCCAAGGCTGGAAGGCGCGAGCCGTGCAGTTCTGACCTACCGTAGCGAGGGTGGTCTCAAGACGGACTGGGCGTGTGGCATCGGCCCGGTCACTGGCAAAGTCTCCTTTCTTCTCTCGTATTTCTCCAAGTCGAAAGGTCCTTCTTTTTTTGGTAGTATCAACATTTTGATTCTTAAAAAAGTATTTAATTGTGATTGAGCCTCGTTGAGCCTAATTAAAGCCTAGCACTAGTGAGCGTGTGAAAATCGGGAATTTTTTTTAAATAACGAACAGTGAATGAGAAGACTTGGATCTTCTTGGGTGGTCGCCAGTTATGAGAATGCACTATTATTAGTGCACTTTTGAGACATCAACCAATGCTGCCGCGAGCATGACATGCTGCTGGAGGAGACGGATCTGTCGCGTCGCGAGGTCGACCGCGTCTTCTGCGACTGCCTCGACAGCATCGGCACGGCGTACACGCGCATCGTCGTCAAGCCGCTCTTCTGCACCTCCGTCCGTCTCTACACCATCTTCTTCCCCAATGAACGAGCAACGATCGCGGCGACGACCACTCAGCAGCAGCAGCAGCTGCAACTGCAGACCACACTCAACGAGAATCTTCTGCCGGGCTTGGTTAGTTAAGGGGGGGGGGCGTATTCCACCACAGGATTTTAAGGCATTTCATCCTCTCAATCAAGGCATTAATGAATGAACGAGGATGGGACCCAAGATGGGAGTGATTTTGAAGATTCTTCGTTTGCCGGAATCTGACCAAGTTGCCGCATACATTAGGCTTCTTATCCTGACGAGTCCTCCGTTTAGACATAAAATTATTCCACAGGAGAGTTTAGACAGTGGTAGCATGCGAGGAAGTAGCATTCTGTCTGCTCCTGTCCACTGTCAAATTCAATGCGCTCGCAAAATGAGAATTCAAACATCGCTTTTCATTAGATGAACCGTTAAAATAAGAAAAAACGCCGAATAACAGTTAGTTCTCTTTTTCGTTCCAGGAACAACCAATACGAGAACGTTAGATCATATCCAAGATCATCTTCGATGATGGCTTCTGCTTAAATTCCATTAAGCAGTTAGCTACATTACGAGTATGCAAGCCTTCCTTCTTGCCGTCGTGCTTTATATTACCTTTTTTTTGTTAAGACGAATTGTAAGAGTAGACTCGACTAGTTGTTTTCCGAGGTCCTCTTGTGTCATCGCCGTGATATTATTCATATATAGAGATTAATATCAAATTTTATTTTATGCATACATTTATCGTCGTATATACCGGTTGCAAAATGTGCAAAATGGTCATGAATTCTTTCGCGCGCTCTTTCCGTCCCGGTGCCTTAGGAGCCGAAAGTTCTGCTCATGTTTTTATGCCTCGCTAATTTCTTATGAATCGGCCGGACCTTCTTGAGGCATTGTTCTGTCATTGTCTCTCATTTTTGTTCTTCTTTTGAGGTATACCTCCTTGCCTCGGAGATAAAAAAAATAGATGGACTACACCCACCAGGGTGTAGGAAGAGATACCTTTGTGTGTGTGTGAGCAAATGCATTTTTTTTTCTGTTAGAAGACGGATGGGAAATAGGGAGCAGGGTAATGTATTATTTGTTTGTTCAGGGTGCGCGCGTACTCTTGGCGATGCATGAGATCATTGCGATTAGCATTAGAATAAAGTCTGGAACGGGAACGGGAAATTGTTTCGGAAGAGAGAGAAAGAATAGAGAGAAGAAGAGATAGAGGGAGAGAGGGAGAGAGAGAAGGAAAGAGAGAGAAAGAGAGAGAAATATATAGTGAACTAAAAAGAAAAGAGAGAGAGAGAGAGATAGAGAAAGAAATATAGAAAGCGGACCTCCGTGCATGGAAGACTATGATGAGTAGCGAAGCCGCCGTCCCAATAGCCAGGCCTTCGATCACATTGAAGAGCACAGTCGCGAGAAGACAAACGATGAAGATGATCTGAATGTGAGAGAGATAAGGATAGAGAGAGTGAGAGAAAGAGAGAGAGCGCGCAAGAGGGAGAGGGAGAGAGAGGGAGAGAGAGAGAGAGCAAGAGTGAGAGAGAGAGAGCGAGAGTAAGAGAAAAAGGGAAAGAGAGAGAAGAGAAAGAGACAGAAAGAGAAGGAGAGAGAAAGAGAGGAGAAGTGAGATTAAGAGAGAGAGAGAAAAAGAGATTGAGAAAGAGAGCAAGAGAGAGAGAGAGAGAGATAGAGAGAGAGACTGAGAGGAAGTAATTGGAGAGCCCAATTACGCTCCTCCGTATTGCTTCTCTGATGACACTTGAGCATGCATGTGCATACATTCTAGAAGACGCATTAAAGGAGCTGTCCATGGAGATTACAATGTTGCTGAATTTTTTTGTTAATACTATCCGGTTCAACTAGAAACATCATTAGGAAAAGTGAGAATGCGTCCTGAATGGGTGCTGAATAGAAAAACCACATTTTCCCCAAGCAGTACTGTAGAATTTAGGGAGTGACTTCATCACTCCTTGCCTACTTTCTCCGCATGCACACCCTCATTCTATCAGAGAGAAGGTGAAAACTAGGTGCGAAGCGGCAAGCCACGCTTGAGATTCGAAGGAAAAGAAGAGAGGCAGAGAGAAAAAGGCTCACAAAGTCTAGTTTGTAGTGATGGATACTGTGCTAGCATACCGCCAAAACTTTTTACAATATCATGCGCGAATTCAAACGTCAGTTTTTCACACGCGGCTTCTAAACTCCATGGATAGTTCCTTTAAGGGCACAAACCCTTCGTCAAATATGTTTTTCCTTGTATCCCCCAAATTGGAGCTAGAAGAAGAAGAATAATAAAATGCCAAAAAAACGTACGGCATCCGTCTTCGAGGCACGAAAGAGTGTCGGAAGCTGCGCCAGCTTCATGAACATTCCCTTGAGAGCAACGACGATTATACAAGAGAGCAGACACTGAAATTGGGTATTATTTTTAAATCCCAGTACTGAAATTAGCAATAGCAAAAAACGACTGCTACTATTGTCAGTAATAAATATTTGGCAAGAAAAATAATATTCTTTTTTTTAAATTTAAACTAAAAAGTAAGGCCGACAACTCACCACGGGAAGCTCTTCTAAGACGGGTCCGATGAAGAGGATGACCGAGAGTAGCATGATGCTCGAGAAGACTGTGGCTAGCTTTAAAGGTATTCGAGTATATTTATGCCTTTTGAGAATGCATTATTTATGCCCTTTGAGACTGCACGATTTATGCCCTTTGAGAATGCACTATTTATGATGCACGTTGAGAATGCTGGACAAATAAAAATAAAATAAAATAAAACCTGCGTCTTCGTTCCCGCCGCCTCGTAAACGAGCGTTCTCGCGAGCGCCGTCGCTGCGGGCCAGACAGGAAAGAAGGAGCTCAGACATTCGAGGACGCCTAACGCGTAGAATTCCTAAGATATTTACTGGTTTTGGTTAATAATTAATTATTGATTTCATTATCATTCATGAAAAAACAATCTAAATGTACTACTTGAGCTTATGTTATTCTCATTTTAAATGGAAAAGGGTAGCCAACGAATTGCGAAAATAATTTCTTTACTTACCTGTCTAACGTCAATGTCGTACTTGTGCTTTTTGGCAAAGAGTTTCGCCATGGAAATAGAAACGACGAGGATGACAATACTGATGCAGATGGCATCGAAAAGTAAGGTTGGGAAGAGATCAAGAAGTGGCAGACGAGCCGCAGGCAGTCTGTAATAGTGATAATATAACGAAGGCGGAGCGAGGACACATTTCAACGATATGAAAACTGACCCCGTCGGAATTGGCCCGACAACTTTGATATGATATGCATCTTGAGCGTTGAGTAAACATGACACTGATGTCCCGATAATAAGCTGAAATTGAGTAAAAATCATGCAAATTGTGGAAAATAGTAGTCTATTACTTAATTTTAAAAAGATTTTATTTGTTCGACTTGCTGCTTGCATATCGCGAACAGCTATGCACATACATATATGTATGTATACTTCCGTTTATTTGCTTATCAGTGCAGCTCAAACAGATAAGATGGAACGCTAGCTCTCACTCCGTTCGTTTGTTTCGTATATGCACAATGAATTCTCCTCTTTCTTCCTTGTGAGAATGTCTCCCTATGAGGAAGGTGTAATGAAAATAGCTACTTTCCACAGCTGTTGCTAGGAGATTCCTCCTGCCCAAAATCCGATATGTTAATCTCTTTCTCGAACAGAGCTGTTGGATGAGGAAGCAGGAAGATATGAATGTATGTATGGTCATACATAGACATCTTCGTCTGCAGCTTAAAGGTAAACAAATACATTTTCCAACATCTCACCACCATCAGATCGTATGGAATTGGCAGCGCCGTAAACTCTTTGAAGACGGGATCGAGAAAGGTCTTGAACATGAACAGAGTCGAGATGGTGAAGATGGACGCAGTAAGAGTGATCGTATTCGCTTTCTCGCGCATCTCGAAGACATCTCGCAGAATCTTTGGTGAATTTTGCTACGGTTTTTATCTTAGGGATAAAAAAAAATTGATTTTCGGAAAAAAATAAAGATTTTTATAATAAAAAAAAGAATAACAGATTGCATTATCTCTGAAACTTTTTTCCAAACTTGACTTTTTGTCAACAAAAGAAAAAAAAAAGCTGACCATAAATAGCTTGCCTACGCCGCTTCTTCTCGGAAGTGGAATACCGGTGAGCTTGTCGAGCTGTGCGACGAGAACATGGAAGGCGGCGCCTACCGTGAACGATGTGATCACTTGCTCTGAGAGCAGTGTGACCAGGAAGTCAAGGCGGCACGCGGCCATTGCTATCTCAACAACGATCAATTTGCACTAATTAGAGCAATTAATATTGTTTAATTAATTAGACCAAAATATTGTCTAAACAAATTCACAATATCAAGACTGTTGTAGTTTTTGGCGAAGAAATTTGTTTCTTTTTATCAAATAGAAAAAAGATCCAGCTTAAAACCTGAATAATGCCAACGAGAAGTGCAAGAGTTGACGTGACGTCAACGCCATAATCAAGTCTCATCTCCTGTTCGATGTCTTCGGAAACGTTTAGCGAAAGACCGGAGAAGTAATCGTCAGAAACGCGGACATTCGCCGCACCCGTCATCAGAGAGACCACAGCGAAGACTCCTAATAAGCAGAGTTTATTTCTCTCTCATTACATTTCTCTTTTCTACTACATATTTGCGCGATATAGGTAACGTCAATTTTTTTGACAAACCTAATGAGATATGGCGAGAAGTGCCAAAAAGCATGTAGAAAAAGGGCGCAAACAATGAAGTGTAGAGGCCATTCACTGGGCGAACGCCAGCAAGGGAAGCGTATGCGATGCCTACAATCAATATCGTCATAAATAAATAAATAAATTGAATAATTAATTGGCTCTATTTTAATTGTCCCCTATCATGCTACCTTGTGGAATGTGCATGATGCCGACGGTAAGACCGCCGATGGCGTCGCTTAGCAAGTTCTCTCTGACATTATAGCGAGGCAGCCACTTTGTGATGGGCACAAAGTCCATGAGTGGCTCAGCCACTTGGCGCTTTAGGCGTGCCGGCGAGAAGAAGGAGAGCCCGCTCTTCTCCACTTCCTCGTCGCTCGCTGCGTCCTTCATCGACAGAACACACTCGCCGTTCTTCAAAGAAAAAAGGATTTCTGTAAGTTTTACAAGAACTTCTTAGTCCAATTCAATTTTTATGTTTACTAATTTTATATATAACAACAAAAAAGAAGCTTTCATCGACACATACGAAACAGTATGATAGCCGGAGAAAAGAATAATAACAAATGTGAATGTAGAATGACCTGACAAAAACAATATGATAGCGAGAGAATAAATGTAAATTGACTGACGAGACAACAAAAAATGTGCTAGTGAGTGTGTGAGAGAGAAGAAGACTAATAAATATAAATGTAGATTAACATGCCTGACATCTCGCCTCGGTCTGCATTGTCTCGTCTCGTCGCCGTCAACCGAGCCCTCTGCGCTCCCGCGGGCGCATTCAGCGAAAAGAGACGCGGAAGGAGCGAGGAAGATCAGCGTGAGTTCATTTTACAAGATTGGGCCTCGTTCCTTTGAGTGGGCGCGTCTGTCTATCTGGCTTCAAGACTTATCCGTTTATCTATTACTTTCATCTCTTCTCTTCTTACTGTCTCTCTCTCTCTCTGTCTCTGTCTATCTCTTTCTCTCTCTCTCTTTCTCACGCTCTCTGTTTCGTTTTATTTTTTTTTTTCTCTCTCTCTCTATCTCTCTCTCTCTCTCTCTCTCTCTTCCTTTTGACTCCTTCTTCAAACATTTTTTCTCTGACAACAGTTACATCTCGGAACGAACACTTTCCTTATATGTATGGGTCTCGAAAGGGCAGCGCAACAATGCTTATCAGCAAGGAAAAAAATGAAACGGCAGCCCTTGCCGCTTGGGAGCCTCAAAACGGCTGGTTGAAATCCAAGAGTGCAACTCTAGAATTGGAGGTGTGTATAGCAGACACAAAAAATGAAGTGAGGGTGTGCTGAAGAGAGCCGAATGAGAAGGTGCAAAGATATGGATCTGAGGGTGATAAAGTGGTTGAGAGAGAGAGAGATTAGAGAAAGAATGCAAGGGAAAGAAAGGGATTTCACAAGTTGGAGTAAGAAAGGGAGAGAGAGAGATGGGGAGAGAGTAAAGAGAGAGAGAGAAAGAGAGAGAGAGGGAGCTAGGAGAAAAAAAGATAAGGTGAGAGGGCGCAATAGATATGCAACGGAATGGCCTGAACGCACCGTGGCAACCAATCCAAAGAAGTCCGCCGCCCGAGCCACCTGTCTCAATGAGAGAATACACGCCATCTGAATGCAGACTCGCGCACGCCAGCAGAGAACCCTCACGTCATACTTCTTTCTTTTTTGAGCCCCTCTCACGCAGATACATACGAGCGGATAAGTCTTTTGGAAAGAGAAGATGAAAGAGAGAGAGAGAGAGAGAGAGAGAGAGAGAGAGAGAGAGAAAGAGAGAGGTGAATAAATGTCAAGAGAGAGAGAGAGAGCGAGAGAAAGAGCGAGAGAGAGACAAGAGAGTGTAAAAGAAAAGAAGCCATCCGAGCGAATAATCAAGCGGATATTTGAAGGCACCGCGAAGAGGAAGGCAATAATTCCAAAATCAGAGGGAGGGGGATGGAGACGAGAAAGAGATAGAGAGTAGCATTCACGAAAATGAGCTTGAGCCCTCTCGTGATGAGAGAGAGAGAGAGTGAGAGAGAGAGGGAGAGGGAGATGGAGAGAGAGGGAGAGAGAGCCACGTAAAGAGGAACACATGACGGCAGGAGTAGCGAGCAAACAATGACGCCAGAAGAGAGAGAATGTGGAGAAAGAGTAGGATGACGAAAGAAACGCAAAGGGTTGGAGATAGAGTGAGATAAAGAGAGATGAGGAGAGAATATTAAAGAAGGAGAGTAAGAGAAGGAAGGGAGAGCATGAAAGAAAGAGCGCGAGAAAAGAACGGATATTTAATGACATACATACACATGCACAAGTAAGAGAGAAAGAAATGTCAGAGGTGGCGTTCTTTCAAGTGCAAAGAAATCGGCAACGTGCATCCTTATCCTTAGTACAATCAGTTAACGAGAAGAGAAGCATTCTAGAAGGGGAGGGGGGAACGGAAGAAAGAGCAAGAATGAGATTAAGAGCCACGTGGCATTCAACTACTTTATGTTCAAAGATGAAGGATCTCTTTTTGAATAAACTTAAAAATTCTGGTAATGAACAAAAAGTGAAGAGAAGGAAGAGAAATCTAATAACATATGTTTGAAAAACACATCATGAAGCTGACGGTTGAAGAAATACAGGAGTGTAATAAAACGTCATAGGAGTCACGAAAGAAGAGTAAGGATAGAACGAGAAAAAGAGAGAAAGAGAGAAAAAGAGTGAAAAGGGGAAGGAATTGGGATTGAGAGATAGCGGCAGGGCGTGAAGAGACTGCCGATTCAACTCTCTCTTTTTTTTACTGCACAACCGAAGAATGTTGCTTGTGTGCCTCGGGCACATCTCTCGGAAGGCGGGCACACGTGTGATTTCCGTCTCAATAACCACGCATATCTGATTCGTGTTTCCTTACGTGTTCCTTAACATCATCTAATATATTATTAGCCGTGTGGTAGGCAAGGAACACATTTGCCTGCATATATTTTATCCTCCACAACACAGAAACGCAGACAATTCTCGGTCAAAATAATAAATACCCTTCCGTTCTCGAGGAGCCATTCGTGGAAGGCGATAGTGGAAATAACTAGAGCGAACTATTACAGATGATTGTGACTATAGTCATTATAATTATGGCTAATCGTAGCGCTAGTCATATATTTATGGATGCCTGACAGTTTGTTACTTGTTGTTCGGTAGGGCGGTTTAAGCAAGGATTAGGAGGGCGAGGGTCGTGGATCCTGCTTGATACTCAATCATCTAGCGTGACGTCTCGGAAGAGCTGGCCCATGCTCTCGTTGTTGAAGATGCGCCTGATTGCCTGGAGAGGGTGTCTGAGATCGAAGAGCTTTTATTAATTAATTATTTATTTATTTTAATATATGCATTTCTACATATGCATTTTTTGGCAAGTCACGGATGAAAAAAATTTTTATGGAAGCGCCCGAAACCTCGCAAAGCATGAGCGAGACGTCGACGGTCTGAATCTTGTGGCAGCGCATCTTCTGCACGTCGTGAGGCACCGTGTTCGTCACGATCACCTGTGTGCAATGCTCACTATGTATTTGAGAGAGCCAAAAACTCACGTTTGAATTCGCGCTTTATTGCCGGATCAACAGGCGAGAGAAAAAAAAATACGGTAGAGTTTAGTTTCTTTTTTGTACCTTCAAAACGAATTTCTGTGCGAAAAAATAAGAACGAAACTAATATGTATGTATGTACCTATCAATAAAAGAATTTAGAATTTACATTCGAACTTTTATGAAACCAGGTAATATGTACCTATCTTTAAAAGAATTTATAATTTATATTCGTACATTTACATACTGTCTTAACAAACCTGCGTGATGGGCGAGTTCTCGATAAGCGATGGCGCGTCGGAGGAGAGCACGCCATGTGTCGCGATCACGTAGATCTTGTAGGCGCCCCTCGCCGCGAGCACGTGCGCAGCCGCAACGAAGGATTGTGCGTCGTCGATGATGTCATCCTTTTTGGAAAGTAATTAATTAACTAGTTAATTAATTAGTTAATTAGTTAATTAATTAACTCATTCATCAACTTTAACGATGCGACAACAGTTTACAGTCAAGTGCCCGATGAAACAAAATTGTGTTTTTTTTTTGCATGTCTTAGGGACATTTCAAATTGTAAAACATTTTTCGTTGTTTTCATGTATTTATTTACTAAAACAAAGGAAATGCCTAAAAAGATTCTAAAATGAAAAGCCACCACTGACAACCATGATAGCAATCTTGCCACCGACATCGCCTACCACTGTCAGAGGCGGCTTCTCCTTTTGCAGAGTGCTGTCATCTGCAAAGATACTCAAATTCCTCATTACTGTCGCTTATTTTTGATGCAAAATTAAAAGAAAAAGGAGCCTTTCTGCGTCAGTTCTTTGTCAAGACTCTTCTATTTTTTCTGTCGCATTCAATTAATTCATTGTAATTCAAGCCTGCTGATAAAGATTAAGAAAGAAGTGTTCTCTAACATGATTGAGAACGAAACATATAGTAAAGTGCTATTGATAGTATCCTTGATTGAAGCATGTAACACATCATGGTGTTGCATTACAGGGATAGAGTTCGAATGTGGCCGTGGAGAGTGCGGAAGCGGAGGGAGGAGGAGGCGGACTCTGCCGGCCGTCCTCTTGGCCTGCTTCGGACTCTTCTTTCTGCTCGCCATGAATCACCGCCACTCCTGATTGTGAAATTATGTTAAAATATTTGTTATCGTCAACATTTCTTTTTATTTCAGTTTACGAGTATCAGCACACTTATGCCATTTGTCCTTGTCTGAAGCATAGACACTATACATTGCTTTATGGAGAATAAGAATCATTATTGTTCGAGTTTGAACTACCTACCTACTGAAATCACAGACTACATTTCTGTTGCTAGCAGCAGTAATGTAGTGTGTGATATCTGTTTCGGTGATAAGCCAGGAACGAGAACCAGCCGGTCACTCACACACATACCCAGACGCAATCTGTCTGCGTATGAAGTCGCCTTATTCATGACTCCCGGACTTTTCGCCACAATTACGGCATTCTTGTAGTCGGGGATCTTAAAAAAGGAGAAAAAATCTTACTTGTCTGTTACATCTGCATCAGGCGACGAAAGTTCGGTAGAAAATAGAAAGAAGGAATAAGAGTGTATCTCTCAAGTGATATTCATGTGTTTTGTGAATAAAACAGCTTTTCATTCCGGAAAGAAAAAGCATAATTGCACACCTGCTCCTTGACGTATTGTAGTAGAAAGGGCGAAGCGCGCAGATTGTCCACGGGCACGGAGAAAAAGCCCTGGATTTCTTTTCTGTAGAGATCCAAGGAGACAATGCGGCAGGCGCCTCAAGCAAATTGTTATGAAAACAAGTTGTCATTCAAGAACAAATTGATATGTAAACGTGCTCATCGATTTCGCGTCAAAAGTGGCCTCGAGGGTCTTAGCATGTTATTTGTTACATACATACATACATGCATACAAACGGTGCATACATAGGAGCAAAAGTAATGAGGACAGTAGCAATGAAGGGCGCCACAGATTTAGTAGACGACTAGAAGAATACGCGACAATTGACAATTTAGATCGGAGTCATTTTCTTACCTGCCTTGCAGATGAGATCTGCTACAAGTTTCATAGCCACTGATGAGCGACGAAGCATGCGGCACTGCTTGGAGTACGGTAGATACGGCATGACAACGGTGATTGTCTTTGCTGTCGATGTCTTGCATGCGTAGATGAGAATGAGCAACTCCATGACGTCATTGTTGACATTTCGGAATCATACTTTTAATCATACTTTAGTAAAGTTTAATCCAGTTTATTTTAGTCGTCTTCTCTAAATCTTATCCGGTATACAAATCTTTTAACATATGTCCATACTTCATGAAATTCGTAGCCCTTTGCAATGCGGAAGAGCAAAAGGGATTTAGTGAGCAGGATGTCTCCTTACTTGGATGCTGACTGGATAATGAAGACGTGCTTGCCACGAACACTCTGCTTGATGTCCACAGCTGTTTCTGCGCATACATTCAAGTCATTAATTTAACATTCAACATATTAACTTACTTAGTTTAATAATAACTTAAAAATGTTTGCTAAAATGTTTATACCTCGATTTGTCTTGTTATAAACCGTTGCGTCGCCCGGCGCAATTCCAAGCCGGCTGAACACACATTCATCTATCGCATAAGGAATATATTCATCCTTTGGTTTGTTTTTCATTTTGATGGTTTTGTTCTGTCTCTAGAGTTTATGTAGCTTGTCATGTAAATCAATTGTCACATGTGAGCATGGATACCGATGCTAGATGGACTATATGGGGTCAAGTATGTGAGAAGAATAACCAAACAAATAGGCTAAAATTCAAAAGGGAGAAAGAGGATGAACGAGAGAGAGAAAGTGAGAGCTACGGGGAAAGGCAGGGGTGAGAGAGAGAGAGAAAGAAAGGGAGAGCTCGAGATATAGCGGGGGAAGAGGGAGATAGAGAGAAAGAGAGAGAGAGAGATAGAGAGAGAGAGAGAGAGTGAGAGAGAGAACGAATGCAATGGCGTACCTGCAGACAAGACGCGCCAGCTCTGGATGCGAGTTGCCGGCCAGGACGACCATGCCAATGCTTTCATCTGATTTGTTGCGGAAGGAGGCCATGAAGCAATCTTAGAAATATGCTTGCATATCAAAGTTGAAATGATGTGCTACACAGAACTCGTATCATATTATCGATAATGAACGGCGTATAAAAAGCTGCCCAAGCGAAAACAACAGCTGAAAAGTGTTGGTAGAGTAAATAGTAGTTTGCTTGTTCTGTACGGAACAAAGCTTATTTATACGTATACACGTTTTCACGGGAAATTCAAGAGATAATCTCAAAAATAGCTGACGACAAGATTTGAAGTGAAAAGGTTGGTGCTGGCAGAGGAGTGAGTGAGAGAGAGGGAAAGAGAGAGAGAGAGTGAGTGAGAGTGAGAGAGAGAGAAAGAGAGAGAAAGAGAGAGAAAGAGAGAGAGAGAGAGAGAGAGAGAGAGAGAGAGGATGGCAGTTGGCAAACGAGGCGGGCAGGTAGCTTCTGATGTACTTTGATCTTCTCCTGGTGAGAGACCCCCCTGCCCACCTGCCATTTCCTCGTACCTGAATAGCTGCCATTCTCTTGCTCTTTCTCCAGCTAGCTCTTGCTACTCACAATCAACTCTCTCTCTCTCTTTCTCTCTCTCTCTCCATATCAATTTCCCTTCTGCTGCTTACTCCATATTTTCTCCACTTTTTTTAACGAATCTTGTTTGACCTCTGTTTTCTCTCACTCCCATTCACAATTATTGCAAATTTTACTCACTCATACAACGTACCTTGCTAGCACCTCGAATATTGTGCCTTTCTCATGCCGTCTACACCACAGGAAGCTTCTCTCTTTTATCTTATCTTTTCCTCATTCACATCGATATCTTTCTTGCATAATCTTCCTCTGATCTAACCACTCTATCAAAATATTGTGCTCTTAAAAACAATAAAGAACAAAAAACCTCCACACATTAACGACAATAAAAAAATCCTCAAAGGTTTTGGTGAACATTGATCATGAAATAGAAGCGAAGTATTGTGTGATAATAGCATAAATGTCTGAACAGCGCGGTGAGGGGCCGCCTTCGATTTTTGTACTTTCCTCGACTGCCAAAGGGAATTGAATGATTAAGTCAACCTTTTCTTCTCTCATCTTTTCGCCTCTTCAATTATCTTTCATTGTCCGGTTTCTTTTTTGCCACAATCGGAAACGCCACTTTCTCAGTTCGGTCGCGCTCTGTTGACTTCGACCTGTTCCGGCACAACAATTTATCTTTAATTTTTCACGAAGTAAAACGCACAAGAAAATATAAAGCGAGCAAATTACTTAGATTAATCGTGGGTGTTATTTTTTGCTTTTGCTAGCCATATTAACTCTAATCGACACAGACAAATGAATCATTAATTCTCATGAATCGCATTCTGCCAATCTTCCTCCTTTTTGTCTTCCTTGTTCATCCTGGTAGCCGTTTGACAATCGTGTTGCAAGTGACAGCCGTGATGAGAATTGTCTGACCGGGTCGATGTCAGAACCGGCCGTTGCACTGGACCGTGCCGCACGCAGTGCCCGGCTTGCTTCGCAGTGCTTCGCGAACGGGCCTTACGAGACGCTTGCACGGTCGCGGTTGAACTGAACAGAGAGAAGGGAGGGAGCAGAGAGCTTGCAGAGAAACAGATAGAAAGAGTGAGAAGGAAAGAGGGAGAGGGACAAGGGAAGACAGAAGGAGGCAGAGTGAGAGAGAGTGAGAAAGAGAGAAGGACAGAGGACAAACTCAGCGAGGGAAAGAGGGAGAAATAGTTATTGGGTGAAAGAGAAAGCGAGGGAAAGAGGGGGATAGAGAGAGAGAGAGAGAGTGAGGTAATATATATATATATTTTTTTATATATTTCTGCTATCCACCTGCTTGATATAGATAGATAAAGTAATAAATTAGCATTAATATCCCGAATAACATTTATGAACATACATATTTTTGTTAGTAGAACATATTTTACTACAAATTGAAGATAAATAAAGAAACTAAAACCAGATCGCAGGCGCACGGGCCCATCGGACAGAGGAAACAGAGAAGCGGTGAGAAGATGTTGAGGAATCATTTTGAAGAACATTCTAAGATGAAGCCGTTTTATTACTTATTTTTCTGTTCGCAAACTTAAGTTAGCCGTTTTTTTGTCTCAAAGAATTGTTCATGCCGGCAACTACAATTCTAGCATATTTGCACTCTTAACTAATTGTTTTATCTTTTATACTTTTCAACCAAAGTACTTTTCAGAGCAAGAAGTGCTATTCAAATATTATTCAGCGCACGAAATGCTGGCCATTATATCCTGGTCACTTCATCCGTCTTCTCCGCTCGCGCCTGGTCGGGTTTTCTCACTCTTCCTTCTTTGCTTCTTCAAACATTCGGCTTGGCTTCTTTATATTTATTAAACCCTGTGAAGTAGTTCAGAATTTCAAATTTCAGGTATCAGGTCCTGACACGACGACTGAGAGGGCAGACGAAGCACCATGTTGCCGCTGCTTCTGTTGATGTTCGCTGCCTTTGTGGCGGCGCCGCCGGTGTCGGAAGTCCCGCGCCATCTCGAACTTCACAGGTATTGAAAATATATTCTACATACATGGCCAGAGGCGCAGAAATAACCGCTAAAAATCACATCGCAAAAAGAGTTTTCACTTCTCAGGGATTCTTCGAGGCCGGAAAGATGCTTGCTGCTTCCATGAATACAAGTGTAAATAAAAAATAAATAAATTTGGTTATTACAAGTATTCTACATATATGTATGTATGTATACAGGTGGATCCATGCGAAGACTTCTACGGCTTTGCGTGCGGTGGCTGGGTTGCTGCACATCCGATTCCTGTCAACTTATCCGATTATTCGCCCTTTGAACTACTTCAAGATCGAGTTATCGAAGCGGTTAAAGGCAAGAGAAAATATCTTGCAACAACTGTAGTTGAACGAAATTACTTTGTAAGAATACATGATAAAACCTTCAGCACTCGTTTTCGAAGGAATGCAATTTTTTAGACCTCCTGTCGTCCCCTCTGGATTCTTCTCCATCAAAGGCCAAGCAGATGGTCCATTCTCTCTACCGGGCATGCATGGACAAGGAGACCATTGAGAGCGCGAAGGGAGCCCATCTCATCAAAGGAATCAAAGTCTCGCCATCATTATCATGTCTTTTCTCTCTTTCAATCACTGCTCTCTTTCTCTCTCTCTCTCTCTGCTGTCTTTCTCTCTCTTCTCTCCCTCTCTGTCTCTCTGCCTCTGTCTCTCGCTCTTTCTCTCTCTCGAACTCTCGAACTTTCGAACTCTGATACCGTTTCAGGCTCTCGGTGCCTGGCCGATGCTTAGACTGGCATTCGGATGCCTTTGACCTGACTTCCCTGCTTGCCCGCGCTTCTTTTCGCCTTCCAACAACTACTTTTCTGACTCTCAACATAAGCATCGATCCCAAAAATAATACGCGAAGGATTCTTCAGGCAAGCTCTACAAGAACGACTACTTATATTTCGGAATCTTTTTTCATTCATCTTTTTTGAGATATGTACATAGATCTCAGATTTTCTTCAGCAGTTGGTCAGCTACATATTTAAATTTAGCTTGGACAAGGAGTTCTCGCCTTCGTAAAGCCTGGTTAATTTTATTTCTTTTACATATTTAAATTTAGCTTGGACAAGGAGTGCTCGCCTTCGTAAAGCCTGGTTAATTTTATTTCTTTTAAATATAATTTATACTTTTATGAACTGTACAGAGCGACAACCAAAATACCGGGGTGAGAATGAATACCAGACTTTCCTAATATATTTTATCCAAGGTTTCGCTAATCGCATCCGACGCTGGCCTTGAAATATCGAAGGAGAAACTCCTCGAGGACATTGGAAAGGTCTTCGAGCTGGAAACGCGACTGAGCGACCTGAACGAGAGAGAGGGTGAAGAGAACAGCACAAATCTTCTCAGGTTCAGCTAGTTGCACAAGGCCTTCCCGCTTGTTCGTTTGCATCTCTTCTTATTTCTTCCCATTACTATGTATTTAAGCTTATAATATTATATGCAATAAGTGGTGAGAGTTTGCAGATTGACTGGCCGCGGAACTTCACAGTCTCAGCTCCGTCGCTTCTCGCCTACTTCGATGCTGATCCTCGCTTTAAAATCTATAATTTACCCCTCCTGCAACTCTTGAACCAATTGCTCAAGTGGGTCTAACAACAAAAAGTGAAACAATCTTACCGTAATTTAAGTACTTAAAGAGATAATATTTAAGATTTCTTCAATCCTCAGAAGTCCATACCTATCATTTCGACATACTCTGTTAACGAGAAATTGTTTCGCAATTCATACACTCATTGAAGCAGTATAGTTCAAACTGTGAATAGAAATCCTACAGTGAGACCGACTCCCGTGTACTGACCAACTACATCTTTCTCCAGTACGCGTACGCCTACACACCACAGTTGGACTCGAGATATGCTGAGATTAGAAAGGCATGCATGGAAAACATTTCTGATTGTTTTGAACCTTGAAAGTCTCCTTGTTGCAGCGTTTGAACAAGGTCCTACACATTCAAGAGGAGTCAAAGGAGCGGTTTGAGGAGTGTCTCTCCGCGGTTGCGCGTCTCAATCACGCGCTAGGCTCTCTTTACATCGAGAAGCACTTCAAGGAGGTCCGTGGCTTCTCAAACAGGAGACGAATCCTTGCTTGAGGACGCGAAAGCGGCTGCGGAGTCAATGATCGACGAGATCAGCGCAGCTTTCCGCGAGTCAATCGAAGACAACACGACAACCGCACAAGGAATGCCAGAGCTCATCTTAGAAGCTAAATAGTTCAGCCTAATAGTGCGTCCTCGTAATACTATCTGCACTCCTCAGAACTATCAAATAATTTTACTCGTGCAACTTCTTTCAGGAAGCACTGCCATCGTCTCCCGCAAGATTGGCTATCCCGACTGGATTGCGGATAACGAGAAACTGGACAACTTCTATGAGGCTGTAGGTAATTTATAGATGCCGAAAATTCTGAATCATAAAAAATAAGACTTCCAGTTGGACGTCCTGCCAACGGACTCGTACGCCGAGGGAATGACCAAGCTTGGCCGATGGAAATGCAACTTTGCATATGGCAGCCTCCTCAAGCCCCTCTTCGATCGAACCGACTTTTCCGGGAATCCGACCGCTGTCAACGCTTACTACCATGGACTACGCAATGACATCAGTCTGCCAGACGACTTTCAAATTATATATTCGCTTAAATGCTCCGGAACAACTCTCATGTTCTGTGTGTAGTTACAGCAAATAAAATAAAAATATGCATACATATTGACAAATAGTTCAAAAACATTTATTGATTGCCAGCTTTCCCTGCCGCGATTCTGCAGCCACCTTTCTTCTGCCACGGATTTCCACTTGCATTCAATTATGGCGCCATCGGAACTATAATCGGACATGAATTCACGCATGGATTCGACGATGACGGTGAGAGATGGACAATTTTGAGCATTTATTAGAAGCTTTAAGTTCCTTCTTTTTCGGAAAGAATATTATTATTATTATTCTTATAATTATTATAAAATAAAAATAACCCTCCTGTACGGCGCAGGCAAAAACTATGATGGCAACGGCAACCGGCACGACTGGTGGAATCCTAAGCCGCACTCGCATTAAAGTCGTACTAGCGAACCTGCCAGAGTTTGCTGAGGTCACATTGAATATTGCTGTAGATTGTATCAATAATTACATGCTGTTATAATTTAAGAAAAAAAAACATTTAACAGTTGTCAACGCTCTACATTCAGGCATACAATTGCCCGGTCGGCTCTACTATGAATCCTGCAGATCGTTGTACAATCTGGTAAAAGGCAACCATATCCCGAACCCAAGCTCTTCACAAATAAATAATTGTTTTGACTTAATGAAACTGCAACCACACAAATTGAAATAGATGGAGTTAGAGAGGGCAGAGAGATCGAAATGAGTAGAACAGAGGAGTAACTTCCATGAGGCCTCACCACAGATAGTTTTGGAGACTTCGGAGTGAGTTGTGCAATCAGAACTGTTGCTGCCAGCGAAAACATCTTCTTCATTTGCTCAAGAAGAATGGAAGAAAAAGCGACTTTGTTAGGTGGTGGTTTTTAACAATAGAGTTTTGAATTAGCTTGACTTTCGCACGGTATTACCTTAAAATGGAGTGAGTACTACGATCTCAGGGTTGTTTTAAAAGCGGACGTGTGTGTGTGTTTTTTTTAGGGGAGACGCGTGCGGCTTGGGTTGGTTTATATTCTTGCAGGGTTCTATGCTTGCAGGGTTCTAGAGTTGTTGTATGCGTTATTTCTTGTGTTATTTCTTCGATGAAAGCGTATTTAGGCAAACTGCAAGGGTATTCTTGCCCTTTTTACGTTCATTAATCGCTTGTTTCGAAGATATTTTGCGTGTGATATTAGAGTCGAAAAAAGATGCTAAGCTTTTTAGAAGACGAAAAACACGAAAAGCAATGTCATCATCGAGTCGCGTCTACATTGGCCGCCTTTCTTCGCGTGCTTCCGAACACGACATTGAGCGCTTCTTCCGCGGCTACGGCCACCTTCGTGATGTCGTCATGAAGAATGGCTTTGGCTTTGTGGTTAGCCATTCTCATTCATTCCCTATATTCTAAGCATTTATTTTTTTTCGCCCAATTCTTACCATTTGCCAACTAATTACTCTGTTCGTTTGACACGAGCAGCACAGTTGGCCCGCGCCTAGCCATCAGCTGGCACGATATATTGCCGAAGCGATATATCGACTTAACGTGGCAACGAGAAATGCTGGGCTCCCTTGCAAACTGAGATGCAACTTGGCCCATTTTTTTGGCCCGCCCGACCATCAGATTTCGCCCTTGAATTTTGGCCACCGATTTATAGTTATGTAAGATTCCAATTTCTGGTTCGCAATTTTCTTTGCAAAAACTCTTACAATTAGCTTCCAGTTCACAAAGGCTCTGATTATCTCATTCCGATGCAGAATACGGCTCCCGAACTGCAATATTACATCTGAGCAATAAGAGTTCGGTGGGTCATCATCTAGCTCAGTTGCGAGAAGCAAGCCCAATCGGGCTGAGGGCCGAGCCCTCCTAGGTTGGGCCCGTCCCAAGAGGACCGTAGAAATTTGAGCCGGCCCTCCTGTTTGGGCATCTCTGCTTGCAAGGGAAAGTTTCTGCAGGGATAGACTGTTTGTTCAGCGTCGCACATTATTGGCTCTTTGTTCGTTGCACACGATTGAATGCTTGGTGAGAATAGAGATGGTACTTGCATTATTTTTACAGCAGAAATTGAAGCGCGCTTTGATTTAAATTGTTATCCACACGACAGATGATGCTGGGTTGCCGGAGGATAATGTTAACATTACAAGTAGTAGTGTTGACTTGGGATGCTTATTCAACAAAAAATAATAATAATGATCAATTAAATTTGTGGTGATGTGAATAGTATATATTATTCTTTTCAGGAGTTTGACACGTCGCGCGATGCGGACGATGCGATCAGCGACCTGAACGGGAAGGAGCTGGCGGGCGAGCGCGTCCAGCTCGAGCTGTCTCGCCGCCGTCCTGACCGTGGCAGCGGCGGTGGCGGCTTCGGCGGGCAGCCGATGCGCCGCGACGCAAGGCCTCAGCAGTTGCTCATTTCTCCGAGACCCCCCTCCAATCACAACATTATGACAGAAGAGGCCTAGAAGAGAGCCTAGAACAAATTCTCTCTGACAAGCGGGAGGCTCTGTCGAGGTCATCAAAAATTGACCGAGACACTCTGACATCACTGGCTCTCTCTCTTCTCTCCTCACTCTCTCTCTCACTCGGTGTCGCTATGACTGGCTATCTCCCACCTCCCTCCACTCTCTCGCTGTGACTGACTGAAACACGCATTCTCTGCGCCATGGTTCTGCCGAGATTCGTGCACAGGCGTATGGTTTCTTGATCCCACAAGAGAAGGAAACGCGAAACTGCAGAATCTGTTGGTAGAACTATTTAATGGAATTATAATCCAGCTAGTCACTTTTTAATTGAATTGAAACGCGGAAATCAATGCTATTAAAAGCCCCTTTTCTATAATAAAAAAAAATTAAAGCTGCCTGTTGATGTCTCTTGAACTTAATGAATGACCGTTGGAATGTGCCTTCAGGTACGGCCCTCCAGCAAAGACGCGTCACAGACTCATCGTCGAGAATCTCTCTTCTCGCATCTCGTGGCAGGCACGTTGAGAAGGGCTCTCTTATCATTTGACTATCACTGAAGGCATCTATGTACTTTGGATGACGTTTTCCAAATCATTCCTTTTCCTTTACAGGACCTTAAGGACATGATGCGCTCGCACGGTGACGTCACCTACGCCGATGCGCACAAGGAACGACGCAACGAGGGGTGAATATCTTATTTATTTACTTATTTATTTATTAACATCAAAGTGATATGATATGACAACACTTCAACTTCATCGTTGGGTTGTCAAAGAGATTCAATGCCTGAAGCCTTCTCTCACTTCTCTTACCCTCACCGCTTGCACACAGAATCCTGTGCTTCGCGAGTCGTGACGATCTGAAGCGTACGATGGACAAGATGCAGGGCAAGGACGTGAACGGACGCAAGCTCAAGCTCATCGACGACAGCGAGAAGCGCAGCGGTGGCGGAAGCAGCCGCTCGCGATCAAGATCGCCCAGGTAGACTGATGCTATGTAGTTGAAAAGAGGGAAAAGCGTGGACCATGGTGTTCTTAGTTTAGCTATTGCTGTGATTTCATTCTTGCTTTTGATGGGGTAACAATCTTATATATCGTAACTTAAAAAAAATATATCGTATCTTTCAGACGTTCGCGCTCTCGCCGAAGTTCTCGTTCTCGTTCTCGCAGCAGGTGCTTGTTCTTCTATATTAGAACCTATAGTTGCTTTGGTGGCTCTTCTGTTAGCACTTTTTGGTTGCTCCTTCGGTACAGTATATGGTGCATTCATGACATAAGAAGTACTGTAAGCGGATTCCTTATTTGAGCCGTCGTTCGCACTCGCGCGGCAGCAAGTCTCGCTCCCGTAGCCGCTCCAAGGGACGTGACGCAGCCAAGAAGAGCCGCAGTCGCACCCGCTCGGCGAGTCCGAAGAAGAAGGAGAATGGAGGGGCAGGCGACAAGGACAAGTCAGCATCATTTCGGGCCCTCTAAAGATCCACGAATGGTGGTGGTGTTTTAGGCATTCCCAATGCATCCCTGGGGTTCTTTAACTAGAAAAAAAATAAACCCCCCACTTTTACCTATTACGAGGACACTTGTTTCTTGTTTTCTCTGGCTCTCAATGATGCAATAGAATGGGTCAACTAGATCTGCTAGAATATAATGAATCTGCGAAAAATTCAGTATCGTTTTGAACAGAATTGTATTCCTTTTCACAAGCCTATTTCAGGAAAGAATGATCGCTAACAAATGTCCAATCTTGCAGATCTCGTTCCCCAAGAAGCGCATCGCCCCGTGGACGCTCCTCCGCATCTCCGAATGGCCGTGCTGCTGCTGACGAGAAGTCACCAGTCAAGGAAGAAGGAGGCCGCGACCGCACTCGCAGTGCGTCGCCTGCTTAGATCCAGCCAAAGACTAAGACATGCAAGCCACCCCATTTCCACAACCGAGAGACTGCGAGATCTCACCTTCCCCCTCCCATGGTCGTTAACTATTATTTTTATTTGTGTCTTATCCTTTTTTTATTCTTCTCACTCGCCCATTATGAATCTGTCTAACTACATTGTGCATGTTCCAACTCCCCTGAATCAGCCCGCCCCCAATACCTCAGTCTATATTCCCCGTTATCAACTAATATGTTTCTTTGGAGTGAAGTGTCATGAATTGTATTAAACTATGAACTCATTATACTCTTCTCTTATTTATTGGCAGTTTCGCGTTGTACAGCTATTCAATATTTAATGTCAGGATTTTTTTGCTGTTGCTTTCCTGTTGAACACCAAGGAAATGTTTAGTTCTGAACTCATTCGAAGTTAAATGTATTTTTGTTTCTTATTGATGGATGATTAGTTGCGAATAAAGGAAAGTCGGGAAAGAAATGTTGTTCACCACAAGTAAACTCGTTGTCAGTTGGAAATTCTTTGGTAATTTAAAAAGTCTATGGATCCTATAATGTCATTACTTCATATCCTATTGCTGTCGGCGTATCGCTTTAAAGAAGAAGAGTCGAACAAGAGAAAATAAGATGCTAGACTTTTCCTTGTGCTCTTCCAATGTTGCTGCTCAAGCCAATGATTCACCATCTTTCCTTTTCTGCTTACTTTTGAACTGATTCACCAAGGAGAGAGGAGAATGTACATATCTTTAAAATTCCTCCAGCTCTGTTATAGAAGAATACTCTTTAGCAATCGCTCATCTTTTCGCACCAAAAAGAATGATTTCGTCTCTTTCTCTTGCCCTTAAAAACGTGCATTTAAGAGAATAAGTCTTAGACGACCACGATTTTATCATTATTTCCTTGCCTTTCTTGTTCGTATTTGAGGGTTACTATTGTATTTCTGGCTAGTAAACTTCCCCATTGCTATTGCTTACATTGTGTGTAAGAGGGCACAGCAACATACATGCTTACACATTGGAGAAGTCTCCATACTTCGCACTGTCATATCTGTTCCATTGATTGTGCAACACGCGAGTTTCCTTTCAACTATTTGCATACACAAATTCTATGGTAATTCTGATTTCCGTTTAATTACAGAAATGTAACTGTCGCCATACACGCGACGCCCTTTCACTCCTTTGATCGTCATAAATGCACTTCTACTTTATTTCCATCAAAATCCCGCCACATAAAGTTAAGCCAAAAATTGTTTCCTTAGAGAAGAAAGTTCCATGTTGACGAACTATGTCAAATGCTTCTCTTTTAGTACGAGATAAAAGCATCGAGCGAATAACGGCTACGATTTGAAAAGCAGACGGAGCACGTAATGACAGAGCAATTGCGAATACGACAAATCGAGCACGAGTGCTTACGACGACGAAAGTGGACATCAGAATAAGTTGCCATACCATCTCTGCTTGTTTCTGGCACGGATGCCTTCACTGCGCTATTTTGCCCATAGTTGTGCAAGAGCAACGGATCGACGACTGTTCGAAGTCGTTCCAGTGCTCCGCGTTCAAGGTCGACAAATCTCTGACGAGATGAATCAACTCAAGAGGAAACCGGGAACATCAGTCAGAGGACGTCGTACGCCCATCTGCCACACCGCTGTCTCTACACTTTGTGAACGACGAAATCAGCTTTCGCGATCCCCTGCCCCGAAGAAGCATGTCAACCAAGCAAGTTCATTTCAATTTTTTTTTTGTATTATATGTACCTATTTTCCAGACAAAAATCGTCATTGTTTCGGTGTCGCTTGAGACGGCTATTTCGATCGGAATCAAGATTTACATTGCCTTCGATTAATCCAGACAATTCTGTTTTGATAAATAAGAATTATTAGAATGTTTTCTGCGATTGGACATCTCACGCCGAAATCCAAAAAAATTATAATACTATTAACAGAATAAGAAATATTTCTTCCTGTTAGAAAGAAAGTCTTGGAGGAAAAAATGCTTTGCGAAGAAATTACAGATTAAAAAATTGAGCGATATTGTCGCAAATAAGAGATAGTGTGCCCGCTTTTCGCTGGTGGACCAGTCGGATGCGCTGCTCTGCAGCCTTGTCGATCTTGACTGTCGCGGCAATAATAGCGATGTTTTTTTTTCAAATTATGTTTTTAAGGAGTTTCATTTTTTTTGAAAAATAAATTAATGGATTTAAAAAATACATATTCATTTGTATAAGCATACGGATTATTAACAGTATATACATAGTATATGTTGAGTAGCAAGCAACACAAAATATGGATATTTCTTGTGGGAAAGCGGTTGATGGTGAGAATGGAAATCGATCTTATGCCGGTCTTAAAAAGGATGCGATGATACTGAACTATTCATTCAACCATTTCGCCTTTTCCGATTTTGTTATCTTTCATTTCTCCGGTAACCTTTTTATCGAAAACCTCAAAATCAATCGGAAACGCTCTTTATCAGTGCGGTCGCGGTCTATTGGCTTCGACCGGTTCCGGCACAACAATTTATCTGTGACTTTTCTCGACGCAAAATGCACAAGGTGATAGAAAACGAGCTAATGACACAGGAAGTCGACTGGTACTTGTTACATCATTTTCGTCATACTTGTCTACACATAGTTCCTATGAATGAGATAAAAATGTTCTTGAATCACACTTCAATATGACTAAGAATTTCTTTGAAGCAATTTTTCACTAATTTTATTGAACTTCAGTGCGCGATTGTGATTAAAGAGCGACGGCGAGAAACGTCGTTCCGGTCTCGAAAAGAAGACACCGTTTTCGTCGATGTCTGCTGTCTCGAAGAGAGCCTCCTGGGCCGGAAGCGTTCTCTGAACGAGCACAAGATAGATGAACTGGCTAGAAATGATGATGAGCGAGACATTTGTCTCGATGGATACATGACTGGGTACTAGAGGGTAAATTGATGAATTATTTAAAAACAAATATGCATGAATAAAAGGGCAAAGTAAAGAAATAAATATGACAATCGAGCTGATTCGAAAAAAAAAGAAAGAAAAACAATAATAATCACAATGTTGTCCTGGCCACGGGCGTGCAAGATCGGACGGAAACGAGTGTTACGAAGGAAACTTCGTCGTTTCATCGCGCCCTCCGACTCGTACGCCGCCCTCAACGTCATCCCATCACCATCTGGAAAGAAGAAAAGATTACATTATGCAGCTCTTTCTTAAGAACTCTGTCCCTTTAGTCATATTTTTCCTTTTCTTTTTTTTTTCAAAAAAAAAATATTTAAGCTGCTAATACCTCGGTTACCTATTTTTGTGTATCTGTTAAAATTTTAGAAATTTTAGATATACATATGTATATAGACGGCTTCCCATAGAATAAGCTTGAAAAATAAAAATGCTGATAAAAATATTCGAACACTGTGTGAGGATAGCGGCGAAGGCAATAAGGGCGAGAATGGAGAAGTGCATCAAGTAGCAACGCAACTATTGTGAAATCTTCCTTCTACAAATACGGTTTTTTTGTTTACATTTTTTGTTGTTACATCACTAGAGAACAATAAACATTATGTACTAGTACATGCTTCTAACCTAAGGAAAACGAAAACAGCGGTTAGCGTTCAACAGGGACATCGCCAAACGGGTTAGGCTCTCGATTCACAAGCGAATTGGGTAGCGCTTTGAGCAAACGGATCTTCAGCTTAACAAGAACAGGTAAAAGAGGTTTAGACTAATTGTAATTAAGAACATCAATGGACTGAAAGTGTAATTGATGAATGCAAGAGAAGTGAATCAACTCTCTAATGAAAGTGAGATCGTCTAGCATGCCCATTAAAGTCCATTCCTGTACTACTCAAAGGTCAGCAATGTTGGCGGGAGTAGGAATTCGGAAGAAGAGATGGTCTGTCACATGATCTCACAATCAGCAGTGGCCGCTTTATAATACTAATGAGGCATTGAATGGAGATGCGAGTAGCAGAAAATGTGTTAGCAATCTTTACAAAACGGTAGACACTTTCTTGGGAGGAGAGAGGGAAGCGAGAGAAAGGGGAGTGTGAATGGAAAGATGTAAGAAGTGCAGACTGTCACCGTACAACAGTCGCTGCATCCTCTACCGCTGCTGCTACTGCTGCAACCCTTTCCCCCTTCCACTCCTTCACCCCCCGTTCGCTCACTCTTTAAGCATCTCCGACCGGTCTGCTTTAGTTAGCGACGAAGACTGAACAGGAATGCATGTACGTAATGACCACTGCTCTATACTTAATTGCGCTTTTCATTAGAGAGCTTTTACACGCTTTAGAATTGTATATCTTTATCCTTAAAAAAAAACAAAGAATTCGAGAGCTTGGCAAGTGCTTGAGATAAGGACACCCAAGTATATGTATGCATATATTTACAATATACAAGAAGGCAATTAATATTATGCTGGTATAATAGGTTGAAAGAAAAGTATTTGACAGCATCCAACTCCAACCGGCCAAATGTGTACAGAAACGCATGCGCAAACTGAGATAAAGTATCGTTGCTTTATAGGAGCTGACTAGCAAATGCAGTGAGCAATTTTCTTCGCTGGTCCTATACCCGCTGAAACCCCTATATTAGTCATTACTTACAACAAAGGAAAAAGTTGCTCATTTTGCTAAATCTTCATCGATCTTTGAAGACATTGTTTTTAAGCTTCACGCTCAATTCGCAAAAGCGGCATGCTCCCAGCTCCTTTAAAGCATATGTAGATGATAAGTAAAGTAGGAATTGATGATTGAGGCAAGGATATGTGGCATCTCTTGAGAGATTAAAGCTTGGTAATTATAATAAAAAAATGGACATTGGCGTACGAAAATTTCCCGCAGAAGTTGAAGAGATAATATCAGTTATTGATAATAGTTGGAGGGTGTGCGGATGCCCTTGAAGAGATTTGGATTAAATCTACGGTAGTTTTGCACCATGAAGACGCCGTTCTCGTCAATGTCAGCATCTTCGAAGAGCGGCTCTTGGGCGGTGAGTGTTCGCTGAACATTGCTTTCTTTCATTCCATCTGTCCACTTTACTTTAGTCTTATTTTATACATTGAGACAACAAAAAACTTTCAAGGAAAGAGGAAAATTTTGAAGAGTAAAAGAGCAAACCTGATTATCCTTGCCCTGTAAATGCAAGAGTGGCCGGAAGCGAGTGTTGTGCAGAAAGGCTCGCCGAGACTCGGCGCCTGCCGAATTGTACGCGTTGATGAGCGAGATGGCACCGCACTCTGGAATCCTCAGTATTGTTCATAAGCAAAATCTTGCCCATTTTTCACTTCACACTTTGTATTTGCAAATGAAATATTTAAAAAAAACCTTGCAGAGTGTGTATGTAGAAGAAGGCCAGAAAGAAGGCAGTGGGTGTCAGCGCAATTCGCATTCGCAAAACGGAATCAGAGCAAGCCTGGAGAGAGAAAAATATTGTCATAGTTCAAGATAATTATTAGAATAGGAAGAAAATGTGCGATATCCTTCTCGAAGTAATTATGACATATGTACATATGTATTTAAAATGTCAAAAAAATTCCATGTTGAGGTATGGAAAAATAGTTGTTTTCTTAAACGGGAACATGATTGTTGAATGAGCATATCCTATTTCTCGTTTGCTCATCTGTGACCGGGGACACCTTTAACTTCTCAACTCTCTCTCTCTCCCTTTCTTTTATACTGACTACACACCTATGATCAAACTGTTTCAGTTCAAAGGCCGATTGCGTGGAAAATGGTCGTTTATCTCTATGTGGTCTCCCTCTCTATCTCCTTCTCTCTTTCTCTCTCTTTCTCTTGCTCTTTCTTTTTCCCTTCTCTCTCTCCCTAGCTAATTTCCTTGTCGTTTTATTTTTGTTATTTGCGAGAAAAAGCGGTTTATCACGAGATCGACCAAAGTTGAGAGAAGTACCCGTTAAATGGCAATTCCTCTCATTGTCAGATGAAAATGGCGAAAAAGAGCGAAACAGAAAGTGCCATGCACTTTGAGAGAATGAAGGAGACCCGGCAAAAACATGTCCTCTCCTACCAATGCAAGTAAGATATATGTATGTATATGTAAATTAAATAAAAGAATTAAAAGTTGTTATGAGTGTTGACTAATGCAAGCGATTAGTGTTTTGTTAACAAGCAAAAACAACAAGGGAATAATGGAGTACTACCACAGCAATTGAATGCGATTAATATCATACATAACTGAACATCATTTTCATCAGGTGAAAGTCCTGCGTAGTGTATAAGCCAACGGGTTTGTGCATCGGCCACCGAGAATAACATTGAATGGATGTAAACAACTAGTGTGCAAGGAAGCTACAGAAAGTCAACCCATGCGCTATTTCGCCTTTTTCACGATGAACCTATCTGAAACTTGAAATAGGCACACGGCAATGGCTAAGAGGACAGTGAGGAGAACGGCGGAGAATTTGAGGAAGCAGAGGAGGTCACAATGCGGCGGCTGCCACGATTGAACTGCCAAAGAGCGGGGAAGGGGCACATGGCGAATGGTTGTGTAATCATGAGAGAGACGATGGAGAAGGAATGGGAAGCAGTCCAGTTCAGCACTGCTGCCGCCCCCTCCACCCTGGGAGGAGGTGGTGCCAGTGCAGTGGCCACATTGGGGCGAGGCCAAGCAGCTCATCACCCTGCAACTCAAGGATCTTCCTTATCATTTTCTTATCTTCTCTTGCATTTCCTGGTCTCTTTATATGATGGACGGAGGCTACTCTACTACGTCACGACCGACGGTCTCTCGGCTCGCCCGCCCTGATATTGAGAGACCGATCAACGCTCCCTGGTTTTCCAAAGAGCACGCATTGGTGGCTAATGAACGCTCTCTTTGCGACTTTGAACTTCTCGGGTTGCGTCTGCTCACAAGATGAAGAGAGCAGCTCAGAGAACGACAAGACAAGATGGGCATGAGAGGAAGCAGAAAGAGAGAGAAGAGAGAGAGAGAGAGCGCGCGAGAGAGAGAGGGAGAGATGAAGGAGAGAGTAAGAGAGAGTAGAGAAACAGAAAAGAGAGATATAGAGAAGCAGAAAGAGAGAGAGAAAGAAGGGCGAGAAACAAAGGGATGGTGAACATCTCGTAAGAGAAGAAACGGTCCCACGTGAGCGAATGCAAAATAGAAGAGAAAGCTGGTACTGTTTCTCTATTCCATTTGCTTCTCCCATCAACTCTTTCTCTCTCTTACTCTCTGCCTCTTTCTTTGTCTCTCTCTCTTTTCTCTCCCCTCTTCCTCTCCCTCCTTCCCTCTCTTCCTCTCCCTTTCTCCCTCTCTCTTTCTAACCATTCAAGGAGCGGTTTGGCGCCACGCCGTACGAATGCAGCTGTGAAGTTGCGCTCGCCGCCCGTCTCATAGCCGGGGAAGAACTCGATAAACCCTGCAGTGAAGCACTCATTGGCGCGGTGATTGCGTCATATCTTTAATTGAGAAGAATGCTCATAAACGATAATAGATTGAAGAATGAGTGCAGCAGAAATTGGAAAAGGACCGAAAATGAGAGGTTTTGCAATGTTTTTTCACAAATTAATTGAACTTCCGCAGAAAGTGGTGTTAGGAACACTTTTCCGGAATTTAAAGACATCCATAGGGAACATATGTAATTGCAGAGGACATTATATGTGTAAAATAAAAGGCTAATATTCCAAGAATATTCAAAAAGTTTTCTCCAACGAACGTTCATACTATATCCATTCACAAACATATATTTTTGGGTGATTTATGACAATGGGAGTCTCGAACTCCAATGTAGTCGCAATATATGATCATTGTACATACGCATAGTTATATGCACTTGGTCATCTCAATCACAACAACCACAAACTCACCAAGCGAGGCTGGCTCTTCGATGGCTACCCGGCCGATCGTAACGAGGGGCGCAGTGGCTGCGCCAAACTCCTCGAAGAAGTCGCCCCGGAGCCATTCGAGATCATCGCATAGCCAGACGACTCTTCTGTAATCCACCAGCGCATCCTGTCACAATAGACATTATATTTTTCAAAAGGATTTCATGTTCCGTTGATCAGCAAATAATTTCATTGATAAGCTAAGAAGAAAAGAAGGATCCGCAAAAATAGAATAAAAATTGAAATGAGAATAATATGGACTAACATAAATGTAGAACGGTGTTCGCGAGATTAACGAAATATTCAAGCTGCCATAAATGTCTTCAAATCGTCGGATTTCAACGTTTCGTAAAAGTTGCACCGATTGCTGTTCAAGGATTAATGTTATGTATGTTTCGAACAATCTTTTCATAAGGTGCTTCCTCACCCTATCATCAATAATCTGTCCTTCTTCATAGACTAGAACGTTGGTGTCTTTGTAATACTTGTGAATAGAGGCAATGAGCACGAGAACCTGCAATTAAAACACACGTGTCCTGATTGATAATAACAATTCAGTCAGTTGTTGATGAAGAAGAGAAATGTTCACGCTGCTGTGACTGACTGTTTCTATCTTGTTAGCCTTGCAAGTTTCTAGTTTCTCTTCTCTCTGCTCTGTACCTTCTTGATATTGGCACCTGCACGAATGATCCTTTTCTTTCATATATGTACATATTTGTGCTGTCTCACTTGAGAAATATTAACTTAATTTCCGTTAAATTAATAAAAAGAAACAAATAAACCTTGGCTCTATTCGCAGGAGTGGTTCTCAGTGCGAATGCGACAGAGTTGTCGTGGTCGTGATGGTGGTGGCTGTGAGAGGAGAGACGAGAGGGTGCGGGCGGGCACGGGAGGCAGCGGCCGCACAGCGCCCGCTCATGCTTGTCTGGATAGCACGACGGCGAGCGGTCCGTCGTGCTGCAATTGGCGCAGCCAAGGGAGGAAGCGAGATGCCAGAGGCCGGAAGGCAGAACGGAAGATGTCCTATCTCGATACAACAAATACTGCAATAGAATTTATAGAAAATTTTAGAAGTCACATTTAAAAATAAAACAGTACAAACATATAATTCAAACTAAAAAATTTTTTTAAAGAATTAAAAGCAAAATGATATTCTTGACCTTTTTTCAAGGTGACTCACCAAAATTAAAGAAAAGAAAAGAGAAAGAAATTGAGCGATTACTCATTTCAAGCTCGCACTTTTCGACGGCAATTAAAGGAATTAATCAGCGCAGTTTCTTTCTTCTTCCCTATGGAAGAAGCCGACTTGAATGTGCGTCATTCGGAGAATGCTTTTCGTGAAGAAAAAAAGCGGGCCAAGAAGGAAAAAAACAGACAGAATTCGAATTCGAAGCATCTCGCAAGCCAAATAATCTTATTGATAACGTTAAAAAAGGAAAGGTTAAAAAGTCCTACTTACCATGACTTGAAGCGAGAAGACGAGGACGAGCAGAAAGATCTTGCGTGCATGCCTGGTCAGCATGATGTTCGATGGCTATGCAGTGCTCGCCCCTCTGGACACTCACTCTCCGCTCGCTCTGCTCTCATTCTTCCTTCTGCTGGCTGGCTGGCATGCCTCCAAATCGATGCTGGAGCCTGAGGCTCCCACTGCTTCTCATTCGCCTCCTCTGGGTGCGCGGCAGTAGTTGCTTGCTATCTTTGACCATGTTATTTATTCTCTTTCTTGCTTTGTCTGATTTTATCATGTGCATGGGTGGTAACAAAAGGGTGGTGTCACACTCTTCGTCCTTCTACAGTTGTGTGTGGACACGGAAAGTGCACAAGACTTGGTCGAGAAGCCATATCACAGATGTGTGTGTGTGTGGGGGGGGGGGGAGAGAGAACTGAGAAGACCGAGGAGGGATGGAATCAACACCTTCTTCCCCCCTCTCGGTCTCGGTGGCCGTTCTCTTCTAATCCTTTCAGCGTCGTCGCTGCCTCGAGTTCGATGGAAATGAAATGTGTATGTGTGTGCACATCGAAGTAAGAAGGAGTTTAGAGGGTGAGAGAGACAGAGAACGCGAGATAGCGGCTGAGAAGTTAAGAAAGAAGAGAGAGAGAGAGAGAGTGGATGAGGAAATGTTAAAGACAGAGAAATAGAGGAATACAAAGTTGCACACTCTGCATGGTTACACCCATGTTCGACCAAAAATTGATGCATATTCGGGCTTCGTACGTTCTTCTTCTCCATTCTGTACAATATCTTTTTTTTTATTTTTCAGGCATAGGATTCATAATATGCACTTTATCTTTAACCGTGGTGATGGCTGTTTTTCCCTTCTTCAATAAATGATTACATTTACGGAACACTTCAGCGTCGCCGCATTTGGGGCGATTTATGTAAATATCTGAATGTCATGGAAAATTGAAATGGACGGAAAGGGGAAAGATATAAATCTGAAAGACAGCGAGAGTACGAATGGGAGAGAGGGAGAGTGAGACAGACAGAAATAGAGAGAGAGTGCAAGAGAGACAGAGAAAAGTGATAGAGACGGTGAGAAACGGTTGATGGTGCGGTACGACGACGGAGGAAACTAGAAAGTGGGCTACGGTGTGGACTGCGGGGGGAATGTTTGTGCGATGACTCGTGCGGGCGTCTTTCTTCATTCTCTCTCTCCCTGTCCCTCTCTCTCTCTCTGTCTCTCTCTACTCCCTCATTCGCAATGTCTCTTTCTTTCTCTCTCTCCCTCTCTCTCCTCTCTCTCTCCATTTTCTCACTCCTTCATTCTCTTTATGTCACTAATTCTTCGGACCCATTCACGTATTATGCCTCTCTCTTTCTCTCTTGTTTTCTTTCTTTCTCTTCCTCTCCTTGTTCTCTCTCTCTTTCTTCTGTCATTCCCAGTTAGTACTTTCCAGTGCCGCATGTTTTGAATGAATCCGTCATTGCAGCGGATGAAACAAAGCAATACAAGGCTGGCTGCAAGGCTCTTCGACTGGAAAGCGGCAGAAAAAAAAGGATTATGAATTTCGTACGCTGCGCGGATATTGAGAATTAGATGGTGATAGATTGAAATAGTGATAGATAAGGTAGAGAGAGAGAAGAGAGTGAGGGAGAAATAGAGGGAGGGAGAGAAGGAAGAGGGAGACAGATTGACTGAGAGAGATGGAGAAAGAACGGAAAGAGAGGACAGCTAATTGGAATATTGCTGGTCTTCGAATGGTAAACAGCTGTTTTGGCGGGGACGATGTTTGCGAATCGGCTGGGGCTGGCATCAAAGACAGTCGGTTGTGTTCCACACGGGGAGGGGGGGGGAGAAGCTTCTCTCGATCGACTGAATGGTTGCGCCATTCATCATGGGGGCACTCGATTCATTCTGCTTTCTCTTTCTCAATTCAACTCGATCTTTGTATGTACAAGGTAGTCATAGGCTGTGGCATCATTTATTCACTTCATGAAAGGGTCAGAGAGAGAGAGAGAGAGAGAGAGATGGAGGGAGAGATAGGAAGAGAGAGTGAGAGGGATGGGAGAGAGAGGCGGAGAGCGAGAGAGGGAAAAAAAGACAGCGAAAAGGATGAGAGAGAGAGAGAGAGAGTAATCCGAAGTGGCGACAAGTGCAGTCTTCGATCACATATCCGGAGAGCGCAATTGAAGTGCACGATCGGAGGAGGAGGAGGAGGCTGGCTACTCCTGTTCTGTTCCGATGACTGCCGGCCGAGTCAATAGCTGCATGCATTTGTAAGCGGGAGAATGGGATAGATGACGACTGGCCAAATTTCAAGCCAGCAAGTTGAGGAGAGAAAAGAGTGAGAAAGAGAGAGAGAGAGAGAGAGAGAGAGAGAGAGAATCATGTAATTGAAAGAGAGAGAGAGAGGGAAGCGAGAGATTGGAGAGAGAGTGAGATGGAGAGAAAGAGAGAGAGAGAGAAAGAAGGAGAGAGAGAGAGAAAGAAGGAGAGAGAGAAGGAAAGAGAAAGTGAGAGAAAGAGACGTAGATGTAGTTGCGGTTGCTGCTGGCCCGGCTGGCGCTGGCTGTTCCATTATAAGTGCGCGTCTCACCTTTCTAGGGCGGACGCATCTCCTACTCTCTATCCTCGCCCAACAATGTTTCTCTCTCTTCTGAACATGGCTTGTGTTTGGCACGCAAAAAGAAAGCTTCTCTCATTCCCTCTCATCTCCCAACCTTCTTCACTTCCCCGGGGGAGATTGCTCATATGCCTCATATCGAGCAGGTTGTACTTATGTACATATGTACATACGAAAGCTGGCAGAAGGCTAAATTTAGTCTAGCGAACATCCATTTATTTTGATCAATCAATTATCATTGTTTCGCCCGTGGATAAAATGAATGATGATGATAATGTTCACTTCTTCAGAGGCGCACCTTCACAGTGCGCTCCCCCCTCACCCCCTTTCTTCACCCTCCTTGATCACTACATCCCTTTGGTGGAAGAGTGGCTTTTCCCTCCACCCCTCTCCCCGATGCGAGGATGGAGGGAGTGTGTAAAGGAGAGGAGAGTGCGCAACGTGCTTGTTTGCACCTCGGCCCTCTCTTCTCTCACTCTCTTCTCTCTTTCTCCTTCTTTCTCTCGCTCTCTCCTTTCTCTCTCTCTCTCTCTCTCTCTCTCTCTCTCTCTCTCTGTCTCTTTCTCTTCTCGCTCTTTCTCTCTCTCTTTCTCCTTCTCTCTCTCTCTCTCTCTCGCTCCCTCTCTCTCGCTCTTCTGACCTCTGTTACATTTTCCTCCCTTTCCTTTCTTTCTCTGCTGCCCTCTCATCCTCCCTCGCTGCCTCCTCTCTCTCTCTCCCCCTGCTGACCTAACAGTCTCTTCCCTGGGTGCCCGTCAGAGGCTGTCGCAGCTTTCGTCATCTTTGCATCTAAGGGCGTTCTTTTTTATATATGTATATTTCTCTGTCGTTCCTGCTCGCTATCCGCACAGTCCATTTCTCTCCTTCTCTCCTTCTCTTTCTCTCTCCTTCTCTTTCTCTCTCTTTCTCTCTCATTCTCTTCCTCTCTCTCACTCTCTCTCTCTCTCGCCTCTCGCCGTTGTTCTCTCGCGCCCTGCCCGTCTCTCATACTTGCCGTTGTATCTCGTCGGCGCCGACAGTCGCATCTCTCCTCTGTCCTCTCTCTCACCAGACTCGGGCGACCTTCACCGGTCTGTGCCTGATGGTCCGTTTCAGCATGGCCTATGTGCCCGTTCAATCTTTCCCGCTCTCCTCTCTCTCTCTCTCTCTCTCTCTCTCTCTCTCTCTTTTTCTATCTCTCTCTCTCTCTCTATCTCTCTCTCTCTATCGCTCTCTCTACTTTACTCTGTCTGTCTCTCTGCTCTCTCTCTCTATCTCTCTCTCTCTCTCTCTCTCTCGTTCCTCTCTTATCCTCTCTGCCCTCGATCAGCCAAGTCCACTTTTAGCGTCCTGCTCTAAATGGATGGCCCAATCGATCAAATCATATTGCGTAAGTAGCCTTAGAGCCGCTAGGGCACTCTTCCTCTTTCCTCTCTCTCTCTCTCTCTCTCTCTGTCTCTCTGTCTCTCTGTCTCTCTCTCTCTCTGCCTGAACGCTAAGCCGGCCTCGTTTTTGGTTCCTTACCTTTAATCCATTGCTCATTTCACTCACAGAGATCAATCTCTCGTTTGATCTGGTATCGTTCTGATTTCATTGCATTCATTATTTTCGCCGCTCTAACTGTGAGTTTCGGCTCAATTTAATGTTTTGACACCACTTATCATTGAACAGACTTTATATGCTGTCATATTTGTCTTTTATTTCCCCTAGGCCATCTCTCTCTCTCTCTCTCTCTCTCTCTCTCTCTCGTCTCCTCCATTTCTCACTCTCACTCTCTTACTCTCTCTCGTCTCCTCTATTTCTCACTCTCACTCTCTTACTCTCTCTCTCTCCTTTTATTTCACCTTCCTCTCTCTCTGTGTCTCTCTTCTAATAGCCCTCTATATTTATGTTTAGCTTTCTTAGACGGCATTCTCTCCCAAATTCCGGCACCGCCAGACTATCAATAAATGCCGAACAACAAGCACTTTCTTCTCCCTCCTTTATTTTGCATTGTCGGTCTGGCATCAATCCTTTCGCAATTTCTCCGTTCGAACTTCCATCCGAGTTTCGCTTGTATTTTTTCTTCTTCTTCGCTTTTTTTTATCTTTTCTCCTTTTTCAACTTTTCTTTTTGGCATTGCTTTCTCGCCTCTTTTCCGAGACGATTCGAAGATGAATCAGTTCTGATTCTGCGTATTTCTCTCTCTGGCTCTTACTCATTTGTAGGCCGCCTAAGGGGGAAAAGGCAAAGAAGAAGAAGTAGGGCGGCTGAGAGGGCAATCATTCATTCTTCTCCTTCTTCTCCTCCTTCTTCTGCCGTTAGGAGCAGGAGAAGGGTTTGCTCCTTCTCCTACCCTACTTTGCATTCCGTACCTGCCACTCTGTGCTGCTGATAATGGCCGTCATCCACCAGTAAAAGTGAGAGAGAGAGAGAGAAAGAGAGAGAGAGAGAGAGAGAGGAATGGAGATAATACGAGATGCGGAGAGAGAAAAGGGAGAGAAAGAGAGATAGAAAGAAAAAGAGAGGGAGAGAGAGAAGGAGACAGATTACCATCCATTTTACGAGCACAAAACTAATCACTCGACTGCTCGGCAATAATAAGTAGATTACTTTTCTTCTTTTTTATTTCCGTTTTACATCACCCTATTGATCATCTTCAATGACAGACCGAAATAAGTGTCTTGCCAAACTTTAGAAGCCCGTATTTTAACATTTTTTTATTGATGTTAAAATGGTTTTCCCTAGATTATAGTCTCATCCTTTTTTCTGCATAATGTCTACTTCCCGCAAGTCATATCAGTTAGTCTTATCTGGTATCTCTTGTAGTAGGCGCCCCGCTCTCCTTATCTCTCACCTTTACTTTATTTCTCTCTTTCTCTCATGCTCTCTTACACTTCCTCTCTCTCTCTCTCTCTCTCTTCTCAAAGATGATCCGAGATCATGAGATCCGCGGACTCCGGTGGCTCGGACATGAGTACACGGATGACCTTGGTGTGTGTTCCCTTTTCTCTTCTTCCTCCTCTTCTTATTCCGTCGCCCGACTCCTTCTTCTTCTTCTCTCCCCTAGTCCTTCCTTGCCACCCCTACCCCCTCCTCTCTCTCTCCTCCTCTCTCTCTCTCTCTCTCTCTCTCTCTCTCTCTCTCTGCCCCACCCCTCCCCCACTCCACATTCCAATCCTCATCTACCTTTTCCTAATTTTGATTACTCATTCGCCTTTTGAAAGAATTTCCCGGCTTGTTAATGGTGCCTTTTTCTATATACATACAACTGACGACTGTTAAAGAAATTCACTTTTTTTCAATTAATTAGCTTGCCGAAAATAAAACGATGAATAAGGATTGAATGCTTCATCTTTTATTGGCAAGCGTGAGAGAACGATTTGTCGCTTCACACACAGAAAGTCTGCTCATCTGGTCATTGCTTCGAAACAGCGCGACTCCATTGAGTGACCGGCAAGAGGCAACAAGAGGAGACGATGGGCTGACTCTCTGGGAAGCGAGGCAGGAGAGGAGAGAGTGAGAGATGAAGAGAAAGAGGGAGGGAGAGAGAGGAGAGAGTGAGAGAGGGATGAAGACAGAAAGTGGGAGAGATAGGAGTGAGTGAGAGAGAGAAAAGACAAAAAAAGACTAATCGTTAGAGGCAGAAGGGAGAGAAACAAAGGGAGATGAGGGAAGAAACCGGAGAGAGTTTGACGAGGGAGAGAGGGAGGGTAGGAGAGAGGACAGAGAGAGAGGGAGAGAGATAAAGAAAAGAGAGAGAGAGAGAGAGGGAGAGAGAGAGAGCGGGCGAGATTGACCGATGCGCGGACCTTCTTTGTGTGCGCATACAATCAAGCCAGGCGTCTCTGTGGTGAGTACCAACGAAGAGGTGACATGACAAGCCACTTCTTTCTTTATCTCACCATCAGAGACTCGTTTCTTTCTCTCTCTCTCTCATTCTCTCTCTCTTTCTCTCTCTCACTCTCTCTCTCACTCTCTCTCTCTCTCTTGCATCCGTCGCGTGCATTCTTCCTTGAAACCTTCTTGGAGTCACCCATTTTACAAAAATATTAATAATAATTTTCAACTAGTTTCATACATGGTCACTCTTCCTTGAATCTTCCCAGGAGCCGACCAAAACAGCGTTATTTGTGTGTATTCTGTTCAGAGTTCTCTTCCATAATGGACATAAACAGAAATAAAATTAACAATTTTCACCTATGAAGTGTCACAATGCTACATTCCTGTAAGAAGTTCCTTTTCTTCTAAAGCTACCGTATCAAGCGCAAGCCTTGAAAGGTTCTTCTTGTCTCGTCGTTTGGAGTGGCATCATGGTCCCTTGTCACCCCCTTCCCCCCCCCCCCCCCACCAACCTTTGTCCTCCTCCATCTCTGCCGCGCACATTCCAAGTGCAATGGCCGTAACGTGCGCAGATGGCCCGTGGATGCCCTTGCTTGGCTTCTTTGCGCTTTTCCCACTTGCATCTTTTCCCCCAATTCATTCTCTTATTCACACGTCGCCCCTTTTATACAATGCTCTCCTGGTCAGCCCTTTTTGCGCATTTCTTTCAGATCGCAACAGCCCTCATTGTCAGAGACGTTTGCCTTTTATATTGTCTTTTGAAAACAACCAGATACTGATATCTTTTATACATATTTCCACAGTCGAAGATTGCAAATGAGGGAGGGTTTCTCTGTTCGGTCTCTCTCTTTCGACTCAAGCTTTTGCGTTCAACTCATTCAGCATTCATGCCTTTGCTGGATCTTCAAAGTGTCATCTAACAGATCCTTCATTGTAATGTAGTCTAAATGACTGTTCAGCCTTTTTTTCTTAATTAATGAATGACTCACAGATCAGGAAGGTATCAAAGATTCATTGATTTTGTGACATTGCTAAGACCCGAGTGGCGTTCCTGCTTCCCTTCCCATTCATTCTCGTTCTTTTGCATTGTCGGGGTATTCTCGTTTGAGCTGCTTAAGCGTGGAGGGAATTCATCATTAGTTCGTGTCCAGAATGAGACTTGTCTTGCACTAAGAGTGCCTTTTAATGTGTTCTTGGGCCTTTTTTGTTACATGATCAAGGTGGCCGGAGAGAGCGAGAGAGAGAGACAGATACAAGAAAGAGAGAGAGACATAGAGAGAGAACAGAAGATAGAGCGGACTCAGTGTCTGGATCATAACACTTTAATTCTGATCATTACCGGTCTCAAATGTTTAGTGGGATCTTTTCCTAATCTGTATATATTCACTTCCATAATAATCTCTGCTTTAGCCAGAAGCAGTCTTATATCAATCTCTGAGAGAGAGAGAGAAAGAGAGCGAGAGAGAGAAAGAGAGAGAGGAAATGTACTTTCTTTGATAACACCTTTCATGCCCAACTAATAGGAGGCTTGGGCTAAGTGTTTATTACTTATTAGAGTGGGCAGTCTTCTACGATTCCTAGAATGCCTTGTTTGTCTCTCCTCTTATTGTCGCTACTCCTGACAACGCCCATACGTGTCACTCGGTCCGAATTCTTATCAAATACTCTCGACATCACAAAGGTGGTAAATACACAATTGTCTTGCCTGTTCGGATACCGCCTCGCCTTCCTAAACACTGATAACGAGCAATTTTTTGGAATGCTATTTACTGCCATAATTTTGTGTTCAATTAAATGCCAGAAAATTTTTAAAAGAAAAATCATAGTTTTTTTCATGAAGATTCTTCATTTTCTGATACATCCTTTTCTCCAGAATTGGAAGAGACGGCGCCCGCTCTCATGTAAAGATGAATAGAAAGAGAAAGCGAGAGAGAGAGAGAGACAGAGAGAGAGAGACAGCAATAGAGACAAAGAGAGAGGGAGCGAGAGAGAGAGAGAGCGAGAGAGAGAAAAAGAGAGGACTGAAGGAGAGAGTGGCCGATGAATTGTTTTGATGATTGATTTAGGTCAGAGCGCCTTTGGGGGCTGGAATCGAGGCGGGAGCCCGTCGTCATCTCTGGACGGGTATGCACAGAATGGACCGGCCATGGGGGAGATGAGTTGTGACGAGTGAAATGTTGAGGGAATTAGTGAAGCTGCATTATGAGGAGTATTAGAGAGAGAGAGAGAGAGAGAGAGAGAGAGAGAGAGAGAGAGAGATTAGGATACTAACCAAGTCTGAGAAAGTGAAGGAGAAGGTGGGATGTGTGACGCATAGCAGGAATGTCGAATTGAACACGGAGTTGGTGTGATTGGAATTTCGGGCTGAACTTTGGTGAATGGTGATGGTTCAGGAATACCAAATGAAAACCTATTACGTCTAATAATAACTGAAAATTAACAGTTATTTGCATCGATTCCGATACAGTACTACTGTTGTGCTTTGAATGAAGCAGTTGTTTTAAAAGAAAGATTTTTTTTAAACTAGGACTTGCTCGATTGGCTTATAATGACCACTTAGAGGCAGCATCAACACTCTTTCACTTTCTGGCATCTTTATTTATCTATGATCTCTCTCTCTCTCTCTCTCTAATTCTTTGTCTTTCTCATTGTTCTACCATCTTCGCCTTCCTTCGGTCACTGGTTTCCTTCTCCCTTCGGGCAAAAGGATGCTAACTCTTCTTCTTCCATTTTCTGTTGTTACACACACACGTGTCTCAATCTGACGCCGCATCCTCCTTCCTATCTAGCCTGTTCTCATAGTGCTGTGATCTCTTTCTTTTCTCTTACCCTCTCCATCTTTGTCTCTCTCTCTCTCCCTCTCTTCCTCCTTCTCCCTCTTCTTTCTCTTCTCTCTCTCTCTAATCCTCTCACCGTTTCCCTTCTCCTTCTTCATCAATGTTACGGAACTTTCTTACTCACTCTGGTCACGATCAGAGAGATTTTTCACACATCGCCTCTTGTGCTACACACTCTCTACTCAATATCTCTCGGGGTATCCGTCGTTCTTCTTTTTTTCGCTCATTCAATATCTTGCAATCTTTCTTACTCACTCGCCTTACTATCTTTCCCAACCTCTCTATCTCTCTCTCTCTCTCTCTCTCCTCTCTCTCTCGTCGTGTCTCCTTCATTTCTGCACACCAGATTCTGAATTCCATTCTTATAAATCATTGAATAATTGGTTGAACATCTGCTTTTTTCTCCCGGAATGCTTTCTCGGGCGAGTAAGCCACAAAAGGCGGCCTTTGATGTTCTCTTTCCGTATGCGTTATCCGCACCCCGAGCGATCTTCTAGAAGAAGCTTACTGTTTATTTAAGCTTTTGCGCGACCGACTATTTTCTCCCGCTTGGTTGTTTTGCGCCATATTGTTGGTGAATGAAAAAAGGAATAGGCGGCTGTCGGTTTTCATACGTATCACTGGAAAACGGCTGCTATTATTGGACTTTTGTTACTTGTACCGGATCATTCCAGGCTTATCTTGTCATCGTCCAACTTAAATGAATCGATTAACTAGCCATGAGAGAGCGAGAGGGCGAGTAAGAAAGAGAGAAAAAGAGAGAAGAGAGAAAGAGAGAGAGAGAGAGAGAAAGAGAGTTGGCATCAAATTAGCCCTTCTCTCTCTCTGCCCATTCCGTTGGCAGGCATTCAATGATTGATGATGACTCTGGTGGCTCTAGCGAGATAAGCTGATTCGTGTGGTGTACTGGAATGGCACGAGTCACCTTTCTTCTCCTCTCAACACCGTCCACTTTCTGTCCTCCTCCTCCTCCTCCTCCTCCTCCTCCTCCTCCTCCTCCTCCTCCTCCTCCTCCTCCTCCCTCCTCCTCCTCCTCCTCGCTCCTCCTCCTCCTCCCTCCTCCTCCTCCTCCTCCTCCTCCTCCTCCTCCTCCTCCTCCCTCCTCCTCCTCCTCCTCCTCCTCTCCTCCTGCTCCTCCTCCTCCTCCCCTCCTCTCCTCCTCCTCCATCCTCCTCCTCCTCCTCCTCCTCCTCTCTCCTCCTCCTCCTCCTCCTCTCCTCCTCCTCCTCCTCCTCCTCCTCCTCCTCCTCCTCCTCCTCCTCCTCCTCCTCCTCCTCCTCCTCCTCCTCCTCCTCCTCCTCCTCCTCCTCCTCCTCCTCCTCCCTCCTCCTCCTCCTCCTCC
>CALZFC010000028.1:0-42532 GCA_945643635.1 Allodiplogaster sudhausi
AAAAAATCATGTGTAACAAAAATTCGATCAGGATGAGATCCGAACTCACGCGGGAAATTCCCATTTGGATTAGCAGTCCAACGCCTTAACCACTCGCCACCTGATCAGACAATTTCATACAAAGACAAAGAGTTTGTCTTTTGCCACTGTGCTCCATATTTATGAAACACTGCACAATGCGGTCTCACTCCGTATTCACTGTCGATTAAGGGGGTTTGCATTTTCGTATAGATGTGCAGCGATGTTCGAGTGGTTAAGGAGTTGGACTTGAAATCCAATGGCATTGCCAGCGTAGATTGGAACCCTGCTTGCTGCGGAACTTTTTGAAAATTATGTAAATAAATAAGATGAAAATAATCATGTGTACACACATTTCGATCAGGATGAGATTCGAACTCACGCGGAAATTCCCATTGGATTAGCAGTCCAACGCCTTAACCACTCGGCCACCTGATCAGACAATTTCATACAAAGACAAAAGAGTTTGTCTTTTGCCTGCTGTGCTCCATATTTATGAAACACTGCAAACAATGCGGTCTCAACTCCGTATTCACTGTCGATTAAGAGGTTTTGCATTTTCGTATAGATGTGCAGCGATGTCCCGAGCGAACCCTGCTCGCTGCGGATCTTTTTGAAAATTATGTAAATAAATAAGATGAAAAAATCATGTGTAACAAAAATTCGATCAGGATGAGATCCGACTCACGCGGGAAATTCCCATTGGATTAGCAGTCCAACGCCTTAACCACTCGGCCACCTGATCAGACAATTTCATACAAAGATAAAAAGAGTTTGTCTTTTGCCTGCTGTGCTCCATATTTATGAAACACTGCAAACAATGCGGTCTCAACTCCGTATTCACTGTCGATAAGGGCGTTTGAATTTTCGTATAGATGTGCAGCGATGTCCGAGTGGTTAAGGAGTTGGACTTGAAATCCAATGGGCATTGCCCGCGTAGGTTCGAACCCTGCTCGCTGCAGATCTTTTTGAAAATTATGTAAATAATCAGATGAAAATAATCATGTGTAACAAAAATTCGATCAGATGAGATTCGAACTCACGCGGGAAATTCCCATTGGATTAGCAGTCCAACGTCTTAACCACTCGGCCACCTGATCAGACAATTTCATACAAAGACAAAGAGTTTGTCTTTTGCCAGCTGTGCTCCATATTTATGAAACACTGCAAACAATGCGGTCTCAACTCCGTATTCACTGTCGATTAAAGGAAGTATCCAACGAAAGAATACCGTCTAATAAAATTACGTTTCAAACTGTGCTAACTCCCAACTGGATGAGCCTTTTTTGGCGCCCGCTACAAAATTTCAAATTTGAAACGTATGTGTCTCTACCTCTCTCGACTTCTTCATTGTCTCGCTTTTCTCTAATGTAATTATCTCTCATCTCTTTGTGAAAATGGGGTGCTAGTGGGCAAGACGGTCAGAGACTGCCTCTTCTTCTCACCATTGGCACTCCTTGCTTGGATCTGAGCATACCACCGCGTGCATCGAGAGAGACGTTTTCTACCGTATTCCATAAAACAATGCAAATTTCTCGCTAAATCTGACTTTCGTAAGCGGGACCACCTCTAATCGATCTTTTAGGCAAGACTTGATCATATGGGAACATAAAAGAAGAGTTATTTTTTCCTCGGATACTTCCTTTAAGGAGGTTTGCATTTTCGTATAGATGTGCAGCGATGTCCGAGTGGTTAAGGAGTTGGACTTGAAATCCAATGGGCATTGCCCGCGTAGGTTCGAACCCTGCTAGCTGCGGATCTTTTTGAGAATTATGTAAATAAATAAGATGAAAATAATCATATGTAACAAAAATTCGATCAGGATGAGATTCGAACTCTCGCGGGAAATTCCCATTGGATTAGCAGTCCAACGCCTTAACCACTCGGCCACCTGATCAGACAATTTCATACAAAGACAAAAAGAGTTTGTCTTTTGCCTGCTGTGCTCCATATTTATGAAACACTGCAAACAATGCGGTCTCAACTCCGTATTCACTGTCGATTAAGGAGGTTTGCATTTTCGTATAGATGTGCAGCGATGTCCGAGCGAACCCTGCTCGCTGCGGATCTTTTTGAAAATTATGTAAATAAATAAGATGAAAAAAATCATGTGTAACAAAAATTCGATCAGGATGAGATCCGAACTCACGCGGGAAATTCCCATTGGATTAGCAGTCCAACGTCTTAACCACTCGTCCACCTGATCAGACAATTTCATACAAAGACAAAGAGTTTGTCTTTTGCCAGCTGTGCTCCATATTTATGAAACACTGCAAACAATGCGGTCTCAACTCCGTATTCACTTTCGATAAAGGGGTTTGAATTTTCGTATAGATGTGCAGCGATGTCCGAGTGGTTAAGGAGTTGGACTTGAAATCCAATGGGCATTGCCCGCGTAGGTTCGAACCCTGCTCGCTGCGGATCTTTTTGAAAATTATGTAAATAAATAAGATGAAAATAATCATGTGTAACAAAAATTCGATCAGGATGAGATCCGAACTCACGCGGGAAATTCCCATTGGATTAGCAGTCCAACGCCTTAACCACTCGGCCACCTGATCAGACAATTTCATACAAAGACAAAGAGTTTGTCTTTTGCCTGCTGTGCTCCATATTTATGAACACTGCAAACAATGCGGTCTCAACTCCGTATTCACTGTCGATTAAGGAGGTTTGCATTTTCGTATAGATGTGCAGCGATGTCCGAGTGGTTAAGGAGTTGGACTTGAAATCCAATGTGCATTGCCCGCGTAGGTTCGAACCCTGCTTGCTGCGGAACTTTTTTGAAAATTATTTAAATAAATAAGATGAAAATAATCATGTGTAACAAAAATTCGATCAGGATGAGATTCGAACTCACGCGGGAAATTCCCATTGGATTAGCAGTCCAACGCCTTAACCACTCGGCCACCTGATCAGACAATTTCATACAAAGACAAAGAGTTTGTCTTTTGCCAGCTGTGCTCCATATTTATGAAACACTGCAAACAATGCGGTCTCAACTCCGTATTCACTGTCGATTAAGGGGTTTGAATTTTCGTATAGATGTGCAGCGATGTCCGAGTGGTTAGGAGTTGGACTTGAAATCCAATGTGCATTGCCAACGTAGATTGGAACCCTGCTTGCTGCGGAACTTTTTTGAAAATTATTTAAATAAATAAGATGAAAATAATCATGTGTAACAAAAATTCGATCAGGATGAGATTCGAACTCACGCGGGAAATTCCCATTGGATTAGCAGTCCAACGTCTTAACCACTCGGCCACCTGATCAGACAATTTCATACAAAGACAAAGAGTTTGTCTTTTGCCAGCTGTGCTCCATATTTATGAAACACTGCAAACAATGCGGTCTCAACTCCGTATTCACTTCGATTAAGGAGGTTTGCATTTTCGTATAGATGTGCAGCGATGTCCGAGTGGTTAAGGAGTTGGACTTGAAATCCAATGTGCATTGCCACGTAGATTGGAACCCTGCTTGCTGCGGAACTTTTTTGAAAATTATTTAAATAAATAAGATGAAAATAATCATGTGTAACAAAAATTCGATCAGGATGAGATTCGAACTCACGCGGGAAATTCCCATTGGATTAGCAGTCCAACGCCTTAACCACTCGGCCACCTGATCAGACAATTTCATACAAAGACAAAGAGTTTGTCTTTTGCCAGCTGTGCTCCATATTTATGAAACACTGCAAACAATGCGGTCTCAACTCCGTATTCACTGTCGATTAAGGAGGTTTGCATTTTCGTATAGATGTGCAGCGATGTCCGAGTGGTTAAGGAGTTGGACTTGAAATCCAATGTGCATTGCCAACGTAGATTGGAACCCTGCTTGCTGCGGAACTTTTTTGAAAATTATTTAAATAAATAAGATGAAAATAATCATGTGTAACAAAAATTCGATCAGGATGAGATTCGAACTCACGCGGGAAATTCCCATTGGATTAGCAGTCCAACGTCTTAACCACTCGGCCACCTGATCAGACAATTTCATACAAAGACAAAGAGTTTGTCTTTTGCCAGCTGTGCTCCATATTTATGAAACACTGCAAACAATGCGGTCTCAACTCCGTATTCACTGTCGATTAAGGAGGTTTGCATTTTCGTATAGATGTGCAGCGATGTCCGAGTGGTTAAGGAGTTGGACTTGAAATCCAATGGGCATTGCCCGCGTAGGTTCGAACCCTGCTAGCTGCGGATCTTTTTGAGAATTATGTAAATAAATAAGATGAAAATAATCATGTGTAACAAAAATTCGATCAGGATGAGATTCGAACTCACGCGGGAAATTCCCATTGGATTAGCAGTCCAACGTCTTAACCACTCGTCCACCTGATCAGACAATTTCATACAAAGACAAAGAGTTTGTCTTTTGCCAGCTGTGCTCCATATTTATGAAACACTGCAAACAATGCGGTCTCAACTCCGTATTCACTTTCGATAAAGGGGGTTTGAATTTTCGTATAGATGTGCAGCGATGTCCGAGTGGTTAAGGAGTTGGACTTGAAATCCAATGGGCATTGCCCGCGTAGGTTCGAACCCTGCTCGCTGCGGATCTTTTTGAAAATTATGTAAATAAATAAGATGAAAATAATCATGTGTAACAAAAATTCGATCAGGATGAGATCCGAACTCACGCGGGAAATTCCCATTGGATTAGCAGTCCAACGCCTTAACCACTCGGCCACCTGATCAGACAATTTCATACAAAGACAAAGAGTTTGTCTTTTGCCAGCTGTGCTCCATATTTATGAAACACTGCAAACAATGCGGTCTCAACTCCGTATTCACTGTCGATTAAGGAGGTTTGCATTTTCGTATAGATGTGCAGCGATGTCCGAGTGGTTAAGGAGTTGGACTTGAAATCCAATGTGCATTGCCAACGTAGATTGGAACCCTGCTTGCTGCGGAACTTTGTTGAAAATTATTTAAATAAATAAGATGAAAATAATCATGTGTAACAAAATTCGATCAGGATGAGATTCGAACTCACGCGGGAAATTCCCATTGGATTAGCAGTCCAACGTCTTAACCACTCGGCCACCTGATCAGACAATTTCATACAAAGACAAAGAGTTTGTCTTTTGCCAGCTGTGCTCCATATTTATGAAACACTGCAAACAATGCGGTCTCAACTCCGTATTCACTGTCGATTAAGGAGGTTTGCATTTTCGTATAGATGTGCAGCGATGTCCGAGTGGTTAAGGAGTTGGACTTGAAATCCAATGGGCATTGCCCGCGTAGGTTCGAACCCTGCTAGCTGCGGATCTTTTTGAGAATTATGTAAATAAATAAGATGAAAATAATCATGTGTAACAAAAATTCGATCAGGATGAGATTCGAACTCACGCGGGAAATTCCCATTGGATTAGCAGTCCAACGTCTTAACCACTCGTCCACCTGATCAGACAATTTCATACAAAGACAAAGAGTTTGTCTTTTGCCAGCTGTGCTCCATATTTATGAAACACTGCAAACAATGCGGTCTCAACTCCGTATTCACTTTCGATAAAGGGGGTTTGAATTTTCGTATAGATGTGCAGCGATGTCCGAGTGGTTAAGGAGTTGGACTTGAAATCCAATGGGCATTGCCCGCGTAGGTTCGAACCCTGCTCGCTGCGGATCTTTTTGAAAATTATGTAAATAAATCAGATGAAAATAATCATGTGTAACAAAATTTCGATCAGGATGAGATTCGAACTCACGCGGGAAATTCCCATTGCTTTAGCAGTCCAACGCCTTTACCACTCGGCCACCTGATCAGACAATTTCATACAAAGATAAAAAGAGTTTGTCTTTTGCCTGCTGTGCTCCATATTTATGAAACACTGCAAACAATGCGGTCTCAACTCCGTATTCACTGTCGATTTAGGAGGTTTGCATTTTCGTATAGATGTGCAGCGATGTCCGAGTGGTCAAGGAGTTGGACTTGAAATCCAGGATGAGATTCGAACTCACGCGGGAAATTCCCATTGGATTAGCAGTCCAACGCCTTAACCACTCGGCCACCTGATCAGACAATTTCATACAAAGACAAAAGAGTTTGTCTTTTGCCTGCTGTGCTCCATATTTATGAAACACTGCAAACAATGCGGTCTCAACTCCGTATTCACTTTCGATAAAGGGGTTTGAATTTTCGTATAGATGTGCAGCGATGTCCGAGTGGTTAAGGAGTTGGACTTGAAATCCAATGGGTATTGCCCGCGTAGGTTCGAACCCTGCTCGCTGCGGATCTTTTTGAAAATTATGTAAATAAATAAGATGAAAATAATCATGTGTAACAAAAATTCGATCAGGATGAGATCCGAACTCACGCGGGAAATTCCCATTGGATTAGCAGTCCAACGCCTTAACCACTCGGCCACCTGATCAGACAATTTCATACAAAGACAAAGAGTTTGTCTTTTGCCAGCTGTGCTCCATATTTATGAAACACTGCAAACAATGCGGTCTCAACTCCGTATTCACTGTCGATTAAGGAGGTTTGCATTTTCGTATAGATGTGCAGCGATGTCCGAGTGGTTAAGGAGTTGGACTTGAAATCCAATGGCATTGCCAACGTAGATTGGAACCCTGCTTGCTGCGGAACTTTGTTGAAAATTATTTAAATAAATAAGATGAAAATAATCATGTGTAACAAAAATTCGATCAGGATGAGATTCGAACTCACGCGGGAAATTCCCATTGGATTAGCAGTCCAACGTCCTTAACCACTCGGCCACCTGATCAGACAATTTCATACAAAGACAAAGAGTTTGTCTTTTGCCAGCTGTGCTCCATATTTATGAAACACTGCAAACAATGCGGTCTCAACTCCGTATTCACTGTCGATTAAGGAGGTTTGCATTTTCGTATAGATGTGCAGCGATGTCCGAGTGGTTAAGGAGTTGGACTTGAAATCCAATGGGCATTGCCCGCGTAGGTTCGAACCCTGCTAGCTGCGGATCTTTTTGAGAATTATGTAAATAAATAAGATGAAAATAATCATGTGTAACAAAAATTCGATCAGGATGAGATTCGAACTCACGCGGGAAATTCCCATTGGATTAGCAGTCCAACGTCTTAACCACTCGTCCACCTGATCAGACAATTTCATACAAAGACAAAGAGTTTGTCTTTTGCCAGCTGTGCTCCATATTTATGAAACACTGCAAACAATGCGGTCTCAACTCCGTATTCACTTTCGATAAAGGGGGTTTGAATTTTCGTATAGATGTGCAGCGATGTCCGAGTGGTTAAGGAGTTGGACTTGAAATCCAATGGGCATTGCCCGCGTAGGTTCGAACCCTGCTCGCTGCGGATCTTTTTGAAAATTATGTAAATAAATCAGATGAAAATAATCATGTGTAACAAAATTCGATCAGGATGAGATTCGAACTCACGCGGGAAATTCCCATTGCTTTAGCAGTCCAACGCCTTTACCACTCGGCCACCTGATCAGACAATTTCATACAAAGATAAAAAGAGTTTGTCTTTTGCCTGCTGTGCTCCATATTTATGAAACACTGCAAACAATGCGGTCTCAACTCCGTATTCACTGTCGATTTAGGAGGTTTGCATTTCGTATAGATGTGCAGCGATGTCCGAGTGGTCAAGGAGTTGGACTTAAAATCCAGGATGAGATTCGAACTCACGCGGGAAATTCCCATTGGATTAGCAGTCCAACGCCTTAACCACTCGGCCACCTGATCAGACAATTTCATACAAAGACAAAAGAGTTTGTCTTTTGCCTGCTGTGCTCCATATTTATGAAACACTGCAAACAATGCGGTCTCAACTCCGTATTCACTTTCGATAAAGGGGTTTGAATTTTCGTATAGATGTGCAGCGATGTCCGAGTGGTTAAGGAGTTGGACTTGAAATCCAATGGGTATTGCCCGCGTAGGTTCGAACCCTGCTCGCTGCGGATCTTTTTGAAAATTATGTAAATAAATGTATGAAAATAATCATGTGTAACAAAATTCGATCAGGATGAGATTCGAACTCACGCGGGAAATTCCCATTGGATTAGCAGTCCAACGCCTTAACCACTCGGCCACCTGATCAGACAATTTCATACAAAGATAAAAAGAGTTTGTCTTTTGAATGCTTTGCTCCATGCTTATGAAACACTGCAAACAATGCGGTCTCAACTCCGTATTCACTGTCGATTAAGGAGGTTTGCATTTTCGTATAGATGTGCAGCGATGTACGAGTGGTTAAGGAGTTGGACTTGAAATCCAATGGGCATTGCCCGCGTAGGTTCGAACCCTGCTCGCTGCGGATAGTTTGTCTTTTGCCTGCTGTGCTCCATATTTATGAAACACTGCAAACAATGAGGTCTCAACTCCGTATTCACTTTCGATAAAGGGGGTTTGAATTTTCGTATAGATGTGCAGCGATGTCCGAGTGGTTAAGGAGTTGGACTTGAAATCCAATGGGCATTGCCCGCGTAGGTTCGAACCCTGCTCGCTGCGGATCTTTTTGAAAATTATGTAAATAAATGTATGAAAATAATCATGTGTAACAAAAATTCGATCAGGATGAGATTCGAACTCACGCGGGAAATTCCCATTGGATTAGCAGTCCAACGCCTTAACCACTCGGCCACCTGATCAGACAATTTCATACAAAGATAAAAAGAGTTTGTCTTTTGAATGCTTTGCTCCATGCTTGAAACACTGCAAACAATGCGGTCTCAACTCCGTATTCACTGTCGATTAAGGAGGTTTGCATTTTCGTATAGATGTGCAGCGATGTACGAGTGGTTTAGGAGTTGGACTTGAAATCCAATGGGCATTGCCCGCGTAGGTTCGAACCCTGCTCGCTGCGGATAGTTTACTTTTGCCTGCTGTGCTCCATATTTATGAAACACTGCAAACAATGCGGTCTGAACTCCGTATTCACTTTCGATAAAGGGGTTTTGAATTTTCGTATAGATGTGCAGCGATGTCCGAGTGGTTAAGGAGTTGGACTTGAAATCCAATGGGCATTGCCAGCGTAGTTCGAACCCTGCTCGCTGCGGATCTTTTTGAAAATTATGTAAATAAATGTATGAAAATAATCATGTGTAACAAAAATTCGATCAGGATGAGATTCGAACTCACGCGGGAAATTCCCATTGGATTAGCAGTCCAACGCCTTAACCACTCGGCCACCTGATCAGACAATTTCATACAAAGATAAAAAGAGTTTGTCTTTTGAATGCTTTGCTCCATGCTTATGAAACACTGCAAACAATGCGGTCTCAACTCCGTATTCACTGTCGATTAAGGAGGTTTGCATTTTCGTATAGATGTGCAGCGATGTACGAGTGGTTAAGGAGTTGGACTTGAAATCCAATGGGCATTGCCCGCGTAGGTTCGAACCCTGCTCGCTGCGGATAGTTTGTCTTTTGCCTGCTGTGCTCCATATTTATGAAACACTGCAAACAATGAGGTCTCAACTCCGTATTCACTTTCGATAAAGGGGGTTTGAATTTTCGTATAGATGTGCAGCGATGTCCGAGTGGTTAAGGAGTTGGACTTGAAATCCAATGGGCATTGCCCGCGTAGGTTCGAACCCTGCTCGCTGCGGATCTTTTTGAAAATTATGTAAATAAATGTATGAAAATAATCATGTGTAACAAAAATTCGATCAGGATGAGATTCGAACTCACGCGGGAAATTCCCATTGGATTAGCAGTCCAACGCCTTAACCACTCGGCCACCTGATCAGACAATTTCATACAAAGATAAAAAGAGTTTGTCTTTTGAATGCTTTGCTCCATGCTTATGAAACACTGCAAACAATGCGGTCTCAACTCCGTATTCACTGTCGATTAAGGAGGTTTGCATTTCGTATAGATGTGCAGCGATGTACGAGTGGTTTAGGAGTTGGACTTGAAATCCAATGGGCATTGCCCGCGTAGGTTCGAACCCTGCTCGCTGCGGATAGTTTACTTTTGCCTGCTGTGCTCCATATTTATGAAACACTGCAAACAATGCGGTCTGAACTCCGTATTCACTTTCGATAAAGGGGTTTGAATTTTCGTATAGATGTGCAGCGATGTCCGAGTGGTTAAGGAGTTGGACTTGAAATCCAATGGGCATTGCCAGCGTAGGTTCGAACCCTGCTCGCTGCGGATCTTTTTGAAAATTATGTAAATAAATGTATGAAAATAATCATGTGTAACAAAAATTCGATCAGGATGAGATTCGAACTCACGCGGGAAATTCCCATTGGATTAGCAGTCCAACGCCTTAACCACTCGGCCACCTGATCAGACAATTTCATACAAAGATAAAAAGAGTTTGTCTTTTGAATGCTTTGCTCCATGCTTATGAACACTGCAAACAATGCGGTCTCAACTCCGTATTCACTTTCGATAAAGGGGGTTTGAATTTTCGTATAGATGTGCAGCGATGTCCGAGTGGTTAAGGAGTTGGACTTGAAATCCAATGGGCATTGCCCGCGTAGGTTCGAACCCTGCTCGCTGCGGATAGTTTGTCTTTTGCCTGCTGTGCTCCATATTTATGAAACACTGCAAACAATGCGGTCTCAACTCCGTATTCACTTTCGATAAAGGGGGTTTGAATTTTCGTATAGATGTGCAGCGATGTCCGAGTGGTTAAGGAGTTGGACTTGAAATCCAATGGGCATTGCCCGCGTAGGTTCGAACCCTGCTCGCTGCGGATCTTTTTGAAAATTATGTAAATAAATGTATGAAAATAATCATGTGTAACAAAAATTCGATCAGGATGAGATTCGAACTCACGCGGGAAATTCCCATTGGATTAGCAGTCCAACGCCTTAACCACTCGGCCACCTGATCAGACAATTTCATACAAAGATAAAAAGAGTTTGTCTTTTGAATGCTTTGCTCCATGCTTATGAAACACTGCAAACAATGCGGTCTCAACTCCGTATTCACTGTCGATTAAGGAGGTTTGCATTTTCGTATAGATGTGCAGCGATGTACGAGTGGTTAAGGAGTTGGACTTGAAATCCAATGGGCATTGCCCGCGTAGGTTCGAACCCTGCTCGCTGCGGATAGTTTGTCTTTTGCCTGCTGTGCTCCATATTTATGAAACACTGCAAACAATGCGGTCTCAACTCCGTATTCACTTTCGATATAGGGGGTTTGAATTTTCGTATAGATGTGCAGCGATGTCCGAGTGGTTAAGGAGTTGGACTTGAAATCCAATGGGCATTGCCCGCGTAGGTTCGAACCCTGCTCGCTGCGGATCTTTTTGAAAATTATGTAAATAAATGTATGAAAATAATCATGTGTAACAAAAATTCGATCAGGATGAGATTCGAACTCACGCGGGAAATTCCCATTGGATTAGCAGTCCAACGCCTTAACCACTCGGCCACCTGATCAGACAATTTCATACAAAGATAAAAAGAGTTTGTCTTTTGAATGCTTTGCTCCATGCTTATGAAACACTGCAAACAATGCGGTCTCAACTCCGTATTCACTTTCGATAAAGGGGTTTGAATTTTCGTATAGATGTGCAGCGATGTCCGAGTGGTTAAGGAGTTGGACTTGAAATCCAATGGGCATTGCCCGCGTAGGTTCGAACCCTGCTCGCTGCGGATCTTTTTGAAAATTATGCAAATAAATGTATGAAAATAATCATGTGTAACAAAAATTCGATCAGGATGAGATTCGAACTCACGCGGGAAATTCCCATTGGATTAGCAGTCCAACGCCTTAACCACTCGGCCACCTGATCAGACAATTTCATACAAAGATAAAAAGAGTTTGTCTTTTGAATGCTTTGCTCCATGCTTATGGAACACAGCAAACAATGCGGTCTCAACTCCGTATTCACTTTCGATAAAGGGGTTTGAATTTTCGTATAGATGTGCAGTGATGTCCGAGTGATTAAGGAGTTGGACTTGAAATCCAATGGGCATTGCCCGCGTAGGTTCGAACCCTGCTCGCTGCGGATAGTTTGTCTTTTGCCTGCTGTGCTCCATATTTATGAAACACTGCAAACAATGCGGTCTCAACTCCGTATTCACTTTCGATAAAGGGGGTTTGAATTTTCGTATAGATGTGCAGCGATGTCCGAGTGGTTAAGGAGTTGGACTTGAAATCCAATGGGCATTGCCCGCGTAGGTTCGAACCCTGCTCGCTGCGGATCTTTTTGAAAATTATGTAAATAAATGTATGAAAATAATCATGTGTAACAAAAATTCGATCAGGATGAGATTCGAACTCACGCGGGAAATTCCCATTGGATTAGCAGTCCATCGCCTTAACCACTCGGCCACCTGATCAGACAATTTCATACAAAGATAAAAAGAGTTTGTCTTTTGAATGCTTTGCTCCATGCTTATGAAACACTGCAAACAATGCGGTCTCAACTCCGTATTCACTGTCGATTAAGGAGGTTTGCATTTTCGTATAGATGTGCAGCGATGTACGAGTGGTTAAGGAGTTGGACTTGAAATCCAATTAGCATTGCCCGCGTAGGTTCGAACCCTGCTCGCTGCGGAAGAGTTTGTCTTTTGCCTGCTGTGCTCCATATTTATGAAACACTGCAAACAATGCGGTCTCAACTCCGTATTCACTTTCGATAAAGGGGGTTTGAATTTTCGTATAGATGTGCAGCGATGTCCGAGTGGTTAAGGAGTTGGACTTGAAATCCAATGGGCATTGCCCGCGTAGGTTCGAACCCTGCTCGCTGCGGATCTTTTTGAAAATTATGTAAATAAATGTATGAAAATAATCATGTGTAACAAAAATTCGATCAGGATGAGATTCGAACTCACGCGGGAAATTCCCATTGGATTAGCAGTCCAACGCCTTAACCACTCGGCCACCTGATCAGACAATTTCATACAAAGATAAAAAAGAGTTTGTCTTTTGAATGCTTTGCTCCATGCTTATGAAACACTGCAAACAATGCGGTCTCAACTCCGTATTCACTTTCGATAAAGGGGGTTTGAATTTTCGTATAGATGTGCAGCGATGTCCGAGTGGTTAAGGAGTTGGACTTGAAATCCAATGGGCATTGCCCGCGTAGGTTCGAACCCTGCTCGCTGCGGATCTTTTTGAAAATTATGTAAATAAATGTATGAAAATAATCATGTGTAACAAAAATTCGATCAGGATGAGATTCGAACTCACGCGGGAAATTCCCATTGGATTAGCAGTCCAACGCCTTAACCACTCGGCCACCTGATCAGACAATTTCATACAAAGATAAAAAGAGTTTGTCTTTTGAATGCTTTGCTCCATGCTTATGGAACACAGCAAACAATGCGGTCTCAACTCCGTATTCACTTTCGATAAAGGGGGTTTGAATTTTCGTATAGATGTGCAGTGATGTCCGAGTGATTAAGGAGTTGGACTTGAAATCCAATGGGCATTGCCCGCGTAGGTTCGAACCCTGCTCGCTGCGGATAGTTTTGTCTTTTGCCTGCTGTGCTCCATATTTATGAAACACTGCAAACAATGCGGTCTCAACTCCGTATTCACTTTCGATAAAGGGGGTTTGAATTTTCGTATAGATGTGCAGCGATGTCCGAGTGGTTAAGGAGTTGGACTTGAAATCCAATGGGCATTGCCCGCGTAGGTTCGAACCCTGCTCGCTGCGGATCTTTTGAAAATTATGTAAATAAATGTATGAAAATAATCATGTGTAACAAAATTCGATCAGGATGAGATTCGAACTCACGCGGGAAATTCCCATTGGATTAGCAGTCCATCGCCTTAACCACTCGGCCACCTGATCAGACAATTTCATACAAAGATAAAAAGAGTTTGTCTTTTGAATGCTTGCTCCATGCTATGAAACCTGCAAACAATGCGGTCTCAACTCCGTATTCACTGTCGATTAAGGAGGTTTGCATTTTCGTATAGATGTGCAGCGATGTACGAGTGGTTAAGAGTTGGACTTGAAATCCAATTAGCATTGCCCGCGTAGGTTCGAACCCTGCTCGCTGCGGATAGTTTGTCTTTTGCCTGCTGTGCTCCATATTTATGAAACACTGCAAACAATGCGGTCTCAACTCCGTATTCACTTTCGATAAAGGGGGTTTGAATTTTCGTATAGATGTGCAGCGATGTCCGAGTGGTTAAGGAGTTGGACTTGAAATCCAATGGGCATTGCCCGCGTAGGTTCGAACCCTGCTCGCTGCGGATCTTTTTGAAAATTATGTAAATAAATGTATGAAAATAATCATGTGTAACAAAAATTCGATCAGGATGAGATTCGAACTCACGCGGGAAATTCCCATTGGATTAGCAGTCCAACGCCTTAACCACTCGGCCACCTGATCAGACAATTTCATACAAAGATAAAAAAGAGTTTGTCTTTTGAATGCTTTGCTCCATGCTTATGAAACACTGCAAACAATGCGGTCTCAACTCCGTATTCACTTTCGATAAAGGGGGTTTGAATTTTCGTATAGATGTGCAGCGATGTCCGAGTGGTTAAGGAGTTGGACTTGAAATCCAATGGGCATTGCCCGCGTAGGTTCGAACCCTGCTCGCTGCGGATCTTTTTGAAAATTATGTAAATAAATGTATGAAAATAATCATGTGTAACAAAAATTCGATCAGGATGAGATTCGAACTCACGCGGGAAATTCCCATTGGATTAGCAGTCCAACGCCTTAACCACTCGGCCACCTGATCAGACAATTTCATACAAAGATAAAAAGAGTTTGTCTTTTGAATGCTTTGCTCCATGCTTATGAAACACTGCAAACAATGCGGTCTCAACTCCGTATTCACTTTCGATAAAGGGGGTTTGAATTTTCGTATAGATGTGCAGCGATGTCCGAGTGGTTAAGGAGTTGGACTTGAAATCCAATGGGCATTGCCCGCGTAGGTTCGAACCCTGCTCGCTGCGGATCTTTTTGAAAATTATGTAAATAAATGAGATGAAAATAATCATGTGTAACAAAAATTCGATCAGGATGAGATTCGAACTCACGCGGGAAATTCCCATTGGATTAGCAGTCCAACGCCTTAACCACTCGGCCACCTGATTAGACAATTTCATACAAAGACAAAAAGAGTTTGTCTTTTGCCTGCTGTGCTCCATATTTATGAAACACTGCAAACAATGCGGTCTCAACTATGTATTCACTGTCGATTAAGGAGGTTTGCATTTTCGTATAGATGTGCAGCGATGTCCGAGCGAACCCTGCTCGCTGCGGATCTTTTTGAAAATTATGTAAATAAATAAGATGAAAATAATCATGTGTAACAAAAATTCGATCAGGATGAGATCCGAACTCACGCGGGAAATTCCCATTGGATTAGCAGTCCAACGCCTTAACCACTCGGCCACCTTATCAGACAATTTCATACAAAGATAAAAAGAGTTTGTCTTTTGCCTGCTGTGCTCCATATTTATGAAACACTGCAAACAATGCGGTCTCAACTCCGTATTCACTGTCGACTAAGGGCGTTTGAATTTTCGTATAGATGTGCAGCGATGTTCGAGTGGATAAGGAGTTGGACTTGAAATCCAATGGGCATTGCCCGCGTAGGTTCGAACCCTGCTCGCTGCGGATAGTTTGTCTTTTGCCTGCTGTGCTCCATATTTATGAAACACTGCAAACAATGCGGTCTCAACTCCGTATTCACTTTCGATAAGGGGGTTTGAATTTTCGTATAGATGTGCAGCGATGTCCGAGTGGTAAGGAGTTGGACTTGAAATCCAATGGGCATTGCCCGCGTAGGTTCGAACCCTGCTCGCTGCTGATAGTTTGTCTTTTGCCTGCTGTGCTCCATATTTATGAAACACTGCAAACAATGCGGTCTCAACTCCGTATTCACTTTCGATTAAGGAGGTTTTCATTTTCGTATAGATGTGCAGCGATGTCCGAGCGAACCCTGCTCGCTGCGGATCTTTTTGAAAATTATGTAAATAAATAAGATGAAAATAATCATGTGTAACAAAAATTCGATCAGGATGAGATTCGAACTCACGCGGGAAATTCCCATTGGATTAGCAGTCCAACGCCTTAACCACTCGGCCACCTGATTAGACAATTTCATACAAAGATAAAGAGTTTGTCTTTTGAATGCTGTGCTCCATATTTATGAAACACTGCAAACAATGCGGTCTCAACTCCGTATTCACTTTCGATAAAGGGGGTTTGAATTTTCGTATAGATGTGCAGCGATGTCCGTGGTTAAGGAGTTGGACTTGAAATCCAATGGGCATTGCCCGCGTAGGTTCGAACCCTGCTCGCTGCGGATAGTTTGTCTTTTGCCTGCTGTGCTCCATATTTATGAAACACTGCAAACAATGCGGTCTCAACTCCGTATTCACTTTCGATTAAGGAGGTTTGCATTTTCGTATAGATGTGCAGCGATGTCCGAGCGAACCCTGCTCGCTGCGGATCTTTTTGAAAATTATGTAAATAAATAAGATGAAAATAATCATGTGTAACAAAAATTCGATCAGGATGAGATTCGAACTCACGCGGGAAATTCCCATTGGATTAGCAGTCCAACGCCTTAACCACTCGGGCACCTGATCAGACAATTTCATACAAAGATAAAAAGAGTTTGTCTTTTGAATGCTTTGCTCCATGCTTTATGAAACACTGCAAACAATGCGGTCTCAACTCCGTATTCACTTTCGATAAAGGGGGTTTGAATTTTCGTATAGATGTGCAGCGATGTCCGAGTGGTTAAGGAGTTGGACTTGAAATCCAATGGGCATTGCCCGCGTAGGTTCGAACCCTGCTCGCTGCGGATCTTTTTGAAAATTATGTAAATAAATGATGAAAATAATCATGTGTAACAAAAATTCGATCAGGATGAGATTCGAACTCACGCGGGAAATTCCCATTGGATTAGCAGTCCAACGCCTTAACCACTCGGCCACCTGATCAGACAATTTCATACAAAGATAAAAAGAGTTTGTCTTTTGAATGCTTTGCTCCATGCTTATGAAACACTGCAAACAATGCGGTCTCAACTCCGTATTCACTTTCGATAAAGGGGTTTGAATTTTCGTATAGATGTGCAGCGATGTCCGAGTGGTTAAGGAGTTGGACTTGAAATCCAATGGGCATTGCCCGCGTAGGTTCGAACCCTGCTCGCTGCGGATCTTTTTGAAAATTATGTAAATAAATGAGATGAAAATAATCATGTGTAACAAAAATTCGATCAGGATGAGATTCGAACTCACGCGGGAAATTCCCATTGGATTAGCAGTCCAACGCCTTAACCACTCGGCCACCTGATCAGACAATTTCATACAAAGACAAAAAGAGTTTGTCTTTTGCCTGCTGTGCTCCATATTTATGAAACACTGCAAACAATGCGGTCTCAACTATGTATTCACTGTCGATTAGGAGGTTTGCATTTTCGTATAGATGTGCAGCGATGTCCGAGCGAACCCTGCTCGCTGCGGATCTTTTTGAAAATTATGTAAATAAATAAGATGAAAATAATCATGTGTAACAAAAATTCGATCAGGATGAGATCCGAACTCACGCGGGAAATTCCCATTGGATTAGCAGTCCAACGCCTTAACCACTCGGGCACCTTATCAGACAATTTCATACAAAGATAAAAAGAGTTTGTCTTTTGCCTGCTGTGCTCCATATTTATGAAACACTGCAAACAATGCGGTCTCAACTCCGTATTCACTTTCGATAAAGGGGGTTTGAATTTTCGTATAGATGTGCAGCGATGTCCGAGTGGTTAAGGAGTTGGACTTGAAATCCAATGGGCATTGCCCGCGTAGGTTCGAACCCTGCTCGCTGCTGATATTTTGTCTTTTGCCTGCTGTGCTCCAATTTATGAAACACTGCAAACAATGCGGTCTCAACTCCGTATTCACTTTCGATTAAGGAGGTTTTCATTTTCGTATAGATGTGCAGCGATGTCCGAGCGAACCCTGCTCGCTGCGGATCTTTGAAAATTATGTAAATAAATAAGATGAAAATAATCATGTGTAACAAAAATTCGATCAGGATGAGATTCGAACTCACGCGGGAAATTCCCATTGGATTAGCAGTCCAACGCCTTAACCACTCGGCCACCTGATTAGACAATTTCATACAAAGATAAAAGAGTTTGTCTTTGAATGCTTTGCTCCATGCTTATGAAACACTGCAAACAATGCGGTCTCAACTCCGTATTCACTTTCGATAAAGGGGGTTTGAATTTTCGTATAGATGTGCAGCGATGTCCGAGTGGTTAGGAGTTGGACTTGAAATCCAATGGGCATTGCCCGCGTAGGTTCGAACCCTGCTCGCTGCGGATAGTTTGTCTTTTGCCTGCTGTGCTCCATATTTATGAAACACTGCAAACAATGCGGTCTCAACTCCGTATTCACTTTCGATTAAGGAGGTTTGCATTTTCGTATAGATGTGCAGCGATGTCCGAGCGAACCCTGCTCGCTGCGGATCTTTTTGAAAATTATGTAAATAAATAAGATGAAAATAATCATGTGTAACAAAAATTCGATCAGGATGAGATTCGAACTCACGCGGGAAATTCCCATTGGATTAGCAGTCCAACGCCTTAACCACTCGGCACCTGATCAGACAATTTCATACAAAGATAAAAGAGTTTGTCTTTTGCCTGCTGTGCTCCATATTTATGAAACACTGCAAACAATGCGGTCTCAACTCCGTATTCACTGTCGACTAAGGGGTTTGAATTTTCGTATAGATGTGCAGCGATGTTCGAGTGGTTAAGGAGTTGGACTTGAAATCCAATGGGCATTGCCCGCGTAGGTTCGAACCCTGCTCGCTGCGGATAGTTTTTTTGCCTGCTGTGCTCCATATTTATGAAACTGCAAACAATGCGTCTCACTCCGTATTCACTTTCGATCAGGGGTTTGAATTTTCGTACGATGTGCAGCGATGTCCGAGTGGTTAAGGAGTTGGACTTGAAACCATGGGCATTGCCCGCGTAGGTTCGAACCCTGCTCGCTGCGGATAGTTTGTCTTTTGCCTGCTGTGCTCCATATTTATGAAACACTGCAAACAATGCGGTCTCAACTCCGTATTCACTTTAGATTAAGGAGGTTTGCATTTTCGTATAGATGTGCAGCGATGTCCGAGCGAACCCTGCTCGCTGCGGATCTTTTTGAAAATTATGTAAATAAATAAGATGAAAATAATCATGTGTAACAAAAATTCGATCAGGATGAGATTCGAACTCACGCGGGAAATTCCCATTGGATTAGCAGTCCAACGCCTTAACCACTCGGCACCTGATCAGACAATTTCATACAAAGATAAAAGAGTTTGTCTTTTGAATGCTTTGCTCCATGCTTATGAAACACTGCAAACAATGCGGTCTCAACTCCGTATTCACTTTCGATAAAGGGGGTTTGAATTTTCGTATAGATGTGCAGCGATGTCCGAGTGGTTAAGGAGTTGGACTTGAAATCCAATGGGCATTGCCCGCGTAGGTTCGAACCCTGCTCGCTGCGGATCTTTTTGAAAATTATGTAAATAAATAAGATGAAAATAATCATGTGTAACAAAAATTCGATCAGGATGAGATTCGAACTCACGCGGGAAATTCCCATTGGATTAGCAGTCCAACGCCTTAACCACTCGGCCACCTGATCAGACAATTTCATACAAAGACAAAAGAGTTTGTCTTTTGCCTGCTGTGCTCCATATTTATGAAACACTGCAAACAATGCGGTCTCAACTCCGTATTCACTTTCGATAAAGGGGTTTGAATTTTCGTATAGATGTGCATTGATGTCCGAGTGGTTAAGGAGTTGGACTTGAAATCCAATGGGCATTGCCCGCGTAGGTTCGAACCCTGCTCGCTGCGGATCTTTTTGAAAATTATGTAAATAAATGAGATGAAAATAATCATGTGTAACAAAATTCGATCAGATGAGATTCGAACTCACGCGGGAAATTCCCATTGGATTAGCAGTCCAACGCCTTAACCACTCGGGCACCTGATCAGACAATTTCATACAAAGATAAAAAGAGTTTGTCTTTTGCCTGCTGTGCTCCATATTTATGAAACACTGCAAACAATGCGGTCTCAACTCCGTATTCACTGTCGACTAAGGGGGTTTGAATTTTCGTATAGATGTGCAGCGATGTTCGAGTGGATAAGGAGTTGGACTTGAAATCCAATGGGCATTGCCCGCGTAGGTTCGAACCCTGCTCGCTGCGGATAGTTTTCTTTGCCTGCTGTGCTCCATATTTATGAAACACTGCAAACAATGCGGTCTCAACTCCGTATTCACTTTCGATAAAGGGGGTTTGAATTTTCGTATAGATGTGCAGCGATGTCCGAGTGGTTAAGGAGTTGGACTTGAATCCAATGGGCATTGCCCGCGTAGGTTCGAACCCTGCACGCTGCTGATAGTTTGTCTTTTGCCTGCTGTGCTCCATATTTATGAAACACTGCAAACAATGCGGTCTCAACTCCGTATTCACTTTCGATTAAGGAGGTTTTCATTTTCGTATAGATGTGCAGCGATGTCCGAGCGAACCCTGCTCGCTGCGGATCTTTTTGAAAATTATGTAAATAAATAAGATGAAAATAATCATGTGTAACAAAAATTCGATCAGGATGAGATTCGAACTCACGCGGGAAATTCCCATTGGATTAGCAGTCCAACGCCTTAACCACTCGGCCACCTGATCAGACAATTTCATACAAAGATAAAAAGAGTTTGTCTTTTGAATGCTTTGCTCCATGCTTATGAAACACTGCAAACAATGCGGTCTCAACTCCGTATTCACTTTCGATAAAGGGGGTTTGAATTTTCGTATAGATGTGCAGCGATGTCCGAGTGGTTAAGGAGTTGGACTTGAAATCCAATGGGCATTGCCCGCGTAGGTTCGAACCCTGCTCGCTGCGGATCTTTTTGAAAATTATGTAAATAAATGATGAAAATAATCATGTGTAACAAAAATTCGATCAGGATGAGATTCGAACTCACGCGGGAAATTCCCATTGGATTAGCAGTCCAACGCCTTAACCACTCGGCCACCTGATCAGACAATTTCATACAAAGATAAAAGAGTTTGTCTTTTGAATGCTTTGCTCCATGCTTATGAAACACTGCAAACAATGCGGTCTCAACTCCGTATTCACTTTCGATAAAGGGGGTTTGAATTTTCGTATAGATGTGCAGCGATGTCCGAGTGGTTAAGGAGTTGGACTTGAAATCCAATGGGCATTGCCCGCGTAGGTTCGAACCCTGCTCGCTGCGGATCTTTTTGAAAATTATGTAAATAAATGAGATGAAAATAATCATGTGTAACAAAAATTCGATCAGGATGAGATTCGAACTCACGCGGGAAATTCCCATTGGATTAGCAGTCCAACGCCTTAACCACTCGGCCACCTGATCAGACAATTTCATACAAAGACAAAAAGAGTTTGTCTTTTGCCTGCTGTGCTCCATATTTATGAAACACTGCAAACAATGCGGTCTCAACTCCGTATTCACTGTCGATTAAGGAGGTTTGCATTTTCGTATAGATGTGCAGCGATGTCCGAGCGAACCCTGCTCGCTGCGGATCTTTTTGAAAATTATGTAAATAAATAAGATGAAAATAATCATGTGAAACAAAAATTCGATCAGGATGAGATTCCGAACTCACGCGGGAAATTCCCATTGGATTAGCAGTCCAACGCCTTAACCACTCGGGCACCTGATCAGACAATTTCATACAAAGATAAAAAGAGTTTGTCTTTTGCCTGCTGTGCTCCATATTTATGAAACACTGCAAACAATGCGGTCTCAACTCCGTATTCACTGTCGACTAAGGGCGTTTGAATTTTCGTATAGATGTGCAGCGATGTTCGAGTGGTTAAGGAGTTGGACTTGAAATCCAATGGGCATTGCCCGCGTAGGTTCGAACCCTGCTCGCTGCGGATAGTTTTCTTTTGCCTGCTGTGCTCCATATTTATGAAACACTGCAAACAATGCGGTCTCAACTCCGTGTTCACTTTCGATAAAGGGGGTTTGAATTTCGTATAGATGTGCAGCGATGTCGAGTGGTTAAGGAGTTGGACTTGAAATCCATGGGCATTGCCCGCGTAGGTTCGACCCCTGCTCGCTGCGGATAGTTTGTCTTTTGCCTGCTGTGCTCCATATTTATGAAACACTGCAAACAATGCGGTCTCAACTCCGTATTCACTTTCGATTAAGGAGGTTTGCATTTTCGTATAGATGTGCAGCGATGTCCGAGCGAACCCTGCTCGCTGCGGATCTTTTTGAAAATTATGTAAATAAATAAGATGAAAATAATCATGTGTAACAAAAATTCGATCAGGATGAGATTCGAACTCACGCGGGAAATTCCCATTGGATTAGCAGTCCAACGCCTTAACCACTCGGGCACCTGATCAGACAATTTCATACAAAGATAAAAGAGTTTGTCTTTTGCCTGCTTTGCTCCATGCTTATGAAACACTGCAAACAATGCGGTCTCAACTCCGTATTCACTTTCGATAAAGGGGGTTTGAATTTTCGTATAGATGTGCAGCGATGTCCGAGTGGTTAAGGAGTTGGACTTGAAATCCAATGGGCATTGCCCGCGTAGGTTCGAACCCTGCTCGCTGCGGATCTTTTTGAAAATTATGTAAATAAATGATGAAAATAATCATGTGTAACAAAAATTCGATCAGGATGAGATTCGAACTCACGCGGGAAATTCCCATTGGATTAGCAGTCCAACGCCTTAACCACTCGGCCACCTGATCAGACAATTTCATACAAAGATAAAAAGAGTTTGTCTTTTGAATGCTTTGCTCCATGCTTATGAAACACTGCAAACAATGCGGTCTCAACTCCGTATTCACTGTCGATTAAGGGGGTTTGAATTTTCGTATAGATGTGCAGCGATGTCCGAGTGGTTAAGGAGTTGGACTTGAAATCCAATGGGCATTGCCCGCGTAGGTTCGAACCCTGCTCGCTGCGGATCTTTTTGAAAATTATGTAAATAAATGTATGAAAATAATCATGTGTAACAAAATTCGATCAGGATGAGATTCGAACTCACGCGGGAAATTCCATTGGATTAGCAGTCCAACGCCTTAACCACTCGGCCACCTGATCAGACAATTTCATACAAAGATAAAAAGAGTTTGTCTTTTGAATGCTTTGCTCCATGCTTATGAAACACTGCAAACAATGCGGTCTCAACTCCGTATTCACTTTCGATAAAGGGGGTTTGAATTTTCGTATAGATGTGCAGCGATGTCCGAGTGGTTAAGGAGTTGGACTTGAAATCCAATGGGCATTGCCCGCGTAGGTTCGAACCCTGCTCGCTGCGGATCTTTTTGAAAATTATGTAAATAAATCAGATGAAAATAATCATGTGTAACAAAAATTCGATCAGGATGAGATTCGAACTCACGCGGGAAATTCCCATTGGATTAGCAGTCCAACGCCTTAACCACTCGGCCACCTGATCAGACAATTTCATACAAAGACAAAAAGAGTTTGTCTTTTGCCTGCTGTGCTCCATATTTATGAAACACTGCAAACAATGCGGTCTCAACTCCGTATTCACTGTCGATTAAGGAGGTTTGCATTTCGTATAGATGTGCAGCGATGTCCGAGCGAACCCTGCTCGCTGCGGATCTTTTTGAAAATTATGTAAATAAATAAGATGAAAATAATCATGTGTAACAAAAATTCGATCAGGATGAGATTCGAACTCACGCGGGAAATTCCCATTGGATTAGCAGTCCAACGCCTTAACCACTCGGGCACCTGATCAGACAATTTCATACAAAGATAAAAAGAGTTTGTCTTTTGCCTGCTGTGCTCCATATTTATGAAACACTGCAAACAATGCGGTCTCAACTCCGTATTCACTGTCGATAAGGGGGTTTGAATTTTCGTATAGATGTGCAGCGATGTTCGAGTGGTTAAGGAGTTGGACTTGAAATCCAATGTGCATTGCCCGCGTAGGTTGGAACCCTGCTTGCTGCGGAACTTTTTGAAAATTATGTAAATAAATCAGATGAAAATAATCATGTGTAACAAAAATTCGATCAGGATGAGATTCGAACTCACGCGGGAAATTCCCATTGGATTAGCAGTCCAACGCCTTAACCACTCGGCCACCTGATCAGACAATTTCATACAAAGATAAAAAGAGTTTGTCTTTTGCCTGTTGTGCTCCATGCTTATGAAACACTGCAAACAATGCGGTCTCAACTCCGTATTCACTTTCGATAAAGGGGGTTTGAATTTTCGTATAGATGTGCAGCGATGTGCGAGTGGTTAAGGAGTTGGACTTGAAATCCTATGGGCATTGCCCGCGTAGGTTCGAACCCTGCTCGCTGCGAATCTTTTTGAAAATTATGTAAATAAATAGATGAAAATAATCATGTGTAACAAAAATTCGATCAGGATGAGATTCGAACTCACGCGGGAAATTCCCATTGGATTAGCAGTCCAACGCCTTAACCACTCGGCCACCTGATCAGACAATTTCATACAAAGATAAAAAGAGTTTGTCTTTTGCCTGCTGTGCTCCATATTTATGAAACACTGCAAACAATGCGGTCTCAACTCCGTATTCACTGTCGACTAAGGGCGTTTGAATTTTCGTATAGATGTGCAGCGATGTTCGAGTGGTTAAGGAGTTGGACTTGAAATCCAATGGGCATTGCCCACGTAGGTTCGAACCCTGCTCGCTGCGAATCTTTTTGAAAATTATGTAAATAAATCAGATGAAAATAATCATGTGTAACAAAAATTCGATCAGGATGAGATTCGAACTCACGCGGGAAATTCCCATTGGATTAGCAGTCCAACGCCTTAACCACTCGGCCACCTGATCAGACAATTTCATACAAAGACAAAAAGAGTTTGTCTTTTGCCTGCTGTGCTCCATATTTATGAAACACTGCAAACAATGCGGTCTCAACTCCGTATTCACTGTCGATTAAGGAGGTTTGCATTTTCGTATAGATGTGCAGCGATGTCCGAGCGAACCCTGCTCGCTGCGGATCTTTTTGAAAATTATGTAAATAAATAAGATGAAAATAATCATGTGTAACAAAAATTCGATCAGGATGAGATTCGAACTCACGCGGGAAATTCCCATTGGATTAGCAGTCCAACGCCTTAACCACTCGGCCACCTGATCAGACAATTTCATACAAAGATAAAAAGAGTTTGTCTTTTGCCTGCTGTGCTCCATATTTATGAAACACTGCAAACAATGCGGTCTCAACTCCGTATTCACTGTCGATAAGGGGTTTGAATTTTCGTATAGATGTGCAGCGATGTTCGAGTGGTTAAGGAGTTGGACTTGAAATCCAATGTGCATTGCCCGCGTAGGTTGGAACCCTGCTCGCTGCGGAACTTTTTTGAAAATTATGTAAATAAATCAGATGAAAATAATCATGTGTAACAAAAATTCGATCAGGATGAGATTCGAACTCACGCGGGAAATTCCCATTGGATTAGCAGTCCAACGCCTTAACCACTCGGCCACCTGATCAGACAATTTCATACAAAGATAAAAGAGTTTGTCTTTTGCCTGCTGTGCTCCATGCTTATGAAACACTGCAAACAATGCGGTCTCAACTCCGTATTCACTTTCGATAAAGGGGGTTTGAATTTTCGTATAGATGTGCAGCGATGTGCGAGTGGTTAAGGAGTTGGACTTGAAATCCAATGGGCATTGCCCGCGTAGGTTCGAACCCTGCTCGCTGCGAATCTTTTTGAAAATTATGTAAATAAATAGATGAAAATAATCATGTGTAACAAAAATTCGATCAGGATGAGATTCGAACTCACGCGGGAAATTCCCATTGGATTAGCAGTCCAACGCCTTAACCACTCGGCCACCTGATCAGACAATTTCATACAAAGATAAAAAGAGTTTGTCTTTTGCCTGCTGTGCTCCATATTTATGAAACACTGCAAACAATGCGGTCTCAACTCCGTATTCACTGTCGATAAGGGCGTTTGAATTTTCGTATAGATGTGCAGCGATGTTCGAGTGGTAAGGAGTTGGACTTGAAATCCAATGGGCATTGCCCGCGTAGGTTCGAACCCTGCTCGCTGCGGATCTTTTTGAAAATTATGTAAATAAATAAGATGAAAATAATCATGTGTAACAAAAATTCGATCAGGATGAGATTCGAACTCACGCGGGAAATTCCCATTGGATTAGCAGTCCAACGCCTTAACCACTCGGCCACCTGATCAGACAATTTCATACAAAGATAAAAAGAGTTTGTCTTTTGCCTGCTGTGCTCCATATTTATGAAACACTGCAAACAATGCGGTCTCAACTCCGTATTCACTGTCGACTAAGGGCGTTTGAATTTTCGTATAGATGTGCAGCGATGTTCGAGTGGTTAAGGAGTTGGACTTGAAATCCAATGTGCATTGCCCGCGTAGGTTCGAACCCTGCTTGCTGCGGATCTTTTTGAAAATTATGTAAATAAATCAGATGAAAATAATCATGTGTAACAAAACTTCGATCAGGATGAGATTCGAACTCACGCGGGAAATTCCCATTGGATTAGCAGTCCAACGCCTTAACCACTCGGCCACCTGATCAGACAATTTCATACAAAGATAAAAAGAGTTTGTCTTTTGCCTGCTGTGCTCCATATTTATGAAACACTGCAAACAATGCGGTCTCAACTCCGTATTCACTTTCGATAAAGGGGGTTTGAATTTTCGTATAGATGTGCAGCGATGTGCGAGTGGTTAAGGAGTTGGACTTGAAATCCAATGGGCATTGCCCGCGTAGGTTCGAACCCTGCTCGCTGCGGATCTTTTTGAAAATTATGTAAATAAATCAGATGAAAATAATCATGTGTAACAAAATTCGATCAGGATGAGATTCGAACTCACGCGGGAAATTCCCATTGGATTAGCAGTCCAACGCCTTAACCACTCGGCCACCTGATCAGACAATTTCATACAAAGATAAAAAGAGTTTGTCTTTTGCCTGCTGTGCTCCATATTTATGAAACACTGCAAACAATGCGGTCTCAACTCCGTATTCACTGTCGATAAGGGGGTTTGAATTTTCGTATAGATGTGCAGCGATGTTCGAGTGGTTAAGGAGTTGGACTTGAAATCCAATGGGCATTGCCCGCGTAGGTTCGAACCCTGCTCGCTGCGGATCTTTTTGAAAATTATGTAAATAAATCAGATGAAAATAATCATGTGTAACAAAAATTCGATCAGGATGAGATTCGAACTCACGCGGGAAATTCCCATTGGATTAGCAGTCCAACGCCTTAACCACTCGGCCACCTGATCAGACAATTTCATACAAAGATAAAAGAGTTTGTCTTTTGCCTGCTGTGCTCCATATTTATGAAACACTGCAAACAATGCGGTCTCAACTCCGTATTCACTTTCGATAAAGGGGGTTTGAATTTTCGTATAGATGTGCAGCGATGTGCGAGTGGTTAAGGAGTTGGACTTGAAATCCAATGGGCATTGCCCGCGTAGGTTCGAACCCTGCTCGCTGCGAATCTTTTTGAAAATTATGTAAATAAATCAGATGAAAATAATCATGTGTAACAAAAATTCGATCAGGATGAGATTCGAACTCACGCGGGAAATTCCCATTGGATTAGCAGTCCAACGCCTTAACCACTCGGCCACCTGATCAGACAATTTCATACAAAGATAAAAAGAGTTTGTCTTTTGCCTGCTGTGCTCCATATTTATGAAACACTGCAAACAATGCGGTCTCAACTCCGTATTCACTTCGATAAGGGGTTTGAATTTTCGTATAGATGTGCAGCGATGTTCGAGTGGTTAAGGAGTTGGACTTGAAATCCAATGGGCATTGCCCGCGTAGGTTCGAACCCTGCTCGCTGCGGATCTTTTTGAAAATTATGTAAATAAATAGATGAAAATAATCATGTGTAACAAAAATTCGATCAGGATGAGATTCGAACTCACGCGGGAAATTCCCATTGGATTAGCAGTCCAACGCCTTAACCACTCGGCCACCTGATCAGACAATTTCATACAAAGATAAAAAGAGTTTGTCTTTTGCCTGCTGTGCTCCATATTTATGAAACACTGCAAACAATGCGGTCTCAACTCCGTATTCACTGTCGATAAGGGGTTTGAATTTTCGTATAGATGTGCAGCGATGTTCGAGTGGTTAAGGAGTTGGACTTGAAATCCAATGTGCATTGCCAACGTAGATTGGAACCCTGCTTGCTGCGGAACTTTTTGAAAATTATTTAAATAAATCAGATGAAAATAATCATGTGTAACAAAACTTCGATCAGGATGAGATTCGAACTCACGCGGGAAATTCCCATTGGATTAGCAGTCCAACGCCTTAACCACTCGGCCACCTGATCAGACAATTTCATACAAAGACAAAAGAGTTTGTCTTTTGCCTGCTGTGCTCCATATTTATGAAACACTGCAAACAATGCGGTCTCAACTCCGTATTCACTTTCGATAAAGGGGGTTTGAATTTTCGTGCAGCGATGTCCGAGTGGTTAAGGAGTTGGACTTGAAATCCAATGGGCATTGCCCGCGTAGGTTCGAACCCTGCTCGCTGCGGATCTTTTTGAAAATTATGTAAATAAATCAGATGAAAATAATCATGTGTAACAAAAATTCGATCAGGATGAGATTCGAACTCACGCGGGAAATTCCCATTGGATTAGCAGTCCAACGCCTTAACCACTCGGCCACCTGATCAGACAATTTCATACAAAGATAAAAAGAGTTTGTCTTTTGCCTGCTGTGCTCCATATTTATGAAACACTGCAAACAATGCGGTCTCAACTCCGTATTCACTGTCGACTAAGGGCGTTTGAATTTTCGTATAGATGTGCAGCGATGTTCGAGTGGTTAAGGAGTTGGACTTGAAATCCAATGGGCATTGCCCGCGTAGGTTCGAACCCTGCTCGCTGCGGATCTTTTTGAAAATTATGTAAATAAATCAGATGAAAATAATCATGTGTAACAAAAATTCGATCAGGATGAGATTCGAACTCACGCGGGAAATTCCCATTGGATTAGCAGTCCAACGCCTTAACCACTCGGCCACCTGATCAGACAATTTCATACAAAGATAAAAGAGTTTGTCTTTTGCCTGCTGTGCTCCATGCTTATGAAACACTGCAAACAATGCGGTCTCAACTCCGTATTCACTTTCGATAAGGGGGTTTGAATTTTCGTATAGATGTGCAGCGATGTTCGAGTGGTTAAGGAGTTGGACTTGAAATCCAATGTGCATTGCCCGCGTAGGTTCGAACCCTGCTCGCTGCGGATCTTTTTGAAAATTATTTAAATAAATCAGATGAAAATAATCATGTGTAACAAAACTTCGATCAGGATGAGATTCGAACTCACGCGGGAAATTCCCATTGGATTAGCAGTCCAACGCCTTAACCACTCGGCCACCTGATCAGACAATTTCATACAAAGATAAAAAGAGTTTGTCTTTTGCCTGCTGTGCTCCATGCTTATGAAACACTGCAAACAATGCGGTCTCAACTCCGTATTCACTTTCGATAAAGGGGTTTTGAATTTTCGTATAGATGTGCATTGATGTCCGAAAGGAGTTGGACTTGAAATCCAATGGGCATTGCCCGCGTAGGTATAGATGTGCAGCCATGTGCGAGTGTTAAGGAGTTGTACTTGAAATCCATGGTCATTGCCCGCGTAGGTTCGAACCCTGCTCGCTGCGAATCTTTTTGAAAATTATGTAAATAAATCAGATGAAAATAATCATGTGTAACAAAAATTCGATCAGGATGAGATTCGAACTCACGCGGGAAATTCCCATTGGATTAGCAGTCCAACGCCTTAACCACTCGGCCACCTGATCAGACAATTTCATACAAAGATAAAAAGAGTTTGTCTTTTGCCTGCTGTGCTCCATATTTATGAAACACTGCAAACAATGCGGTCTCAACTCCGTATTCACTTTCGATAAAGGGGGTTTGAATTTTCGTATAGATGTGCAGCGATGTCCGAGTGGTTAAGGAGTTGGACTTGAAATCCAATGGGCATTGCCCGCGTAGGTTCGAACCCTGCTCGCTGCGGATCTTTTTGAAAATTATGTAAATAAATCAGATGAAAATAATCATGTGTAACAAAAATCGATCAGGATGAGATTCGAACTCACGCGGGAAATTCCCATTGGATTAGCAGTCCAACGCCTTAACCACTCGGCCACCTGATCAGACAATTTCAACAAAGACAAAGAGTTTGTCTTTTGCCAGCTATGCTCCATATTTATTAAACACTGCAAACAATGCGGTCTCAACTCCGTATTCACTTTCGATAAAGGGGGTTTGAATTTTCGTATAGATGTGCAGCGATGTGCGAGTGGTTAAGGAGTTGGACTTGAAATCCAATGGGCATTGCCCGCGTAGGTTCGAACCCTGCTCGCTGCGGATCTTTTTGAAAATTATGTAAATAAATCAGATGAAAATAATCATGTGTAACAAAAATTCGATCAGGATGAGATTCGAACTCACGCGGGAAATTCCCATTGGATTAGCAGTCCAACGCCTTAACCACTCGGCCACCTGATCAGACAATTTCATACAAAGATAAAAAGAGTTTGTCTTTTGCCTGCTGTGCTCCATATTTATGAAACACTGCAAACAATGCGGTCTCAACTCCGTATTCACTTTCGATAAGGGGTTTGAATTTTCGTATAGATGTGCAGCGATGTTCGAGTGGTTAAGGAGTTGGACTTGAAATCCAATGGGCATTGCCCGCGTAGGTTCGAACCCTGCTCGCTGCGGATCTTTTTGAAAATTATGTAAATAAATCAGATGAAAATAATCATGTGTAACAAAAATTCGATCAGGATGAGATTCGAACTCACGCGGGAAATTCCCATTGGATTAGCAGTCCAACGCCTTAACCACTCGGCCACCTGATCAGACAATTTCATACAAAGATAAAAAGAGTTTGTCTTTTGCCTGCTGTGCTCCATGCTTATGAAACACTGCAAACAATGCGGTCTCAACTCCGTATTCACTTTCGATAAGGGGGTTTGAATTTTCGTATAGATGTGCAGCGATGTCCGAGTGGTTAAGGAGTTGGACTTGAAATCCAATGTGCATTGCCCGCGTAGGTTCGAACCCTGCTCGCTGCGGATCTTTTTGAAAATTATGTAAATAAATCAGATGAAAATAATCATGTGTAACAAAATTCGATCAGGATGAGATTCGAACTCACGCGGGAAATTCCCATTGGATTAGCAGTCCAACGCCTTAACCACTCGGCCACCTGATCAGACAATTTCATACAAAGATAAAAAGAGTTTGTCTTTTGCCAGCTGTGCTCCATATTTATGAAACACTGCAAACAATGCGGTCTCAACTCCGTATTCACTTTCGATAAAGGGGGTTTGAATTTTCGTATAGATGTGCATTGATGTCCGAGTGGTTAAGGAGTTGGACTTGAAATCCAATGGGCATTGCCCGCGTATATGATGTGCAGCCATGCGAGTGGTTAAGGAGTTGTACTTGAAATCCTGGTCATTGCCCGCGTAGGTTCGAACCCTGCTCGCTGCGAATCTTTTTGAAAATTATGTAAATAAATCAGATGAAAATAATCATGTGTAACAAAAATCGATCAGGATGAGATTCGAACTCACGCGGGAAATTCCCATTGGATTAGCAGTCCAACGCCTTAACCACTCGGCCACCTGATCAGACAATTTCATACAAAGATAAAAAGAGTTTGTCTTTTGCCTGCTGTGCTCCATATTTATGAAACACTGCAAACAATGCGGTCTCAACTCCGTATTCACTTTCGATAAAGGGGGTTTGAATTTTCGTATAGATGTGCAGCGATGTCCGAGTGGTTAAGGAGTTGGACTTGAAATCCAATGGGCATTGCCCGCGTAGGTTCGAACCCTGCTCGCTGCGGATCTTTTTGAAAATTATGTAAATAAATCAGATGAAAATAATCATGTGTAACAAAATCGATCAGGATGAGATTCGAACTCACGCGGGAAATTCCCATTGGATTAGCAGTCCAACGCCTTAACCACTCGGCCACCTGATCAGACAATTTCATACAAAGACAAAGAGTTTGTCTTTTGCCAGCTATGCTCCATATTTATTAAACACTGCAAACAATGCGGTCTCAACTCCGTATTCACTTTCGATAAAGGGGGTTTGAATTTTCGTATAGATGTGCAGCGATGTGCGAGTGGTTAAGGAGTTGGACTTGAAATCCAATTTGCATTGCCCGCGTAGGTTCGAACCCTGCTCGCTGCGGATCTTTTTGAAAATTATGTAAATAAATCAGATGAAAATAATCATGTGTAACAAAAATTCGATCAGGATGAGATTCGAACTCACGCGGGAAATTCCCATTGGATTAGCAGTCCAACGCCTTAACCACTCGGCCACCTGATCAGACAATTTCATACAAAGATAAAAGAGTTTGTCTTTTGCCTGCTGTGCTCCATATGCTTATGAAACACTGCAAACAATGCGGTCTCAACTCCGTATTCACTTTCGATAAAGGGGGTTGAATTTTCGTATAGATGTGCAGCGATGTGCGAGTGGTTAAGGAGTTGGACTTGAAATCCAATGGGCATTGCCCGCGTAGGTTCGAACCCTGCTCGCTGCGGATCTTTTTGAAAATTATGTAAATAAATCAGATGAAAATAATCATGTGTAACAAAAATTCGATCAGGATGAGATTCGAACTCACGCGGGAAATTCCCATTGGATTAGCAGTCCAACGCCTTAACCACTCGGCCACCTGATCAGACAATTTCATACAAAGATAAAAGAGTTTGTCTTTTGCCTGCTTTGCTCCATATTTATGAAACACTGCAAACAATGCGGTCTCAACTCCGTATTCACTTTCGATAAGGGGGTTTGAATTTTCGTATAGATGTGCAGCGATGTTCGAGTGGTTAAGGAGTTGGACTTGAAATCCAATGTGCATTGCCCCGTAGATTCGAACCCTGCTCGCTGCGGATCTTTTTGAAAATTATGTAAATAAATCAGATGAAAATAATCATGTGTAACAAAAATTCGATCAGGATGAGATTCGAACTCACGCGGGAAATTCCCATTGGATTAGCAGTCCAACGCCTTAACCACTCGGCCACCTGATCAGACAATTTCATACAAAGATAAACCTGCTGTGCTCCATGCTTATGAAACACTGCAAACAATGCGGTCTCAACTCCGTATTCACTTTCGATAAAGGGGGTTTGAATTTTCGTATAGATGTGCAGCGATGTCCGAGTGGTTAAGGAGTTGGACTTGAAATCCAATGGGCATTGCCCGCGTAGGTTCGAACCCTGCTCGCTGCGGATCTTTTTGAAAATTATGTAAATAAATCAGATGAAAATAATCATGTGTAACAAAAGTCGATCAGGATGAGATTCGAACTCACGCGGGAAATTCCCATTGGATTAGCAGTCCAACGCCTTAACCACTCGGCCACCTGATCAGACAATTTCATACAAAGATAAAAAGAGTTTGTCTTTTGCCTGCTGTGCTCCATATTTATGAAACACTGCAAACAATGCGGTCTCAACTCCGTATTCACTTTCGATAAAGGGGGTTTGAATTTTCGTATAGATGTGCAGCGATGTGCGAGTGGTTAAGGAGTTGGACTTGAAATCCAATGGGCATTGCCCGCGTAGGTTCGAACCCTGCTCGCTGCGGATCTTTTTGAAAATTATGTAAATAAATCAGATGAAAATAATCATGTGTAACAAAATTCGATCAGGATGAGATTCGAACTCACGCGGGAAATTCCCATTGGATTAGCAGTCCAACGCCTTAACCACTCGGCCACCTGATCAGACAATTTCATACAAAGATAAACCTGCTGTGCTCCATGCTTATGAAACACTGCAAACAATGCGGTCTCAACTCCGTATTCACTTTCGATAAAGGGGGTTTGAATTTTCGTATAGATGTGCAGCGATGTCCGAGTGGTTAAGGAGTTGGACTTGAAATCCAATGGGCATTGCCCGCGTAGGTTCGAACCCTGCTCGCTGCGGATCTTTTTGAAAATTATGTAAATAAATCAGATGAAAATAATCATGTGTAACAAAAATCGATCAGGATGAGATTCGAACTCACGCGGGAAATTCCCATTGGATTAGCAGTCCAACGCCTTAACCACTCGGCCACCTGATCAGACAATTTCATACAAAGATAAAAAGAGTTTGTCTTTTGCCTGCTGTGCTCCATATTTATGAAACACTGCAAACAATGCGGTCTCAACTCCGTATTGACTTTCGATAAAGGGGTTTGAATTTTCGTATAGATGTGCAGCGATGTGCGAGTGGTTAAGGAGTTGGACTTGAAATCCAATTTGGCATTGCCCGCGTAGGTTCGAACCCTGCTCGCTGCGGATCTTTTTTGAAAATTATGTAAATAAATCAGATGAAAATAATCATGTGTAACAAAAATTCGATCAGGATGAGATTCGAACTCACGCGGGAAATTCCCATTGGATTAGCAGTCCAACGCCTTAACCACTCGGCCACCTGATCAGACAATTTCATACAAAGATAAAAAGAGTTTGTCTTTTGCCAGCTATGCTCCATATTTATTAAACACTGCAAACAATGCGGTCTCTACTCCGTATTCACTTTCGATAAAGGGGTTTTGAATTTTCGTATAGATGTGCAGCGATGTGCGAGTGGTTAAGGAGTTGGACTTGAAATCCAATTTGGCATTGCCCGCGTAGGTTCGAACCCTGCTCGCTGCGGATCTTTTTGAAAATTATGTAAATAAATCAGATGAAAATAATCATGTGTAACAAAAATTCGATCAGGATGAGATTCGAACTCACGCGGGAAATTCCCATTGGATTAGCAGTCCAACGCCTTAACCACTCGGCCACCTGATCAGACAATTTCATACAAAGATAAAAGAGTTTGTCTTTTGCCAGCTATGCTCCATATTTATTAAACACTGCAAACAATGCGGTCTCTACTCCGTATTCACTTTCGATAAAGGGGGTTTGAATTTTCGTATAGATGTGCAGCGATGTTCGAGTGGTTAAGGAGTTGGACTTGAAATCCAATGGGCATTGCCCGCGTAGGTTCGAACCCTGCTCGCTGCGGATCTTTTTTGAAAATTATGTAAATAAATCAGATGAAAATAATCATGTGTAACAAAATTCGATCAGGATGAGATTCGAACTCACGCGGGAAATTCCCATTGGATTAGCAGTCCAACGCCTTAACCACTCGGCCACCTGATCAGACAATTTCATACAAAGATAAAAAGAGTTTGTCTTTTGCCTGCTGTGCTCCATGCTTATGAAACACTGCAAACAATGCGGTCTCAACTCCGTATTCACTTTCGATAAAGGGGTTTGAATTTTCGTATAGATGTGCAGCGATGTCGAGTGGTTAAGGAGTTGGACTTGAAATCCAATGTGCATTGCCCGCGTAGGTTCGAACCCTGCTCGCTGCGGATCTTTTTTGAAAATTATGTAAATAAATCAGATGAAAATAATCATGTGTAACAAAAATTCGATCAGGATGAGATTCGAACTCACGCGGGAAATTCCCATGGATTAGCAGTCCAACGCCTTAACCACTCGGCCACCTGATCAGACAATTTCATACAAAGATAAACCTGCTGTGCTCCATGCTTATGAAACACTGCAAACAATGCGGTCTCAACTCCGTATTCACTTTCGATAAAGGGGGTTTGAATTTTCGTATAGATGTGCATTGATGTCCGAGTGGTTAAGGAGTTGGACTTGAAATCCAATGGGCATTGCCCGCGTAGGTTCGAACCCTGCTCGCTGCGGATCTTTTTGAAAATTATGTAAATAAATCAGATGAAAATAATCATGTGTAACAAAAGTCGATCAGGATGAGATTCGAACTCACGCGGGAAATTCCCATTGGATTAGCAGTCCAACGCCTTAACCACTCGGCCACCTGATCAGACAATTTCATACAAAGATAAAAAGAGTTTGTCTTTTGCCTGCTGTGCTCCATATTTATGAAACACTGCAAACAATGCGGTCTCAACTCCGTATTGACTTTCGATAAAGGGGGTTTGAATTTTCGTACAGATGTGCAGCGATGTCCGAGTGGTTAAGGAGTTGGACTTGAAATCCAATTTGCATTGCCCGCGTAGGTTCGAACCCTGCTCGCTGCGGATCTTTTTGAAAATTATGTAAATAAATCAGATGAAAATAATCATGTGTAACAAAATTCGATCAGGATGAGATTCGAACTCACGCGGGAAATTCCCATTGGATTAGCAGTCCAACGCCTTAACCACTCGGCCACCTGATCAGACAATTTCATACAAAGATAAACCTGCTGTGCTCCATGCTTATGAAACACTGCAAACAATGCGGTCTCAACTCCGTATTCACTTTCGATAAAGGGGGTTTGAATTTTCGTATAGATGTGCAGCGATGTCCGAGTGGTTAAGGAGTTGGACTTGAAATCCAATGGGCATTGCCCGCGTAGGTTCGAACCCTGCTCGCTGCGGATCTTTTTGAAAATTATGTAAATAAATCAGATGAAAATAATCATGTGTAACAAAATTCGATCAGGATGAGATTCGAACTCACGCGGGAAATTCCCATTGGATTAGCAGTCCAACGCCTTAACCACTCGGCCACCTGATCAGACAATTTCATACAAAGATAAAAAGAGTTTGTCTTTTGCCTGCTGTGCTCCATATTTATGAAACACTGCAAACAATGCGGTCTCAACTCCGTATTCACTTTCGATAAAGGGGGTTTGAATTTTCGTATAGATGTGCAGCGATGTCCGAGTGGTTAAGGAGTTGGACTTGAAATCCAATGGGCATTGCCCGCGTAGGTTCGAACCCTGCTCGCTGCGGATCTTTTTGAAAATTATGTAAATAAATCAGATGAAAATAATCATGTGTAACAAAAATTCGATCAGGATGAGATTCGAACTCACGCGGGAAATTCCCATTGGATTAGCAGTCCAACGCCTTAACCACTCGGCCACCTGATCAGACAATTTCATACAAAGATAAAAAGAGTTTGTCTTTTGCCAGCTATGCTCCATATTTATGAAACACTGCAAACAATGCGGTCTCAACTCCGTATTCACTTTCGATAAGGGGGTTTGAATTTTCGTATAGATGTGCAGCGATGTGCGAGTGGTTAAGGAGTTGGACTTGAAATCCAATGGCATTGCCCGCGTAGGTTCGAACCCTGCTCGCTGCGGATCTTTTTGAAAATTATGTAAATAAATCAGATGAAAATAATCATGTGTAACAAAATTCGATCAGGATGAGATTCGAACTCACGCGGGAAATTCCCATTGGATTAGCAGTCCAACGCCTTAACCACTCGGCCACCTGATCAGACAATTTCATACAAAGAAAAAGAGTTTGTCTTTTGCCAGCTATGCTCCATATTTATGAAACACTGCAAACAATGCGGTCTCTACTCCGTATTCACTTTCGATAAAGGGGGTTTGAATTTTCGTATAGATGTGCAGCGATGTCCGAGTGGTTAAGGAGTTGGACTTGAAATCCAATGGGCATTGCCCGCGTAGGTTCGAACCCTGCTCGCTGCGGATCTTTTTGAAAATTATGTAAATAAATCAGATGAAAATAATCATGTGTAACAAAAATTCGATCAGGATGAGATTCGAACTCACGCGGGAAATTCCCATTGGATTAGCAGTCCAACGCCTTAACCACTCGGCCACCTGATCAGACAATTTCATACAAAGATAAAAGAGTTTGTCTTTTGCCTGCTGTGCTCCATATTTATGAAACACTGCAAACAATGCGGTCTCAACTCCGTATTCACTTTCGATAAAGGGGGTTTGAATTTTCGTATAGATGTGCAGCGATGTGCGAGTGGTTAAGGAGTTGGACTTGAAATCCAATGGGCATTGCCCGCGTAGGTTCGAACCCTGCTCGCTGCGGATCTTTTTGAAAATTATGTAAATAAATCAGATGAAAATAATCATGTGTAACAAAATTCGATCAGGATGAGATTCGAACTCACGCGGGAAATTCCCATTGGATTAGCAGTCCAACGCCTTAACCACTCGGCCACCTGATCAGACAATTTCATACAAAGATAAACCTGCTGTGCTCCATATTATGAAACACTGCAAACAATGCGGTCTCAACTCCGTATTCACTTTCGATAAAGGGGGTTTGAATTTTCGTATAGATGTGCAGCGATGTCCGAGTGGTTAAGGAGTTGGACTTGAAATCCAATGGGCATTGCCCGCGTAGGTTCGAACCCTGCTCGCTGCGGATCTTTTTGAAAATTATGTAAATAAATCAGATGAAAATAATCATGTGTAACAAAAATCGATCAGGATGAGATTCGAACTCACGCGGGAAATTCCCATTGGATTAGCAGTCCAACGCCTTAACCACTCGGCCACCTGATCAGACAATTTCATACAAAGACAAAGAGTTTGTCTTTTGCCAGCTGTGCTCCATATTTATGAAACACTGCAAACAATGCGGTCTCAACTCCGTATTCACTTTCGATAAAGGGGTTTGAATTTTCGTATAGATGTGCAGCGATGTCCGAGTGGTTAAGGAGTTGGACTTGAAATCCAATGGGCATTGCCCGCGTAGGTTCGAACCCTGCTCGCTGCGGATCTTTTTGAAAATTATGTAAATAAATCAGATGAAAATAATCATGTGTAACAAAATTCGATCAGGATGAGATTCGAACTCACGCGGGAAATTCCCATTGGATTAGCAGTCCAACGCCTTAACCACTCGGCCACCTGATCAGACAATTTCATACAAAGACAAAGAGTTTGTCTTTTGCCAGCTATGCTCCATATTTATTAAACACTGCAAACAATGCGGTCTCTACTCCGTATTCACTTTCGATAAAGGGGGTTTGAATTTTCGTATAGATGTGCAGCGATGTCCGAGTGGTTAAGGAGTTGGACTTGAAATCCAATTGGCATTGCCCGCGTAGGTTCGAACCCTGCTCGCTGCGGATCTTTTTGAAAATTATGTAAATAAATCAGATGAAAATAATCATGTGTAACAAAATTCGATCAGGATGAGATTCGAACTCACGCGGAAATTCCCATTGGATTAGCAGTCCAACGCCTTAACCACTCGGCCACCTGATCAGACAATTTCATACAAAAGATAACCTGCTGTGCTCCATGCTTATGAAACACTGCAAACAATGCGGTCTCAACTCCGTATTCACTTTCGATAAAGGGGGTTTGAATTTTCGTATAGATGTGCAGCGATGTCCGAGTGGTTAAGGAGTTGGACTTGAAATCCAATGGGCATTGCCCGCGTAGGTTCGAACCCTGCTCGCTGCGGATCTTTTTGAAAATTATGTAAATAAATCAGATGAAAATAATCATGTGTAACAAAAATTCGATCAGGATGAGATTCGAACTCACGCGGGAAATTCCCATTGGATTAGCAGTCCAACGCCTTAACCACTCGGCCACCTGATCAGACAATTTCATACAAAGATAAAAAGAGTTTGTCTTTTGCCTGCTGTGCTCCATATTTATGAAACACTGCAAACAATGCGGTCTCAACTCCGTATTCACTTTCGATAAAGGGGGTTTGAATTTTCGTATAGATGTGCAGCGATGTCGAGTGGTTAAGGAGTTGGACTTGAAATCCAATGGGCATTGCCCGCGTAGGTTCGAACCCTGCTCGCTGCGGATCTTTTTGAAAATTATGTAAATAAATCAGATGAAAATAATCATGTGTAACAAAAATTCGATCAGGATGAGATTCGAACTCACGCGGGAAATTCCCATTGGATTAGCAGTCCAACGCCTTAACCACTCGGCCACCTGATCAGACAATTTCATACAAAGACAAAAAGAGTTTGTCTTTTGATGCTGTGCTCCATATTTATGAAACACTGCAAACAATGCGGTCTCAACTCCGTATTCACTTTCGATAAGGGGGTTTGAATTTTCGTATAGATGTGCAGCGATGTTCGAGTGGTTAAGGAGTTTACTTGAAATCCAATGGGCATTGCCCGCGTAGATTGGAACCCTGCTCGCTGCGGAACTTTTTTGAAAATTATGTAAATAAATCAGATGAAAATAATCATGTGTAACAAAATTCGATCAGGATGAGATTCGAACTCACGCGGGAAATTCCCATTGGATTAGCAGTCCAACGCCTTAACCACTCGGCCACCTGATCAGACAATTTCATACAAAGATAAACCTGCTGTGCTCCATGCTTATGAAAACACTGCAAACAATGCGGTCTCAACTCCGTATTCACTTTCGATAAAGGGGGTTTGAATTTTCGTATAGATGTGCATTGATGTCCGAGTGGTTAAGGAGTTGGACTTGAAATCCAATGGGCATTGCCCGCGTAGGTTCGAACCCTGCTCGCTGCGGATCTTTTTGAAATTATGTAAATAAATCAGATGAAAATAATCATGTGTAACAAAAGTCGATCAGGATGAGATTCGAACTCACGCGGGAAATTCCCATTGGATTAGCAGTCCAACGCCTTAACCACTCGGCCACCTGATCAGACAATTTCATACAAAGATAAAAAGAGTTTGTCTTTTGCCTGCTGTGCTCCATATTTATGAAACACTGCAAACAATGCGGTCTCAACTCCGTATTCACTTTCGATAAAGGGGGTTTGAATTTTCGTATAGATGTGCAGCGATGTCGAGTGGTTAAGGAGTTGGACTTGAAATCCAATGGGCATTGCCCGCGTAGGTTCGAACCCTGCTCGCTGCGGATCTTTTTGAAAATTATGTAAATAAATCAGATGAAAATAATCATGTGTAACAAAATTCGATCAGGATGAGATTCGAACTCACGCGGGAAATTCCCATTGGATTAGCAGTCCAACGCCTTAACCACTCGGCCACCTGATCAGACAATTTCATACAAAGATAAAACCTGCTGTGCTCCATATTTATGAAACACTGCAAACAATGCGGTCTCAACTCCGTATTCACTTTCGATAAGGGGGTTTGAATTTTCGTATAGATGTGCAGCGATGTGCGAGTGGTTAAGGAGTTGGACTTGAAATCCAATTTGCATTGCCCGCGTAGGTTCGAACCCTGCTCGCTGCGGATCTTTTTGAAAATTATGTAAATAAATCAGATGAAAATAATCATGTGTAACAAAAATTCGATCAGGATGAGATTCGAACTCACGCGGGAAATTCCCATTGGATTAGCAGTCCAACGCCTTAACCACTCGGCCACCTGATCAGACAATTTCATACAAAGATAAAAAGAGTTTGTCTTTTGCCTGCTGTGCTCCATATTTATGAAACACTGCAAACAATGCGGTCTCAACTCCGTATTCACTTTCGATAAAGGGGGTTTGAATTTTCGTATAGATGTGCAGCGATGTCCGAGTGGTTAAGGAGTTGGACTTGAAATCCAATGGGCATTGCCCGCGTAGGTTCGAACCCTGCTCGCTGCGGATCTTTTTGAAAATTATGTAAATAAATCAGATGAAAATAATCATGTGTAACAAAAATTCGATCAGGATGAGATTCGAACTCACGCGGGAAATTCCCATTGGATTAGCAGTCCAACGCCTTAACCACTCGGCCACCTGATCAGACAATTTCATACAAAGATAAAAAGAGTTTGTCTTTTGCCTGCTGTGCTCCATATTTATGAAACACTGCAAACAATGCGGTCTCAACTCCGTATTCACTTTCGATAAAGGGGGTTTGAATTTTCGTATAGATGTGCAGCGATGTCCGAGTGGTTAAGGAGTTGGACTTGAAATCCAATGGGCATTGCCCGCGTAGGTTCGAACCCTGCTCGCTGCGGATCTTTTTGAAAATTATGTAAATAAATCAGATGAAAATAATCATGTGTAACAAAAATTCGATCAGGATGAGATTCGAACTCACGCGGAAATTCCCATTGGATTAGCAGTCCAACGCCTTAACCACTCGGCCACCTGATCAGACAATTTCATACAAAGATAAAAAGAGTTTGTCTTTTGCCTGCTGTGCTCCATATTTATGAAACACTGCAAACAATGCGGTCTCAACTCCGTATTCACTGTCGATAAGGGGGTTTGAATTTTCGTATAGATGTGCAGCGATGTTCGAGTGGTTAAGGAGTTGGACTTGAAATCCAATGGCATTGCCCGCGTAGGTTCGAACCCTGCTCGCTGCGGATCTTTTTGAAAATTATGTAAATAAATCAGATGAAAATAATCATGTGTAACAAAAATTCGATCAGGATGAGATTCGAACTCACGCGGGAAATTCCCATTGGATTAGCAGTCCAACGCCTTAACCACTCGGCCACCTGATCAGACAATTTCATACAAAGATAAACCTGCTGTGCTCCATGCTTATGAAACACTGCAAACAATGCGGTCTCAACTCCGTATTCACTTTCGATAAAGGGGGTTTGAATTTTCGTATAGATGTGCATTGATGTCCGAGTGGTTAAGGAGTTGGACTTGAAATCCAATGGGCATTGCCCGCGTAGGTTCGAACCCTGCTCGCTGCGGATCTTTTTGAACATTATGTAAATAAATCAGATGAAAATAATCATGTGTAACAAAATCGATCAGGATGAGATTCGAACTCACGCGGGAAATTCCCATTGGATTAGCAGTCCAACGCCTTAACCACTCGGCCACCTGATCAGACAATT